>JAJEJO010000256.1:691285-1035652 GCA_020662805.1 Glaucomys volans | reverse complement strand
GGCACAGAGGCACTTGGACTTGTTGACTCTGTGAACTTCACACAGTTCATCCTGTGGCTATGTGCTAAGAAGACTGAGCTACAAATTCAGTCACTTGGAAATCTGTTTGGTACTTTTACCTACGCAAAATTGTAGAGACTAAAATACTCCCTTATCAAATATATATTTTAATTTTACATAATTTGTTATAAATTTAGTAAATTATGGCTGGCTAATTGGCAAATGAGAATATTTCTGACCAGCAAATTCCCATTTTATTGTTACCCGTATAAACATAACAAATAAAGGAGGAAGAGAGAGAGAGAGAGAGGGGAAAGAAAAGAGAAACTTCTTGGATTTGACAATTAATATCCTAACCTAGTTGACCTTAGTGGAAAAAGACTCAATTATGTAGTATTGGTTGAGGAATAGTTTTGCTGTCAAAAAACTTGTATTTGTTCTGATTGAATGTGATTCAGTGATCCCGGTGGGAGGGAAAAATCAGATAAAGTTGAGATTTGACTGGGTTTGCATGACCAATAACCTTTCCAATTTAATAGAATAAATAGTGCTTCTATGTGTGCTAAGATATCAGCGTTACCTGAAGCAGAATGTATTCTTTTTGCAGCAACGGCAGGATTCTCTGACTTCATGGTAAGAAAGACTGCCATAGAATAGCATTTTGTCATCTGGATTCAGATGTACCAGATGCATAGTTCAAAAAGCTGCTAGGATTAGCCCATGTTGCAGATGATAGTTCCACCTTGCTGTTTCTGGCATATCGTATATCATCTCAAAGAGGTTATAGATTCCTTGAAGCACATACATGAGCTTCCGAAGGTTAATAACCTATTGTTCCTTAAAAATTGTAGCTTTCTTGTCTGATCTATACTAGCACTAGTGACTTGAACTTAGGTTCCTTAAGAGACTTCAGAACTCTGGTACTTACATATTGTAAGGAATGAATTATTTGGGACACACTGTAATATTAAATGTTAGCCAGTTTATGATCTAACCTCAGGTGAAGTCTGGGTAATCATTTCTGTTTAAATCCTGAGGTTTTATTTTATTTTAGGGCTTTTTTTTTTTTTCATTTTGTATAAGGAATTTGGGTGCTTGGGCCTTTTACCACTGAGCTACATCCCCAACATTTAAAAAATTTTTAAAATGTTTTAAATTTTTTAAATTTTGAGACAGGGTCTTGCTAAGTTGCTGAAACTGGCCTCAAACTTAGGATCCTCCTGACTCAGTCTCCCAAGTCGCTGGGATTACAGGCATGCACCATTGTACCCAGCTAAAATCTAGGGTTTTAAAGCAAGGAGGAAGTTTTAGATAGGAAATGACCTGTATGATTTAAACTTAAAGAATTCTGACAAAACAAAAGATTATGAAAAGGAAGCAGATTCTGAATTCCCTGACCAGATATCTGAGTGAAGTTTGTGGAAGGTAGGAAAGAAAGGTCTTGACTAGCATATCATAAAGGCAGGCAGGTTTACATGTTCTAGAGCTCTGGCTGGAGGTTTCAGAGGTGCAGAAGAGGAGGTCCTGAGAGCTGGGCACTGTAGTTCCGGGCAAGGGCAGGGGATTTAGAGCATGATTGGGCAAGAAGTGCAGGGAGGGGAGGGACTAAGCAATAGCCTTGCATATGGATCTTTGGAGACAGACACTTTTCATGCATTTCTTTAATGACAGTTGGGACAAGAGGCAAACTGGATTGAACTCATGGGTATGAACAAACCTGCAAGTCTGCCAAGGGTGGAAGAGTAGTTTTAAACGGAGCTCCCAAAATGTGGTACACTATTTTTGAAAAGCACATGACTTTCTCCATGAAGCCTAATTTTACCTAAATAATGTCACCTATATAAGTAGACAAATTCCAGCATGATCTAATGTCATTTATTCTATGAACTCTTCTAGATTACTTCACTCATCCTAATCAAAATTATTACTGATATGGTAGAGACAAAGCCTCTGTTATGGTTTGGATGTGAGGTGTCCCAAAAAGCTTACATGTGAGACAGTGCAAGAAGGCCCAGAGGAGAATAATTGGGTTGTGAGAGTCTTAACCCAATCAGTGAATTCATCCTCTGATAGGGATTAACTGAGTGGTAACTGAAGTGGTAGGGTTGACTGGAGGGGGTGGGAATTGGGGCGTGGCTTTGGGTATATATTTGCATCTGGTAAGTGAACTCTCTCTCTCTTTTTCTGCTTCCTGAACATCATGAGAGCTGCTTCCCTCTCCCACACTCTTCTGCCATGAGGATCTACCTCACCTTGAGCCCCAAGGAATAGAGCCTGCTGTCTATGGACTGAGACCTCTGAGCCTGCTGTCTATGGACTGAGACCTCTGAAACTGTGAGCCCTGAAATAAACTTTTGCTCCTCTATGATAGTTCTGGTCAGAGCTTTTAGTCGCAGCAATGTAAAAGCTGACTAAAAGAGCCTCCATGTGGGCTGGCAGCAGCTCTGGCTGTATTTAAGGTGCTTTGACTACTCTACCATACTGCTCATCTGTTCTTAAGAACTCTCGGTGGTTTTGAATCTTGGCTCTGGCACACACTGGCTGTATGACAAGCTATTTAATCTATCGGTATCTCATTTTCCTCATCTGTAAAATAGAAATAATAAACCTTCTACCTACTTTATAGGGTCATTGTGAGGATTAAATGACATCTAAGCATGTAAAATGCTTAGAAACAGCATCTAGCACATAGTGCTCAATAAATGCTTATCATTAATATTCTCCTAAATATGTCATTTTATGCAGTGAATGACAATATTTTATTCACGTAATAAAATTTCCAGTAGTTTCATGTTACTGACAGAATAAGGTTCCAACACGTCAACTTGACATTTAAAGTCTGTTCACCACATCCATTCAGTTATATATCCCTCTTCTTCCACATGCCATAAAGCTTCCTCTTGATCCACAGTGGTTTGCTCACTTCAACCCCATCTTAATACGTTTCATCTGCAACTTTGAGCCTCCTCTCACATTGGGGAACATACCTGATTGTACAATTCACATGGTACATTTCAAAAGACACTTGCTAAATGCATGTGGAAGTCAAAGAAAAAAAATACTTTCCCACTAATGAGTTTTGAAAGAATAAAGGAAAGAAGAGGAGAAAAATCCAAGAGATCTTTAGCTGAAAGTAAGAAAGAATTTAACTAAAGGGATTTTTATCGGTATCTTTATTTCCTTAGACTACAATGTCCTCACTGTAGTACACATACCCATAAACAAAACTCCAAGGCAGACACCTTCCCCAGTTCTTTTCTCCTAATGGTTTTCACTTAAAATCAAGGTGCCAATGTCTCTGTTGGAGATAGTGGATTTCAAGGGAGAATTAAAGTCTAAAATATATGGTGTTCCAAAGACTGACATTTTTGACTTTAAGCGAGGAATTAAATGTGCAATTTTTTTCAAGTTGTCTTCAAATATCACCCTTTGGGCTGTTGCTTAATTGTAGGAACATGAGTGTAGTTTGAATTTTAATTAATGATAGAGGAAAATGAAAAGGAGAAAAGAGGAAGGGCATCCTGACCCCTAGTGTTTACTTTTCTGCCGTCTTCTCTGGTAATGGTTGTACTGCTACTGCAGCTATTTAATTGGTCTTTTCCCCCCCCCATTCTTATGACCTAGTTCTTTCTGTTTTGTGACAATCACTTTGGTGAGAGAGAGAGGCTAAATGCCATTGATTTCCTTCTTTAATTTTGGTGATTATTTCCCATGCCCAGAGGAAAAAGTCATCTGAGAAGCAATCTTGAAAGCTGCTAACAATCTGGCAAGGACTTCAGAGAGCACATGAAGCTAGTGAGAAGTTTTTTAGGTGCCCATGGGTAAATTAAATGGTTGGGTTATCTGACCTTTCGCTTTTGAAGCTGGCAACACCACCAAGCTTCACAGGGCTAGGAAGAAGGTCTCTGTGGTCCTGACCAGGAGAGACACTGATCCATGTAGCTTCTGAAAAACACTGGGCAAGAAGAGAGACCTGTTTTCCATTCTGAGCTCTGTCATTATGTCTTTCAACTACCCTGTCTTAGTTTTTCACCTATAAAATGAAGAGTCATTTATTGAAATATTTATTGAACACCAGGCATTCTTTGAAGTGCTGGGGATAGGGCAGTGAACAAAACTGACAGGATTCCTGCTCTTAGTGTGTTGGGGTGAGCCAGTACACACTAATAGAGCCTATCAGTAGTCCCGTAAATTAATACAGAAGAAAATTCCAGATAGCTATGGAGACAAGAAAACTGGGTACAGTTATAGAAAGTGACTAGGGTGGATGAGGGACAGTCTCCCTGAGGAGACTGACATTTACATATGCTGAATGATGAGAATGAACTATGATGTAGGGCACAAGTTCCCAGGGAGAAGGTAGAGTCAGTGGAAAGAAAGACTCTAAGACCAAAATTAGGTTCCTGTCTTTGAGACACTGGTAAAATGCCATGTGAAGGGATAGGACAGAGTGATGAGAGTCGTGATTAAAGAGGTAAAGAGGGACCTTGGAAGACCTTGTTGGTATTGTAAGGAGTTTTAATTTATTATTATTGCTATGTAAACCAATTAGAGCAGCATTGTCCAATAGAAATATAGATCAAGCTACATATGTGATTTTAAATTGTCTAGTAGCTAGCCACATTGAAAAAGTAAAAAGAAATATATTAGTTTCAATGATGTGTTATGTAACTGAATATGTAAAACTTATCATTTCAACATGTAATTACCATAAAAATTATTGATGAAGTATTTTAAATTCTCTTTTTAGATTAAGTCTTTGAAATCCAGTGTATATTTTAAAGTCAGAGTACCTCTCAATTTGGATGCTAAATTTTCATCGGAAATACTTGATCTGCTTTGAGATTTCATAAAAATTTATAGCTGAAATAGCAGATTCACATACTTAAGTTGTTCCATGCATACTTAAGTGATGTCTAGTACTGTGTTTTTAAATTTAAATTACATGAAATGAAATAAAAATAAAAGTTTAGTCCTTCACTTGCACCATACACTTTTCAAGTGTTCAACAGACACCTGGTTAGTGGCACCATATTGGACAACATAGCATATGATGGTTTTAAGCAGGGAGTAACAGAATTTTATTTGTTGTAAAAAGATCACTGGTTGCTATGTGGAAGTGACTATGGAAAAAAGTGAGGATATAGGAATTAAATAGCATTTGGCAATTATTTCTTATAGATGGCTAGGTAGTAAATATTTTAGGCTGTGTGGGCCATTCAGTCTCTGTCTCAGCTACTCCGTTCTGCCTGAGTAAAGTAAAAAGCAGTCATAGTCAGTAAATGAAACAATGATTACTGCTATGTTCCAAAAAACTTTCACTGATGAACATTGGAATGTGAGTTTCATACAATTTCACATGCCACGAATTACTCTTATTCTTCTGATTTTTTGACAATAATTTTAAAATGCAAAAATTATTCTTAGTTTTTAGGACATAGAAAAAGAGGTAGCAAAGCCACATTGTAAGCTTGTTCACTGCACCATGGATTGGGGCTCTTTGGTAGTGACCCAGACCATAGGTGACAGTGCTCAGGAATCCATGGTGCAGCAGTGGGAGAAATACATTTCCTGTGATGGAGCAGACTAAACTTAATGATTGTCTGAGTCTGGGGTGGGAGGGAGGAGAAAAGTAAAAAACAAAGACAGCTAGTAGGTTTCATTTTGAGCCTAACCAGATGATTCCCAACGTTCTCTTAGTGCCAACAATTTGTAATCTATGTTCTTTAAGTAGAATCCATTTTTTTGGACCAGATTTTGGAAGGACACTCTTGTTCCTCCTTGAGTGGGTGCATTCCAGCATCTGGAAATTGCAAACCTGGAGATTTTCTCAGCTAAAGGAGTGTTACACAGTTTAGCTCTTCACTGACAGCCTCATTAAAGTCAAAATTTTTTATTTGCATGTTGTGGAATTTCCTGGATCTTAAGACAGACTTTTGTATTTACCAGTGATACACTTCATTTCTGTACAGCTACAATCCTGTTTAAATAGGTTAAACCTGCTTGTTTTAAAGCTGGTTCTATGGGAATTCTAGATCATTTAGTTCTTCCCTCCCTCCTTTCTGTTTCATCTTACTGTAGTTATCTCCCGGTGAGCAAGGGTTTCATGGATTAAAACAGTAATTGATTTTGTTTTTAGCTTTTATTTGAATGTATCCTTTCTCTTCAAATACATTATGCATCTCCAAAGAAACTCATAAATTATAGACAAAGCAAAAGTTAAAATTAGATCTGAGTGTGGTGTAATGCCCAAAGGAAACTATTTGAAAAGGTTACAAGCTGTCAAAAAACAATTTGTATGGTTAAAAGCCACACAGTTAGATGCTGTTAATGGAGTATCTGTAACGATTATTTGGACATTGGTTGCTTATTATGTCTCTGTGGCAACTAATCAGCGTGTTACTTTGGAAGCCAGAGAGACCTGGAATTCGGCACCTATTATCCTGGAGAAGTGTGTGGAGGAATGTGTTGTTTCACATCAAACAAACAGCGCCTCTTCTTTCTCCAGATTTTAATAATTCCCCACCCCCCCAAATTGTCATTGGTGCTGATTGCAAGAATAAAGACTAGTTACTTCAGTGAAAGGATCATAAAATCAATCATGTGGATAAAATTACTGAGCCATCCAGCCAGCTGGTCTCTATTTGGCTCTACTTTGGTTCATTAGTTTATGGGGTGAATTCACTCCATATTTAAGGAAAGCAAAAACGGCATCAAAACTAGTTTGTAATTAATTGCAGCTTTTTAGAAAGGAATGCATTTGCAAATGGAGAATATGCAATGTCAGATCATGCTTTCTGACTATGTTATGGACCTGTCTAAAATGCAACTTTCTTTTGTGTTTATGTTATCGCTGGATACAGGTTAGACACTTTTTCAGATCCTAACCACTGTTATACATACTTTAAGAGTTTCTCTTGAACAACTTAAAAAACTTAACATAACACATTGTTGGTTGGCTACAGCATATGCATCTCCAAACTATACGAGAGTCGTCTGGATGCCTGGCAATACAATCTTGGCCCCTGTCTTGTTGCATTGTCATTCAGGTGATTAGATGGGCCTGTGCAACTGTAAGCAGACATTAAAATGACTGTACATCGCAAAAACATTGCAGTTTCCATGCTTTGTTAGTAGTAAAGTGGCTAGTGTTAATTACTTGGGCATTTAATGGACCCAGAAATAACGAATCCATGATTCTCTTGATTTTTGAAACCTTTTATAAAAGGACATAAAAGCAGTCAAGCAACTCTGGATCGGTGCCTCTACACATCTAACTCCTTGTAACAAGGGCCAAAATAAGTGCAAGGAACACAAATGCTTTTAAACAAAAGGAAACCAGTAGGATGGAGTACTAATATTTAATGCTAACTCTCATAAACACAGAAAGGAAAAATCTGTTGAACAAAGAAGCCAAATGTCATAAATATGCCTCCCTGTGTCAAAGACTGGAATTAGTTTTCACAGAACACAACAGGCAAAACAGAGCTCCACTTGGCTAGTCATGGCGGAGGCGTCTGCCTCAGTCAGTCAAGCTACTGACAAAAGCATTTCTGTGCTTCTTTGGAAGTGATGGGTATTTCAGATGTAAGTCCTGTGGCTCAAGACCATAAACTCAGAATGTGTTTGGGGAGATGTCCAAGTACACAAATCCCTCCCAGATGCCATGAGATTCAAAGGCCACAGAATTCACCATGACCTTTAGGCCACATTTCTCATCCCCTGTTTTCTGAACTTGCAAGAGTCCTATACCATCTGAACTTGCAAGAAATTATCTATGAATTGAAAGTTAAAGAAAAGGTCAGAAAGATGTCAGTAGACCATCAGAAAAGTGATTTTGTTTTAAATGAGAGCGTTGCAGTTTTCTCATTTGGCATTAGAAAACCAAGTCCTAAATAAATGAAATAGATACTTGCTCACAATAACCTACTGGGATAATTTGCATAGCATTTTACAAAACGTCTATAGTATGTGTTTTGACTAACCCTCAAAACCCCTTAACAAGATAGGTAGAAAAATTATTAAAAATTTTATAGGTAAAGGAACTGAAATTCAGAGAGGTTAAGTAATTTGCCTCAGACTATCCAGTTAGTAAGTCCTGATGTCTTTGATTTTCTTTTTTGCCTCTATGAACTTGTTATTCTTCTAAATTGCCTCCAAATTTAAGTTTCTTTTTCTCGCCATGTAGTAGTCAAGTGAAACGAAAAGCTAAAGCATGAGGAAATAAAAAGTATAATTTTCTTTGTGTCTAATTCCACAGATGATAGCTTTCTCAATTACAGTAGATATGCTGGAGACCGACTGAGCAGACTGGAAGGGGAACAAAACCAAGAACTCTGGAACTGTGACTTCACAGGTGAGCCAGCTTTTCCACTCTGAGACTTGTGCTTCTCCTTTAAGTCCCTCAAAACCTCACCCACAATCTCTTCAAAATTAACGAATGCCAAAGAAAGTCAAAACACACTTTTGCTTAGAAAAACCAAATGACATAGGGCCCTAAGAAATGTATCACATCAGAAATGCAATTTTAATGGCCTAAGTTATATATATGACACATAATAAAACATCATAATTACCTATTATTTACATGTGTGTTCTAAAAATTGCCTAAAATTAATTGAGAGCAGGATTAACAATTTTAATCACCTTATGAAATATTCATGAACATTCATAAAAACCATAAGACGTTTCTTTAATGAATTAAGGATACTTAATATTTTTTCATAGAATTTAAGGGCAGAAAGTCCTCATTAGATAATTCAGTGTATGTTTCTGAAGTTACTATCCACCTCCTTGAGAACAGGGCTCCCGCACACTGTTCTTAGCTGTCAGATCCATCCATAGTCATGCAATTGATTCTCTTCTGCTTTTAATAATGGTCCGGTTCTCCCATCATAGCCAATTGGACATGACAACAACCATAACAAGAAGACCTTTGCAGATGGACAGCACTTGTACTTTTCAAACGTACATTCAAACCATTTCAGGGGCAGGAAATCCATTGATTGGTTTTCCCAGCCACTGTGTGGGCCACTGAGCTCTAGCCTACAGGAATACCTTGGATTTCTTGACATGATTTTAAATTACTTCTTTCTCTAGTGAAAATGAATAAAAATCTAGACAAAATGGTTGGGGTTAGTAATCTGTTAGAAGGCACACACCACATGCATTCAGTGGTACTGAAATGTGTTCTTAAGTTCTAATTGGTTGTGGTATCCACCCACCTCTCCATTCCAACAACGTCCCTCAAATCTAGCAGAAAGACACCAATCACAATGAAGACTGCAGTAAGCAAACTAATTAAATTTTAACAGGTTGTCAAGGAATTATTACTGACAAAATGAGGGGAGGTAATAGATGGAAAGGGAACATTGAGAGGAATGGTGGAATGAAATTGACCAAATTATGCGATGTATGCATATGAATATACCACAGTGAATCTCACCTTTACATATAACTACAAAGCCCTAATTTAAAAAAAAAAAACTATAAATAAATAGAAGGAAGAGCAGTAGAGTAGAAGAAGGGGAACAGGAAATCCAGGGAAGGAAGGGGAAGGAGAAGTACTCAGGACTGAAGTGGAGTAAATTGTATTTTATGTTTGTATGGTTATGTCAAAATGAACTCCTATATTATGTATAATTATAATATACTAATAAAAACATTTAAAAAAGGAGTAAAAAAGGCAAAGAAGACTCTGATGCATAGAATTTAGTTACAAGGAATGCTCAGTAACTGCTTGCCTCTACTATTATCCTCATCCACCTGCCTCCAAGGCTATTTAAGGAGAAGACATTTGACTCTGTTGATTGAAATTTTGGCAGTTAAATTTCTGAGGGTGCATCAGTATAACTTGTTTGGGATAATTTTTCAGTTTTTAATGATGGATTAATTATAACCAGCTGCTCAGAATCCCATTACTCCTGAGTGAGCTTGGAAATTTGATTTCTGAAGATAGAAAGTACAGGACAAGAAGTTCAACTTCTGGATATCACCAAGGGCAGACATTTGGGCAAACACCTGAGTGATCAGGGCTGCAATTGGCTGTTAGTACCCTTACCTCCATGGTGGACAGAGATACTTTTCTTGGGGCAGAGTTGGAGAATGATAAAGGGATAAATTATTGGAGGAAATTTACATTTTATTTTAATACCATATTCATGCCATTTTGATCTTTAAAGTGTAGGTTAGAGAATTGTAAAATATGAATTTTTTCCCATTTTCAAAATCATCTTTGATAGCTCAATTGAAGAACTTAAAAATTTAGTTTATGGTTTTTGAATAGGAAAGTATCATGCATGGGAAATTTGAAAGCTAACAAAATGTGAAAAAAGTGAGGTAGAAAATCATCCAGAATTTCTCCTATCCAGAGAAAAATCACTATTAATATTTCAGTGTATTTCTACTTTACTATTTTTGTACTGACACCTGGTAAAACTTTAAATTTAAAGTAATATCTGGACAATTTAGTCAGAATTCAAGACATGTAGAAAAGTTTAAAGTAGAAAGAACAAATCTCTTTCTCTTTACCAATGTGCACTCTTGTGCTTCAAGTGCCATTATTAAGTAAAGTAAGGGTCACATGAACACAAGCACTCAAGACCATGACAGTCTATATGATAATTGATGATCATCAAATGATGAATGGGTGGGTAGGATATAGAGTGCGTATACTCTGGGCAAAGGGATTATTCATGTCCTAGGCAGAACTGTGTAAGATTTCACAAACTACTCAGAAAGGCACACAATTTAAAGCTTATAAATTGCTTATTTCTGGAGCTTTCCACTTAATATTTTTGAATTATCTGCTTACCACAGATAATTCAAACCTCAGAAAGTTAGACTGAGGGGGAATACTTTTCAAATTTTATCATATTTACATTATATTTACTTTATTATTGACTATAAGAACCCATGCTTTGTTTCTGAATCTAAAATTTAAAGATTAATAAAACAACCTTTATAATATTATGATTATGTGAATACCATTTATTGCAGAATCACATGTTTAAATGGATTCACAAAAGAAATGTAATGAACTTGATGTCAACAAATCCTTATGAAGGAAAATATTTCCACATAATACCTGAAGGTATGCCAGATTTTCTGTTTAAATTTTTAAATTTTCTTTACTTCCTCTCATTCATACTCGGTTGCTAATGTTTCCTTTTATTAGATTATAATCTAACTTTTATTCCTTTTTATTTGTCTTGGGTGTATTTCTTAATGAATAGTTTTTATGGGAGTAGCTTTAGTGGTAAGTTTTGTATTATAAAGAAAATCTTTATAAAGAAATCACATTTTAATTTCTTCAAAGTCATAATGACTTTGGCTTGCATGGGGATGCATCTTCATAAAAGATAATTTGGAGATGGAGGGCACTGTGTGAGAGAGGGTTGTAGTCCTGAGTTCTGGTTCAGTGGCATATTAACTGATTTATTTTGTTTCTGCTTCTTAACCATTCCAGGCTTCAGTTTCCTTCTCTGAAAAATTATTATTAAACAGTACTTATCTCATAGGATTGTTTAAGAATAAATATGAGGAATTCATGAAGCAATAATACATTCTTCTTAAAATAGTTAATTGGACAGTGACCAAATGTTTATTGAGTTTATTACAAGACTGCCACTTATTCCTTTAATTAGAATACATAATCAGCAGAGTTATGAGAAACTGAATTACTTGAGAGGGTAGCAGCCTATAAAATATATGTAACATTCTGCAAAGTTTGGAAGTTTAATCATTACCCTGAAATTGGAGCATGAAGAGAGGCAAGTCAAATGCTGTGAGCAATGTTTTAGATTCTTAGGAATTTAACAGATTGTTAAATGTGATTTTCTTCCTATCTTGGACACTATGTGGTCCCAAATCCGGCAAAGTGTGCACCTGTACACTTTCAGAAAATGTACAAGACTTTTCCATCTTTTCAGAGAATTTTAACAAATTTTCAAAGGAAGAGAGTGAAAACATGCTTCTTAACAGCATGATTGACAACTTACATCCTACACAATTTACTTATGTAAAGTGTATAATTCAATGGCTTTTAATACAGTCTCAGGGTTGTTCAATCATCACAAAAATTTTGGAACATTTTCCATACACACCAAAAGAAATTCCTCACTCCTTAGTCGTCATTCCTCAATCCATTTATTCCCCTCCCCAATCCTCGGCAAACTTTAATCTACTTTCTGCTTCCATAGATTTTCCTATTATGGGTCTTTCATATGAATGGAGTCATGTGTATGTGGTTGTTACTAATTCTTTCACTAAGTGTAAGGTTTTCAAGTTTCATTTATGTTGAATTGCATATCTGTACTTTTTATTGCCTGATAACAATCCTTTGTATGGAAATGGATTATTTCATTTACTTTTTATTCATTTACAAGTTGATAGACATTTGAATTAGTTTCACTTTTTAATGGCATAATACTAAAGCTGCTATGAATATTTGTGTATAATTTCATGTGACATATGTTTTCATTTCTCTGGGTTATAAATCTTGAGTTAGCATTCCTGGGTCATTGTTTAATCTTTTTGATGAACTGCTAAACTCTTTTCCAAAGTGGCTACTACACACTTTGCACTACCATGAGCAATATATATGGAGGGCTGAATTTTACACAACCTTGTTAACATTTCTTATTGTCTAGTGTATTGATGATAGCCATCCTGCTATCTCATTCTCGTTTTGATTTACATTCCCAAGATGATGTTGAACATCTCTGCATTTGCCTATTGGCCATTGGCATATCTTCTTTGAAGAACTGTCGATTCAAATCCTGTAACCAGTTTTTAAATTGAACTTTAATTTTGTCATAGAAGAAAGCATTTGTTTTCCTTCCTGGCTTCCCACATCATGTGAGATATCTCCAATATATGGTCATAAGAAGGTCTGCTGGAAGAAAGGAATCATTTCTCAGCTGAGGTAATTATGGCTTGAGAGATTTGCAGGTCCAGGACTGCCACTGAATTGGAGCAGAGCCTGAAGAGAGTCATGTACAAGTGACTTGTCCTAGAGTTTGAGGGGCATGCTTTTCTATAGGTCCCCTGGATAGACTATTACTAATGTCTAGAGGCATTTAGAAAGATTCTGCACTTGAGTGCTGCCTACCAGGGATAAAAATCCATGAGCATAGCACCAAGTTAAAACCTGAGGAGAATCAGAAGTGGTTAGCTTGAGCATTTATTGCCTGTGCAGTGAAAGGGTCCCATCTGGGAATCTCAAAGGGCCCCCAAAACAGTCCTTGAGATGAAGGATCTGAAGAGAGAGGAGCACATCACATAAGCAGCGACTGAGCAAAGCTTTGTTCTTCCCATCTCTCCCACTCAGGCTGCTCCCCTGCTCTCAACCTTGGAGGATCCTGAAACAGACAGGAAGCCGGTTAGGAGAGGCTCATGCAAGGGAAGACCCAGAGGGCACTCTCTGCCCTTGTTTCCCCACTTCTGTTCCTCACTTGTGATCCAGGCACGTGCTCGGGCAGGGGAGACAGCTTTGGAATGAATAGTTTTGATTTAGATTAGATTGGATATTTTTACAACTAAAAATAATACTGTTCAACTACCCTAAAGTGACCATAAAACTGCAGGGAACTTCCTAAAACATTTTCCAAGAGAGCAGAAAGGAGATCTAACAGAATTTCTTAAAGTAGTAATGGAGAAGAAAACTAATTTGAAGTTGTACTTTGTGGAGTCCAACCTGTTAAACACACTCACACACATGGATTGATATCTACATATGCTCATGGTGCTTCATTCTTTCTATGCTGATGAACTGTCTTAAAGTCCTTTGGTCAATGCTGATAGAAAATAGTAGAATGGAGTTGTATGGAATTTCCAGTCACAGGACACAGGGCAATCAATGATGGAGTTGAGCCACAGAAGCCAAGTCTGTGACTGGCATTTTTTAACTAGAGTATGCAGTCCTGTGGTTTGGAACTCTCTTCAACATTGTTAATATGGTCAGTGACTCCAATAATTGTTAGCTCACCTTATACAATTAAAAATCTTCATTCTCCTGGGAGACCTCAAACCTTTTTAATGACAGTTGATTTCTTAAGTAAAAATATTGAGTAAAAAATGGTGATTAAAAATAATGGCATATACAGAAACAATGGTCCAAATTAATATGGTAATATAAACAGCATGCTAACTGAAGACATGTGGTTGTTTAGATGGCACATTCCTTGGTTGCTGGGTCGGAGCAACAGTGTGGGTGAGTCCCGAGGGTCCCTGCATTTGGTCACGTCGAGCCCAAGATCAAGAGAAAGCTCATGTGCTAAAGAGCTTGGCATGACATCTTAGAGACCCAGAGCACGGAGGCCCTTTACATAAACAGAACAAATCCTTTTCAGTACTTTTAGACCTTAACAAACATGGGGTGATGTATAAAACCACACCCCCCACACGGCAGCCCCCACCCTGTGAGCCCATACACTCTTTTCAGTATTTCTTACATCTGCCCCACTGAACAATCTGCGTTCATTGTAACAAATACGACCTCATTGAATTGAATTCTGAAGACTTTATACTTGAGAAAGAAAGAGGACTGATCCGGTATTCTCCTTAGTTTCAACAAGGGACAGAGCATAGCAAATGAGAAAGCTTGGGTGAGCTCAGTTTGCTGTTCTGGGTGGGGAAGGAGAGGAAAGAGAGGAATTGGAGAGACTTGTACTAGGTAAGCAATCAAATTCCAGGTGTCCCAGGAATAAAACAAACAAAACAAACAAACAAACAAACAAACAAAAACAACAAAGAAAATGAAAATTGTTAATGTCAGTGCTTCAATTGTGTGACTGTCAGGCAGCACTGGATGTATTTTTCTTTTCCTATCACAATGTGATACATTTAATTTAAATTCCTACATAGGTAAGGTAAGGTTTGGAGTCAGAATCATCAAAATTATAAAGTGGGAAAGGAAAACATGCCAGTAGCTATTTGCAGATGTAATAAAGGCTTGACTAATCTGAATATTTATAGTGTGTATTAACTTACAGGCCTTCGCAGTCTGATAAACTCGCACTATCGCCCGGGCACACACGATTCATCGTCTAGTATCATTATGATTATCTATGGCCCTCTCATTACTCACCCATTGCTTCAGTTGTATCCAGAGTAAAAATAATAAGCCATAAGCTTCCCTGCTGCTTTGCCTAATAACAAATCATTCCCAATTCCAAGCCCAATGTCTATTATTCAAAGCAAATTAGGATCATGCAGACAGATTTCTTCTTCCTTCACCAGGGCTGCTGACCCCTCTCCCCTGAAGCTGTCGACCCATGCAAATGTTACATTTAGGAACTCATTCTTGATTTTAGGGAGCTACAAATCCCTAATAATGTAACAAGCCAAACAGAGAGTTAGTCTTGTAATGCTTCAGCCCACAAATTACCTAGACAAATAAAAAGGATTAAAAAAATCTTGAAAATAGCACTTATCATCAGTCTCCCATTCAGAAATAATGAAGGGAGATGGTTTATACAGATTTAGTAATAAAACACGACATAAATGTAAATATAACATGTTATGACCTTTCTTCTGGTGAACAATAAGCATTTTGTTCATTATTCAGAGCCTCTTTGTTTACAATGAATGTGGTGATGAATGGAAGTTATGACATCAATTAAATCACAAGTTTATATTATTTTCAAACAGACGAAATGCAGATATTTTAAGGTAAGGTAGGAAAAATGATGAGTTACTGTCTATTCTTAGTCTCTAAATGAGTTATACATATTCAAAAAAGGAACATTAAAGACACTTTCCAAAGCCAGGATCATATATTACTTTTACCCAGAACAAAGATAACATTTGTAGAATCCCATTAGCAATAAATCTTTTAGATTTTTTCACTTAAAATCTCATGATCCCAATGGGAAGAATAGATGATCAGTAAATAGAACTCTGATATCTGTCAGGAATTTGCCTGAATTAGAGCTGAACTCACTTGACAGGGGGATGGAGAAAAAAGATTACCTTAGTATTCTGATGAGCATACTTGAGTTTTTCTTTAAAGGCATCACTAAAATGCAAACAAAAGTACTTACCTTGTCACATTTGAAAAACATAGGACATATAATGTACAATTACAAATGATATAAAGTAAATATTCCTGGATAAAAGATAGTCACAGACCATAGTATAGTCTCAAAGAATATTGAGCTTTAATATGTTTTTAGAAATATTACATAATAAAATATAAATAGTTTAGTATTATGCATCTTTCCTTTTACTGATTTCAACATGAGAGAGAAAAATAGATGAAAAAATGTTTTATAAATTTTCTCTTTTCTTACCTAACTTGTGGTTATGTTAGGAAGAAAAAATGGTGAGAGAGGACATTTTGGAATATTGTATATAACATGGAGATATTATAGGAAGACATGCCCTCATTGTCTCTTCAGAGCATTGGGGTATCTGGCACTGAAATGATTTGCTATAGAGCCCTTATGGATTAAAATACCCATTTCCTAGTGCAGGAGAATTAATATCTTTCCATTAACCTTTTTCTCTTGAGAGAAAGGGACTCTGAAAATAGTGGATCATACCATGCTAAGAGACTTATCTTGAGATAGGGGTCATTTCATTAAAACCTCTGTGCAGAACTTCATTTGCTTTCTCTTGAAAAGTGCATTGGTGGCTGGAGTTGTGGCTCAGTGGTAAAGAGCTTGCCTGGCATGTGTGAGACCCTGAGTTGGATACTCAGCACTACATACAAATAAATAAAATTAAACAAAAGACTCAACCTGATTTTAAAAAAAAGTGCATTGGCCATGAACTTGGATGGAGGATGTCATGAAAGCATCTTGGGCTTCTTTGTGAGCCACCAAAGGATGATGGAACACACTGGAGGAGTGTTGTTGGTGGTAACCTCAAGAAACATCTATTCTCTCAAGCCAGTGCATAAGGCCACTTGGAGTGAATCCACCAGGAAAAGCTACTTGCAGTGAATCCATTTAGAATTGAAACCAGAATTTCATTAGCAATAGTGGGAAAAGGAAAGATCTGGTTGGACTTTATCTACAAACTTTAAAATAATGAAAATATTTTTAAAACAAAATTTAAGTTGCAATAAAAACTCATCACAAATCCTCAGGAAAAATGGTATAAATTTTTAAGTAGGTTTTCTGATTATTGGCTTTTAAATTGTTTTATTTGAATCTCAGCATCATTTTCATTTTCCCCTTTTGCAATTGCCTCACCTTGATAGAGCTACAGAATCTTTACCTGCAACTTGAACTGGTTGCAAATATCACCTTAGCACACTATGAAACCTGCATTTTGAAAAGGTAACTTTAACTTTTTAATTTGCTTTTCTATTTGCATAGAAGCTGTAGTCATCAGATTATCAGTAAGATAGCAACTGATCAAAATGTTGACTCTGTGGATAAGATAGGTGTTATGTTAATTGCTGAGGGGAGTTTGATTTGGTACTAATTTTACAAGTGGTCAGTTCACTAGTGAATATTTTCATGCTGTGACAACTTTTGATTTCCTATGGGCAATTCCTTAACTGGTGACACTCAGAAAGAATATTCTGATGAGGAATCAAACACTTGTATCTATTTGACAGTCTACTGGAGATCCAGAGCAAACAGTGTAAGCGTTAATAATACCTAAACAGTTAATGTTTTTGAAGGTGGATTGTGTCCTAACACTTAACAGGTATGGTTTGTGTTTCAGAATTCCCACTGTCTATATAAGAAGGAGGGGGCAATTTGATTCTGGTTTGCTTATTTCATTCATAAATCCCTTAGATTTATGATCTTTGTTTTATCCATATATTATACAAATTTATGTGGATGCTCATTGTGTCACACACAGTAGTAGGTTTGGGAGGTATGAAAATAGCTTGTGTCTTACTTCCCTTGAAAAGCTGAGGATCCAGAGAAGAGTCAGAAAGGACAAGTACAGTAGAACATGATCTTAGAAGAGAAAGGAGTAGTGCTTATAATGCATTTACCATGTGTTCGTCACTGCATTAGATGCTCTGCTTAGCCCATTTCATTTAGTCCTAACAACCCAGTTGGTGGCTGAGGCTAAGGTTCTGTTACCACCACAGTCCACTGCCTCCCTGTAGGAAGTGCAGACAAAGGCTTATGCCAGGATCTGTGAGAACATCCAGGAAGGTTCCCAAGTGTAGACTTGGGAAAACATTCACAGGGGCACTGCCATCTGAGCTAGATGCTGGAGGAAACTTGCAGAGCCCCTCAGCAAGGCAGAGCAAGAGGGAGAGTGGTGGAGGGATGGGTGGGATTCAGGAAATTACCATCTTTGTTTTCTTCAGTATTATAAGCACAGTTGTAGTATAGCACATTTTACACTACATTACCTAGAATATAACAATGTAATTTCATTTACAATCATGTTTAGTATTCCTGACTCACACCAGAAAATTCCAAATGAAATCTTATGTCTAATCATTGTCCCCATTTTTGTATAAAAGATTTCAAAAGCCTGCTGCCTCAGGCGGTGTACTTAAGAGGGATTGTTACTCAACTGATCACTGCTTCTTCTGATTCCATTGACAATGTATATTTACCAAGAAATGTCACATGGGATTTTGCATTTATATAATGCTTTTTAGGGCAATGAAAACCCAATAAAATCAGTCGGCTTATTTAATGTTCAAAGTGTTTAATAAGCTTTTTTTTTGAATGAACCATTTAAATGAGTTTTTTTCCTTTTTCATTAATTAACTCACCAGAGCACCAAATACGTATCAGATAAATGAGTTGATAGGGTCCCCAGTTTAGTTGAAGATGCAATACGGAAAGCACTAATTAGGCAGGCAAGAGCTCCAGATAATTAAATAGTGATTAATAGATTTTCGTGCTACCAAAATTAAAAGTAACTAATTGGTTGAAAAAATATTTAAAATTGTATGCTTCAAACTTACATGTTGAACACGATTCTGAGGGAAACTAACATTATTTTGACTTTGTTAAGAGTGAAAGCTTTGGTTTTTTACTCTTTTTTCCCCTTCTGACATCTTGTGTCAAAGTGTTCCCATGTTAATAGTAGAATATAATGGAAGTTTATGCAATTAAATACAGCAAGAGAGTTTATAGACCATTTATCATTGGATATGGGTCATATACTGTGAATTTCAGAAAATAAAAGGGAATTCCATTTGTAGCCCACTCTTGCCTGAAGCTTACCTAATGAAATCTTTCTCACTCATAGAATTAACAGTGTATCCAGCTGAAAAGTATTTAACATTCTCTGTGCATACTAAGCATGTAAAAGTAGAATAAAACCTTGCATACTTACAGGGGATTTTTGTTGCTTTTTCTTCAGTCTAAATTAGGCAGCTCTTGTTCATTTAGTGCATTTGAAAGGAGCTGAACTTTTAAAATTCTGAACTGTCAGTCCCCATCATTTCATTTGACAGCTGACACTTTGAGAGTGAAGAACACACAAATCATGTGAGTGGAGTGAAACGCTGCTAATAAATGCTATTGTTTTTCCCAATGGAAAGGAGCACCTTAAACAACTGTTTGCAGATCCAACGGGTTTGTTATGATGCAACATGCATGTTTGGCTGTCACCATTTCTGTTTACTACCTGCAGAGCATAAAATTGCTGGTAAAAAAATCTGAAGAAACATAAGGCCAGATTCATTAAGAACCAGGCTTTTCTCCTTCCCGCCCCATGATCCCTCAGCTTTCCATTTTAATATGATAAACATTGAGTCTTCCTTCATTAAGACATGGGACTAAATAAATAATGTATGGCTCTTGAGATAATTACAAGATCTCTGTATTTATGGGAAACAAGAATTCTGAAACATTTGCCTATTTGCTCATTCTCTATGCTTTTTTTTCTATGCTTTTTTTCTTGCCATCTAGGGAACTTGGAAAAATTGGCCCTGCCATTTTGGAATGTCATTTAGGAATATCCATGGTAGTTTGGGAGGCTTTTTAGCTTTTCTTTTCCACCATAAAGTTTCTGAGGCCAGTTTGTGGGCAAGTTGGAAGGAGCCACCTTCTGGATACAGAAAATCTCTATAAATCCAGATCTGTTTACCTGACCAAACATACAATATTACACATTATATTTTATTAACACCTTTCTTTGATAATATTTAATTAGCCAACAAGTGGATTGTTCCTATTTCTGTGGGAGAGGAGAAACAGTTTGAGAGAGAACGTATTGTGTACCTTATGGCATATTACCACTCGTAACACTACCGCTTCAGTCTTTTATAAATATGGCTGTTAATCTCAGTGACTCTCTTCGACTATCTTACTAAACCACAGTTAAGAAGACTACTAGATTGAAAAAGATCTGACCTAAATAATGAACTAGAAAGGTTATAGTTCGAAGTTTAAATTATGAAAAAAGCATAGAAGTGTAAAAAGCTTTGGAGTGACAAGCATTTCTCTTTTTTTCTTTTAACACAATGACTTTCAGTTTTCCATGCAAATAATAGGAAAGGAAATTATTTTCAATATTGTCTCTTGCTGATGAACTGACAGAGATAACTCACTTAGCTGTCTAGACAGGAAACATATACACTCATATGAAAACATTAAAGAACTCATTACCACATGGCCTCAAATAATGCTAACATCTTCAGCACATACTTATATATGTATACACAAAGTGCAGTTGGTTGAGAAAGAATTCAACTGAAAATTAGTTCTAGCATTATTTTACACATAATTTTTCTGTGCCTGTATCTGGGACATGAGTGACGAAAAATTACTACTCTAAATAAGAAAGTGCAGGGCTGGGATTGTGGCTCAGTGGTAGAGTGCATGCCTACCATGCATGAGGACCTGGGTTTGATCCTCAGCACCACATAAAAATAAAATAAAGGTATTGTGTCTACCTACAACTAAAAGAAACAAACAAAATATTTATAAAAATTAAAATAAAGAAATAAGAAAATGCTTTGTACTTTTGTGGAAAAGTGCCCCTTTAAAATACAAGGGAATGTGTATGCAATATTGAGTCTGTAATCTATGTGGTTTCATAGGAAGGTGGGGGGAGTCCACAAGGCCCAGTAGGGAAATGGAGGATTTTCCTGGAGAAGCCATTGCTTTGCCTTCTCCTTTCACTGCTCTGATCTCTCCTCCAGGTTTTCCTTGAATTGTGCTTAACTTTGAGTCATCATCCTACTGTTTGCTTATTCACCCTCTCAAAACCAACAGGTCAGAGGTCAATGGGTACTTTTTAAAATTCATGACTGTCATAGGAGGTATGATTCCCAAGACAGCTGTGGCAAACAACCAGTCTTGCAGATGGATAATACTCAGCACGTTATTCTGTGGCTGAGATTTCATCGAGTTGCCCCCTATGCCCACAAATAGGCTGTTTGCTTGGTCTGGCATTCCCTTCCAAAGGTACTTAGGAGTGGTGGGAGCCTAGAGTGAGCAGTTAAGTTCCTTCATGTGAGAGTACAAGTGAATTAAAGTTCCAGTGACTCAAGTCTCAGAGGCAATTACAGAGGTTTTCAGTAGTTAAACCAAGGTAACTTGCAAAGAGCCCAATTCCATTGCTGACTTGATCTTTAAATCAATATGTTTCCACGGACATTATATATGATAGCATATGTAGGCTGAGAAACAAGGAACTGAGGCCCCAGAACAGATTTAAAGGGGAGAAAGCATGTCTTTATATGTGGCTAGATTTTCAAGTATTATCTAGGGCAAAAGTTTTTTAAAATCTTAAATTACCTGTCACTCTATAGCAGAGAACAGTTTCAGAGCCTTGACTTTGCTCTTACATAGTCACTCGGAATAATGTCAGAGACCCCTAAAAGGGTACTTTGAAAGATATATTGCAAATTGTTATGCAATTCCCTATTCCTCTGGTCAGGAGAATTAGGAATTTGGGAGGTTTTTTATGTAGGGCAGGGGAAAGAGAGGGCAAAGAATTGACATGAAAATTTATTTTTAAGGATACTAAAACCTGGGTAGTTTTTACTGCATAGCCAGAGGATACAGGCTAAAATAATTTAAAAGAAAGTAGTAGAGAGACTGAACTGATGACTACAGAGAATATGTTCTGGAAAAACCCTTTCAATATAATTTAAGTGGAGGAGGACATCACTGGTCTCAGATTCTTTCCAATTTCATTGGATGGCCAGAGGAACAATGACGTAGCCATTGCTCAGAGGCCAGAGTAGTTGGCTTGATTGTATGGCTTGTGCACAAAGATAAAACAGTCAGAAATGCCCTCTGAATCCTGAGTGGGACTGAATGTCCATTGTGGGTATTGCAGATTAGTCAGCATCTTTGTAAGTGGTTCTGGTGGTCAAAAGTTTGACTTTGGAATCAGACATAGCAGGGTTCAAATCCCAGGTCCGTTGTTACTAGGTAGGAGCTCCTGAAGATATACCAAACTTCTTTAGTCCCCAATTTCTTCATCTGTTAAATGAGTTTAATAATTGTGTCCATCTCTTACAAAAATTAGATTAAACGTGTCCTGGCGCTTCACAATACAGTTTAGCTAATTAGTTACTTGCAGAAACTAGGAAAGGGCAGCTGATATGATCATACTAATCAGAATGCCAAAGCACAAGAGGAAGGTAGTCCTGAAAATCTGAGTGGACTTCACATAACTAAAATGCTCTATTGTTAGCACTTGGGTTAAAAAACAAACAATAACAATAACAAAAAAATTGAATTCTTCTTCATTATTATTATTATTATTATTATTATTTTCATCAGCAGTGAGAACACTGCAGAGGCCACATTCTAAATGTTTTTTAGTAGTGGGAGCTGAAATGTTATTAAGAGTGGACACTGTGAAACATTGATTGTGGACAGGAGTGATTAACTGAGTGTTCCTCATATGTGAACATGTGTTGCTATCTTCATAATTTTAGACAGAGCTAATAATAAGACATTATGGAGATTCATTCTCAAATGACTTTAGCTTGTGCAAATGAACCTTTTGCCAGTGAAAGCACAAGGAGGATGTGATATCTCTTTTCTATTCACAAAGCCTAAGGGGAAAAAAACCCCAAATATCAGAAACATATGGTTTTAAATTTCTGTGTCTGAGCCTGCAACATTGATGGAGTTTTATGTAAAGAGATAAAAATCTGTGCATGGACTGTCACAAGCTGTTTGGGTGAACAGAGTCACTGTTGCTAAACCACTGTTGATATTCTTAAATGGGTTGCAATGAGAACCACCTGTAAGCCAGACAGGTTTGGATGTAGTGAAACTCATCAAGAGATCCAGGTCAAAATAATGTAAATAAGATGAGTAAAGAGAGGTAGAATAGTTGTCACTGAGTCCAGTGAGGAAGAAAACCTCAAGAATAAAGACTGCAGAAACAGGTATGACTTCTGTCAGAAGCCTGTCAGAGGTGTTTCAGAGAAATGAGAATATAATTTACCTGATGGTAGTGTAGAAAATTGGGATTCCTGGATCCACTCACATTTTGTATTATTTACCCTCACTGTGTCATGCATATAGTGGGCAGGAGTCTACTTAGCTTCAGCGAACATAAACCATATTGAGAAATAGAGCAACCCAATTTTGAGATAAAGAGCTTTCTAGAAAAAACACTTCTTAATATCCATGACTGTCTTGCTGGAGCTGAGTAAGTTGAGAGTGCAAGAGAAATTGATCAACATTTTATGCTTTCCTAGATGAAGTCCCCTGGCTTATCTCATTTGACCTTCATGGGAAGGCAGGGTGAAGAAAGCCTTGATCATGTGAAAGGTTTTATCAAGTTTGTTGTTCTAGATTAATTAGTTATAGGTATAATGAAAATACTGACAAATAGAGATGGATGAAATTGAATCTCCCTCTTCTGAGCATTCTCGTCAGATTCACATTAATAAATTTGCTAGGTATTTGTTCTAGGTTAAAGCATCATGGGTATGTGTTGTGTGCGTCTGTGGCAAGGAGGGATCTGAGATGTTCCCTAAACCCAAAGAATTTTAGGGAAAGAGAAGAAATGCATGTTAATAATTAACCTTAAGACAAGCAAAACAATGTAATGGCTGGGTAGAGCAGGAGTATCTCATGTGGGTCAAGCACATGAACTCTAATCAATGGACTGGCTCTGCAGCTTATTAGCTGGGTAACCTCCAGTAAGTTGTTTCTCTTTCCTAAGCCTCTGTCTGTCCTCCATGGTAAAGCAGCACTTTGAGAATGTATCTTAAAGCTCTTAGCACACTGCCTGTCACACATGGAATATTCAAAACTGGTAACTATAATGATTAATCTTTATAAGTTAAGCCCTAAGATGAGGGGCATTATGGAGAATTTCATGGCATGTCAATGGATCTGAGTTTAGAAACGTTGAGGTTTCAGCCTTGGAAAGTAGTTTGTATTGTCAATTAAAACAAAGCAAAAACAATTCAAATAATCTTGGACTCTGATGTTGAAAGACTTTTTCCAGTTGCCTTATTGACTTTCCACTATATATCAGGTACTGGTTAGGTACTGGCGAAGTTCACACAGGACAGATGTAAACTTCAATTTCTGGATGAGAAAGCTAAAATAAAGAGTGTATCTCTTTCTCAGGGTTTCCACATGAGGAAGAGATGTAACAGTGCTTGAGGAAAGCATACCGTGATATCTAAGTTGTTATTATTTTTACAACTTTTACTTTGAAGCAGACTGAAAGGGTGGGAAAGGACAATTCAGCCCAGGGATTAGCATGAATTAAAGGCATGAAGGTATAAGGGCACATGGAATGTTCAAGAATGACCAAAAGTTGGTGTGACTGGACATCTGTGGGTGTAGAAGAAAATACTTCCATGGAGTACTCTATGGAGGGTCGGAATGCTGCATTACAGGTTTGAGGCTTTATTCCCTGTCCAGCAGGGAGCCAATCAGTATTTTGAAAGTGTTATACATTCTAGAGAGATCATCCTCCATGCTGGAAAAATGTCCTTGCTATATAATTAGTGAGGAGATCACAAGATAACTCCATCTTCAAGCAGATGCCAACATCTCAATTTTCTGCCCCCTCTCCCCTGACCTGGATCTGCATCTTTTGACTACCCCTGATAATTCTCAGCCTGTGGTGTAACATCAGTAATACCCGTGGAATTTTAGATATTAATGTCTAGGCTTTTCTCCAGCCTATTGAATTAGCATCTGTGTGATGGGGCCTAGGTTATACATGTGAAAAATCAGTACAGGTGATTCTGATATCCACATAGGATTAAAAGCCAACTTTTGAAATGACTCTTACCTTACTTCCCACTGACTTAATGAGGAGGCTTTTTAAATTTCTAGACATATCAATGTATTATGGTGGTCACTTATTAACCGTAAAGGAAATATGGCCATTACTTTAGTACACAACAAGAGGACACAACACAAGGTCTTATAGGACAAACAAAAATCACAGCACACTTAGGAGCCGGGGTGACTGTATCACAGTTGAGAGATATGAAGACCACTCAGGTCTTGCTGTGGAGCTAAGTAAACAGCAGGGGCCCTGGAATCCCTTCTCTTGGTCTGCTTGGAACATGACTCAGTTTTTTTTTTTTTTTTTTTTTTTCTTTTCAGTCCCTGGGGATTTCTCTGTGTGATTATTCTTTTCAACTCTTGCTACCTGACTGCTTGCCCACTCTCTTCTATACCCTCTCTGGAAATTCCAGAGAGGGATCATTAGATTCTTCTAGTTGCTTATAGTGGAACATCTGCTTTTGGTTAGGTGATTTCTGTCTGCCCCAGCCAGTGATGATTGAGTGACAGAGTCTTGTAGACTGGAATATGTGTAAAAATTCTTTCAAAAGAGGCCTGGGCTTCCCAGAAAGGGGATGTCCAGTAATATTAATTAAAACTAATCTTCCTTGAGCACTTGAAGTACAGGTAAGCATTTCGCTTATGTGCAAATTCATTTAAACTTCATAACATACATCATTTACTTGTTTTTATTTATTTAAAAATATGCAGTGTTAGTTTATGCCAACTACTGGTTTTAAGTACATTACAAATATTGACTCATTTGATAACTGATGAGGTAGCTGCTATAATTTTCTGATTTTATAGACAAAGAGACAAAGAGTTAAAATGTTTTCTGAGGTCAGAAAACATAAGTGGCAAAAGAGGGATTTGAATCCAGGTACTCTGGGCACAGGCTTTATCAGCTGTGCCACTGATGGGATCTCTTTCTTTACACTCTCAGGTTGACACCAAGATGCTACAAGTATATTGTTCAAATTATGCATTTCTGGTGTCTACCCTTCAATGATCCTCTAAGTGTATGTATAGTCCTCTTTCCCATCATACTCTTTTTTCTTTTAAAGGTATATGTATTTGGTACCCAGTATCTGTTCAATAAATATCTCTTGAATAAACATGGTATGTATGAATGAATAAATACACAAAGAAGTTAGATTTTAACAGAATCACAAACCATTAGAGTTTGAAGGAAGATAGAAATCTTTGGTACAGTGAAAAATTATATTTGATCATTTAAGAATTATAATTTGTTTTGTTTCAACTCTGGGACTCACTGTGTTGCCCTGGCTGGGCTGGAACTCCTGGGCCCAAGTGATTTTCCTGCCTAGTCTCCTGAGGATTGGGAACCATAGATGTGCATGAAAATTATGATTTTAAGTAAGAATTATACAGCTTGATGTTGCTTTATACCTTCAGAGACCTAAGCAAGTGTTTGAAAGATTTCAGTTTCTTATAGTACTTTATTTCTGCACCTAGCTTATTTTCCTTAGCATGATGTCCCCAGGGTCCAAACATGTTGTTATGTTTGGTATGTATATGGTGGGATTACCATTTTTCTGGGGCTAGGAAATAGCAAGTTGTTTTTCTAAAGGTGTTAGGTTTTACATAAAACAAGTAAGTTCCCAATATCTGTCATGCACCAGTGTGTCTAAAAATTAACAATAATGTGTTATACACCTAAAACTTAAGAGGGCAGATCTCATATTAAGTGTTCTTGCCAAAATAAAAATATGTATGTGTTCAAATGCAAAAAAAAAAAAAAGATTTCAGTTTCTACCCTTCTTAGTTTGCAACATTTGAGCAACTTGACACACTTAAATTTAGGAAAGAGGTGCAGCTTTCCAAGACCATTATGAGAATCAGTCATCATTTTTTATTTTTGTTGTAAGTTTTGAGCTACAGGGAAAGAGAACAACAAAAGGAGAAAAAGGTAAGTAAAATCTTATTGACTGCAATACTGGGCATATTGACATTTGATTGAGTTTTGTTTTATTCAACAAAGTAATGATTAAAAGAAAAATTCAGCGTGTTCTTGTGTTGAAAATATGAAATGTAGTCTTAAAAAGCAAATTTTGCTGACAATGTATTTTTAGATAATCAGCAGGGCAAGGGTAAGTTCTTCAATGAAAGTAGGGAGCACACTACAGAGGCAAAAGAGGAGGTTGGCAGTTTAGTTGTAAACATGGAAGAAGCAGCAGACAGAAGAAAGGAAAGTAGTAGCTGCAGACATGCAATAGATGAGCACAGGGGACTAAGTTAGAACGTGATGCCAAATTAAATCTGTGTACGAACCTTGTTTCCTTGCAGTTAAGGGGAGACACCACCATTCACATAGACAAGCTACATAAAGAAAGATACATTCAAATTGGAATTCAGGTTTCCCATCAGAAAAAGATTTTGTGTTTTTTCCTATAAAGAACTTGGTTTAGACAACTCTGTTGCATTATAGACATTTGCTCTAATCAGGTATAGAAGGAGAGCCTAAGAAATGGTCACACAAAATATCCTAGCATTGTCACATGATGCCTGAAGATTGTGCTCTCATTTTGAATGGGATGAAAAGGACATTTCCCCATTCAAGAGCTGCTTCTGATTATTCTAGGTTTCTGGTGCAATCTTACTAACATAATACACAGGGAAATAAGATACTCATGTAACAGATTTATGTTATATAATACTCTATATTGTTTATATTCTTATTCTTTTCCAATAAATCAAGTTTTACTTTTAATTCTGTGAATCAAAGTCATTCCAAGTTATTTATATACATTCCCTTAAAAGGAAATCTTTTCATCCTGGAGAGCCACTTAATGTCTTACTAAACCGCTCCCCCTTACTTTCCTTCTCTCAATTTTTCCCCATTTTTTTTCTAACTCAACTACAGACAAGATGAAGGATATAACTAAATGGAAATATGCAATAAATCTGGTTTGCAATTGTGTTCTAAAGAAATGTATGTACTCAGAACTTTCTTAGTAAGATCTTAATAACAAAATACATACTGAAAATTTGGAAAGAAATATAAATCTTTTTAAGAAACCCTCAAACCCATTTATGAATCCTACACAACCTTCCTATGTACTATATGCATATACCACAGTGAATCTCCACATCATGTACAACCACAAGACTGGGATCACAATGAGAATAAGATATATTCCATGTTTGTATAAATATGTCAAAATATACTCTACTGCCATGCATATCAAAAAAGAACAAATAAAAATTTAAAAAGAATTAATTCAAATAGAAAATTATTTAGATTGATTAACTTATTTTCTGCTCTATTTTATAAAAACATGCTTGTTATCTAAATCATTTGTAAGCCTCCTATGCCACAGCTGAGCACTGTAGTTTAGCACCCTGCCATACCTGAGGGAGGCCCTAGCTATTCTAGGTTATACTTAATAACCTGAGCAACAATCCAGGAACTGGATAAATTAAGAATAAATTAAGTGTGAAGAAAAAAATGGTTTCTTTTGGCCAACATTCTGTTAGGTGTTTCTCATAGGCTAATCTTTCATATCAAATACCCTTTGTCTGGTAAATTTGTTTATTGAAAACCATCATCTATAGTCAGATACAGAATAAAAATTATTTCCTTGGTAATGATATATCAACCAATCTGTAAGAGGAAGTTAATTTTAATATTTCAGCAGTTTTTTTTTTTTTTTTTAGATTATTGTTGAGGTGGTTGGGCATAGTGTCAAGAGTAAGTTCCCAAATCTGGATATGAGGTCAAAGGAAGGTGAAGTGAGGTAGATATTTGGATGAATTTTGGTTATAGTTTGTGTTAGCTAGCTTTTCACCACTATGACCAAGCTACCTAGTAAGAACAACTTAGAGAAAGAAAAGTTTATTTTGAGCTCCCAGTTTCAGAGATTCAGTCCATGGTCAGCTGTCTCAGTTGCTCTGGGCCAGAGGGGAGGCAAAACATCATGACAGAAGTGGGTGGAGGAAAGTAGGTTCAGCTCAAAACAGCTAGGAAGCAGAGAGAAAGGGAGAGCTGAGGAGCCAGGAAAAAAATATAATCGTCAAAGGCATGCTCCCAGTGACCTAACTTCCTTCAGCCATGCTCAGCCTGCCTACAGTTAGCACTCAGTCCACTCATTAGGTACTGATTAGGTACTAGCTCTCATAATCTAATAATTTCACTTGTGAACATTCCTTCATTGCATAGCACATGAGCTTTTGTGGCACATTTCATATCTCAACCACTACACAATACTAATTCTGATTCTCTTACTTGGGGAGATTTGGCAAACTTCAGAGAATGGGACTTAATAGTAGTGCTTTGCAACTGGAACACCCATTGAACAGACTTGGGTCCTACTGGGAGATCCCTATGTGCTTTGACTTTGGTGATTATAGTGTGGGGAAAAATACCTAGAAGTGAAACTTTCTCTCCTCATATTTTCCATGTAGTTTGGCTCTTGATTTTGGCTATGTGTAACCACAGAATTACACAGAAAGTATTCTTTTGACATAATCAAATAACCCTATCTGGTTAGTAAAGCAGAATATATCGTTGGAGGGATTTATACTTCTGAGTTTTGCTTTTAATTCTCAAAATGGAGAGGTTTTAGCAGTAAAAACAAAACAAAAAACAAACAATAACAACAGCCACAATAATATACTCCCCAAATAAACAGACTTTTGACAACAAAATGAAGTTTCAAACTTGAGAACTCCAGGATCATTTTATGAAGGTGAGAAAGGTACTAAGTATTTGTCATTGCCTAAGTAATTCTTTCATTTTTTCACTTAGCTTGGCTTTGGAACATACACGTGTGCTTTTCTGTGTGTGTGTGTGATGTGTGAGGGAAAATGGTGGTGAGCTGTGGCTTCTCCTAAATCTCATCTTCACTATTGTAGGGTCAAAGAAAAATGAAACATGAATTGTTCTGCCTCATCTGTCAGCTTCAGTTCAGCAGAAACGCTGAAAGAAAGCTAAGCACAGCTATGAAGGCAGAAGGCTGGGGCACATCCTGTCAATAACTCGGGACAACTCTTGGCCAATGTTCAAAATGGCTCCATCCAGTGGGGCAACACAATTCTACAGAATTGTCAGCCCACCTTCCTACACGCTCAGGGATCTCTGAGTTTCAAGCAAACAAATAGAAGGATTGGAGGAAAGCAAAAATAAGTAAAAACATTAACTGTCTTTAGGGTAGAGAAAGAGAGAGAGAGTGATTGGGTTATTCCTGGTAGAAGATTTTCAAAGACAAAGGCACCTTAGCTCTTTTTTCCTTTCAATTATTATATTAAGCAGAGCTCCTTTTCTGTCTTCTTATCTTCACTAAAATATGGCATTTAAAATGACTAGCCCTTTTGATATTCAATGAATTAATTTGCAGGTTGATAGGAATTATTTTTGTCCCTTTAATGAAGATGGCAAAAAATGGTTTTGTTGAATGTGTGGAATAGAAAGAAATTACATTATCAAAAGGTGTTGACTGCAAACCACTTTCCTCTGACTTGCCTGCTTTCCTTTCTCTTTCCTTCTCCCCTTTTCTTCCTTGCTTCTTTTTCTGCATTCCTTCCTTCCTGTTTTTTCTTTCTTGCTTTCAGTACTGGGGATTGAACCTGGGGAGCTCTGCCACTGGGCTACATTCTCAGGTCTTTCTATTTTTCACTTAGAGACAATGTCATGCTAAATTGCCCAGGCTGGCCTCAAACTTGCAATGCTCCCTGTCTCAGTCTCTCAAGTTGTTGGAATTGCAGGCATCACTATGCCGAGCTCCTTCACTTCTTTTTTTTTTTTTTTTTTCCTAAAATGTTTATTAAATATACCAAACATGGAAGGCACACATTGATGATTTATTAATAAATAACATGGCAGTAATCGAGGTATTTATCTTAAATTAGTTGTCTTTTACCTTTTCATTGTTTCATTGTGGAACTGGTTCTTACTGTAGAATTTACTGACTTCCTAGTTTTAAAATGTATTAAATGCTGCACTATTCAGCCTTTTACCAATACGTATACTTTAGCTGAGATTTTTTGTGTAGAGTCAGCATGTATAATTCATGATAATAATGATGTGGCAAGATTCTGAAGAATGTTTGGAATTGTGAAAGATTAACTTACACTCAGTGCGGTCATAGTGCTACAATCATTTATTATATTATAATCATCTGAAAATTGGAGATCTAGGTCTGACATAGAATGACTACACAAATGTTGATTAGAATTCCCATTATCTATCCATGCCAGACAGCATTTTCACAGGAAGATTTCTGAAGTCCTTTTCAAAGGCTAGAATTCTGTTGTCACTTATAGATTAACCAATGGTACTAAGCCAGATACCTAAGCTAGGTTATATTTAAAGAAGAAAAGAGATTCTTTTCCCATTTCTCTTCCAACACCTTGGCTTCCATTACATTCACCATCATATTCCTCTCTTGATACTCACTCTAGATAACAAGTTTTGAATGGTAATATCTTGTTAGATGCTCTATTCTGGTAGAATAAGGAGACTTGCACATGATAGAAATGATGCTTCTCACGTGCAGTAGTTTAGTTTTGGGATTGCACTAACAATAATTATAGTCAATAAATATGGAAAGTAGCCTGATAATGCAAGGGAGAGATATTAAAATTTGTATCTTTAAGGCTACTAATGATAAATTAAATGCATTTCTCTGACAAAATAATTTAAAAATCACTTCATTACTGCAGGCTATATGCTTTTTGTTATTGTAATAATTCTATAAGTTTTCAAGTGTGCATGTTGCTTCAACAGCCATGAATATTTCCTTGTTTTATGCCTGAAACTAAATTAATTACTTTGTTTAATTTCATGAACATGCCAAACCACAGTTATGAATAGCTAGTAATATCAAGTGTTTACATAGAGAGTATGGGATGTTACAATAAATATCTACCCAATGACCAAACAGCCGAGAGCAACAGTGTTTCTAGGTAAGCTGCACAAATTATATGTTTGCTATATTTAAAAGCAAATGAAACAGTTGCAAAGTCAGCACTGAAGTTTTGTTAAAATATGATGAAGCTCATAATGTCAAATTAAAGTGTGTTAAGAAACCAATTTGCAAATACAGTCTTGTATAAGATGCACTTTTCTTAAAGCCAAAGAGGCTCTGAAAACAGACACACCTTCAACATCCATTCTCCTAGTGCTTTACAAGTTTTTGACAGATACCCATGACATGGAGAGCAGTTCAGCATTATAGGATGTTTATAAGACCATTAGCCTGGAAAAAGAGATAAATATATTTTTCAAATACAAAATAGCAATAAGATGTCCCTGTATCAATGCTTTAGCCTTTACAAGGTTCACATTTTATATGTCATTTTATTTAATTCTTAAGCAATCCATGGAGAAAGTTGGAAGAATTAATGTTTTCTGAAATGATTCCCATTTTACAAATGAGAGATGCTGAACTAGAATTACGGTGGGGGCGAGGATTAGGCTGATGGTTAGAGCATGCTAATATTGGAATTTGGTGGAGCCTGTCCTGTTCGGTGGCCTGCCGCAGGATTCCCTCTGATTAGCAGAGGGATACCCATTCCTACTGGGATGACTAAGGGAGGTATAGGATCCCTAACTTAGGTTGTTTTTCCTGTTTGGCATTGAGCTTTGAGTCTGCTAAGCCAGAGTAAGGAAAATGTATGAATGTCTGAGAGGTTTGGTTCTGGGTGACTACTTCACAGTGGTTGAGGGTAAACTCTAGCTTCTAACCACTGTTCCCCAGTCTGTGGCTGCCTTCATCCTCACAGAATCTTGTCTATGCACTTTCTCTTGGCTTTAAGAGAAAGTGGTCCAAGTGGTTGTTGTTTGTAACCACTTTCCCTTTTTGTTCCACTTTGATTTTGGTGTGAAAAGACCAAAACATAGACAACAAAAATTGTTACTGTGTCTGCTGAGATACTGGAGTCTTGGAGGGCTTTCTAGTCTTAAGAATTCTGAGACTCTCCTAGAATTGCCCATGGTTTCCTTTGCTATTCTTTCCTCTTTTTTAAGTTTGGGGCTGATAGTAGACTTCTATTGGTTCACCTTTGTCTTCTGTTACTAACTCTAGGATATACAAGTAGGGTTTAGAATGGTACTAATCTCACTAGAAAATTTGTTTCTTAATTCTGTCTTCTCTTTTAACAAATTTAAATAATGATTACACTCCTTTTATATTTAGTTGCTGTTGGTGATTCCCCTCTCCTTTTTAAACTGTAATTTGTAACTTTGTTGGATACTGGAGAACAGAGACTCTAACTTTGATTTCATTACATTAATCTTACTTAAAAGTATCCTCAAATTTTTTTCTTTTTATATTTATATTGGTGCATTATAGTTGCACATAATAATGGGATTTGTTGTTACATATTCATGCATGCACACAATATGACAATATAATTTGGCCAATATCACTTCCCAGCACTTCCCCCTAGTCCCTTTTCTCTGCTGACATCCCTTCGATTTTCACGAGATCCCTGCCGTCACCCCCAGTTTTCAATTTCTTTTTCTCTCTCAAGTTTCCACATGAGAGAAAATCCTTGACCTTCTGGATTCGGCTTATTTCACTTAAAATAATGATCTCAATTCCATTTGTTTTCTTGCAAATGTCATAATTTCATTCTTCTTTATGGCTGAATAAAATTCAGTTGTGAAAATATACCACATTTTCTTTACCCCTTCATCCATCAGTGGACACCCTGGCAGGATTCATAGTTTGGCTACTGTGAATTGTGTTGCTGTCGTCATGCGTATGCATGTGTCACTGTAGTTTGATTAATTCTTCAGGATAAATACAGAGGAGTGATATAGGTAGATCATATGGTAATTCCATACCTAGTCTTTTGAGGAACTTCCATACTGATTTTCATAGTAGTTGTACTAATTGAAAATCTCATCAACAGTGTAAGTGTTCCTTTTTTCTCCTCATTTTTTCCAGCATTTATTATTTTTGTATTATTGATGACTGTGTTCTGACTAGTGTGAAATGCAATCTCAATGTAGTTTTGATTTGCATTTCCCTAATTGCTAAGGATGTTGAACATTTTTTTCACATATTTATTTGCCATTTGTATTTCTTCTTTTGAGAAGTGTCTAATTCATTTGCGCATTTTAAAAATTGGGTTATTTGGCTTTTTTTGTTGTTCTTTTTATTGTCTAGATATTAATTCTCAATCAGAAGAGTAGTTAGCAAAGATTTTCTCCCATTCTGTAGGTTCTCTCTTCACATTCCTAATTGTTTCCTTCGATGTATAAAAGCTTTTTAATTTAACACCACTCCATTTATTAGCTCTTGACATTATTTCCTGAGCTTTAGGAGTCCTATTGAGAAAGTCATTGCTGTGCCTATATGTTGGAGTATTGACCCTACCCTTTTTAATTTTTTAATTTTTATTTTTAGGAGTTGCATGGTTTCTGGTCTAATTCCTAGGTGTTTGATTCATTTTGAGTTGACATTTATGCAGGGTGAGGCATAGGGTCTAATTTTATTTTTCTACATATGGATAACCAATTTTCCCAGCACTGTTTGTTAAAAAGGCTGTCTTTTCTCCAATATATTTTTGGCAACTTTGCCAAGGATCAAATGATGTGTGGGTTTGTTTCTGTGTCTTCTATTCTGTTCACTTGGTTTATGTGTCTGTTTTTATGCCAGTACCATGCAGTTTTATTACTATAGCTCTGTAGTATATATGAAGTAAGGTATTGTGATGCCTCCAGTATTGCTTTTTAATTTTAGTTAAAGTAATTATTGAAACAAAATATGCACTGGTGCAGTACACTTAGACTTTTTATATTGGAAAGTACTTTTCTATGAATGCTGTTCCTGTTTAAAATGACTTTTGATGACCAAATGTCTCTGCCTGAGGCAAGTGGTAGATCCTTTTTGGAATCTGATTAATGAAACCCCCTTTGTGACATTTTACACTATTGACCATTTCCTCTCTGTAGCCCTATTCTTTGGTTCTATTAATCTCTTCTGAGTCAATCCCATTCTTTTCTGCTATTCCTTTTGTTGGTTCATGAGACCCTGTTTATTCTTTACATATTGTGCTCCCAGAGTTTTATCTTTGGCCCATGGTCAATTTCAGAGAATACAAATGTTGGCATAATTTTATATTTTGCATATAGAAGTAGAAAGAGATTGAGAGGTGGAAGGAACTTATATGCTCAGATGTGATTGTGCTGTATTTACCATAACTGTGAAATTTTACCAAGGGGACACTGTAGGTTTTTAGATATATGTGTCAAGATTAAGTACAAAAATCTATGCTAGAAATTTAGGTACAGAATTACCCTAAAGCCAACCAAATATTAAAGCTTGCATTCTTATCTTCTCCATATCTTCTCCTGTATAACATCTGAGGTCTTGGATTTAATACACAGAGTCATCTGAATGTCTCAGAGGAACATGAGTATTAACATGTTCTAATATGTCCCAAACTTCATCAAGCATTCTCCACTTTCCCTCCCCCTCTACTTTTTCTATATCCCATTCCTCTCTTCATTAGGATCTAAGCCTGTGATCTAAATGTCCAGGGAATCATTCTGCACACCCTCCTTTTTTCTCGTCATCTATAGAGTATCATTGATTGAGGAGTCAGTAGATTCCTCCTTCTGAATAATACCTTGCCTAACCTATTCACTCTGCTTTAGTAATATACTTCCAGTTGCAAGTGATGGCAAACCTGACCAAAAGTTGTTTAAACATCAAGGACTTTTGTCACTTCATATAAAGAAAATTCTGGAGTTAGGCTGTTTTCTGGGTTCAGAACAGCAGTTTAGAGCTGTGGGACAGCTTTTCTTCAAATTGCTTTGGTCTTCCCCTTCAGGGCTGTATATAGCAATGTAGCAACAAGCACATTTTCTCATTTAATAATATCCAGAAGCCAAAAAGACAGGAGTCTTTCTTGAATTCCTCAAATTATTTTTAATCAGTGCAGAAAATCTTGCCTAGGAAAGCCTCCCTCCCTAGTTTCTCCACTGGAACCCTCAGTCTTCCTGCAGGTCCCTTGGTAAGGTTTGGGTCACACTGTCAGGTCTCTTGGCATCCTGTTAGGAGGTGGGCTCTGCCAGGATGGAAGCAAGTTGGAAAAATGGCTGTTGGAGGTCTGTCTTATTCCATACCTTTCCTGCAGGTTTCTCTGCTCTTCCTGGAGTGCAGGTGTTTTTGCCTGGGGAATGTTTCCATAGATTCTTGAATGATCTCTGTGCTGCCCTTGTCATCATCAAAGCGTCTACTGTGGTTAGCTTCCTAAAAGGCATCACAAATTTTAAGAACAGTATTCTTTCTTTAATTTTTCCATTCTGACAATTTCCATTTCTGCTAAAACAATTTTGAATAATTTAAACTTCATTAATTAACTAGGAAAGAAATATCCAGAAGTTAGATCCACAGTTAAAAGTTGTCATCTAAAAATTAAAATAAGAAGCTGTAATTACTGAGAATCTGAAGAATAATGGGGAAATATTGCCTGGGTATCATTCTTTTTTGTTTGGTCAGTAGAAAAAGCACAGGTGGTCTGTTCAGTCCTGGGCTATTGGGGGAGCAGCTGCCTCCCAAGTTATTGGACATAAATCTAGTCACTATATTTTATAAGTAAATAAGGTGGACACCTAATATACTTTCATGATGGGTTCATATGATGAGCTAAAACTTATATTTTTTAAATAAAATCATAAATTTAAAGAAGAATTTTTGCTTTAAAGGAATATTACTTTCATTATTTTATCATAAAGAAGAATTTTGTGATGTAAACAAGTTCAGATTTAAGAAAAATTGCTTTCTGAAATCAAGGAACATCTGGATTATATATTCTTAATAGAAATTCAATAAAATATAGAAATGTGACATAGCTTGCTTTTATGCAAATAAAAAAAGCTCATAAAATAACATGAACATTTTTGTCTGGGAGTCTTTTGAAAAAATAATGATAGCCTTGTTTTTGCTCTTTCTATGTCATAGGAGGTCATTTCAGTATCACACTTTATTTAGAGGACTTAAAATTTACCCTTGAAATACTTTATGCACAGAAACTAAAAACGATGTTAATGTTTAGGTATAATATTTATGAAAGAATATATTCAATATGAAGATACACAGCCACATATGTACATAACATTAATAGATTATTTTGCAGAAATGAGATCATAATATTTATATTGTTTTATATCTCATTTTTCACTTATAGTGTACAGATTAAATTTTCTAAAATGTTTTAGAAAATTTTGGTATTTTTCAAGGACTGATTTTCACTTGTGTTTTAAAGTGAGTATTTCTTCCTAAAGTTTCCACACTAATAGCTGTGAAAACACTAGTAGCAAGTGTAACTATGTTGGGCATTTAGATCTATTTTGCAGAGCAAAAGTACACAGTTTATAAGTTTATCCAGGATGGAAATGGGGCCAGTGTGGGCAGTTTGGGAAAAGAAATCAAGGAAGTGGGTAGTTTTTAATTCAGTGAATAGTCACTTCTTTTCTCCCCAAACTCCCAGTTTAAGTCTTCCAGTCATAAACTGTGGTAACTGAGAAAACTCTACAAAGAAGGGTTGGACTCTCTAGTCAGCTTATCAAATGGGGTTTTAGGTGTCAATTTCTCCTCAGGAACCTCACTTATGGATACAGCCAGGTGCATAGTAGGCACTGAAGAGAAAATTTATTATTCTGATCATTTTTAAGGATGTTCTGGTGTTAGAATCCTATCAAAGACCTAAGTTCATTGCCAAGTATTTTAATTCCATTGATCTGGGTAAGGGCCCAAGAATCAGTGTTTTAAGATAGCTCTGTGTGCTTCTCATGTGCACCAGACATTGAGAAGGAGTGATCTCTACAACAGAACATCACAGAACCTTACCTGAATTGTGTTCTCATTTTGTCACCAGGCTATGTTCTACATGATTCACACTCATTTGTTCTCACAGCTATTAATGACAGGTGTTATTATCCCCATTATGATGATGAGAACACTAAAGTTCAGGGATATTAAGCAGCATGCCCAGTGCCACACAGCTGGTGAATTTCTGAGGTAGGTTTGAATCCAGAATCAGAGTATGCAGTAAAATAGAATGTCCAATGACTGAAGAAGAATGCTGAAGGCTTCCTCACAGTTTCAGCTATAGGAAGATCTATCACAGAGTACCAGAACTTGGATTTGGATCTTAAATGTCCCCCAAAAGATCCATGTGTTAAAGATTTGGTTGCTGGCTTTTGGCACTCTTGGGAGGTGGTGATATCTTAGGAGGTGAGGTCTAGTGAAAATAAGTTAGATGAATGTAGGTATGTCCTTGAAGAGCACATTGTGGCCTAACCCCTCCTCTCTTTGATATTTGGCTTGCCATAGGTGGTCAACTTTGCTTCACCAGGTCCTAACTGCAATGATGGGGTGCCTTGCCACACACCAAAAGCAACCGGGCCAACAAACCATGGACTGCAACTTCTGAACCTGTGAGCCAAATTAAATTTTTCTTTCTTAGAAGTAGATTATATCAGGTATATTTTCATAGTGACAAAAAGTTGACTAACAGAATGTCATAGGATTAGTTAATAAGCCAGTAAGGAGATTGGGTACTAGAGAGGAACAGCTGTTTCTGAATGTCAGAGGCAAAACTGTGGCCTTCACTGTATATCTGGGTTCTAAGTCAAAGTGAGTTCTGGCAAATCTCTGTGACAACTGCAGTTCAGGATTTTGTAGTCTGATAAATACTTAAGAGGTAAAAGAGAGTGTGCTTCCAAAGTGCTTATTAGAAATGAGTGTTTGTTCCAAGTGACCATTTTAAATTGCCCAAGTCAAATTTCCTTGATATGATTATTAATTTATGATTTTGTCATTGTTCTTAGATTTGGTAATTCTCTGGTCTAGTCTGAGTCTCTCAAATACTCCAGTTATCAGGAGTAGACTTATGAGCACAAGTAGACGTACAGTCCAGACATGTCATATGACCTCATAGGTCTGTGTCAGAGGAGGTTGGGTATTTTGAAAGATTTAAGTAATTGGTTATACACATTCCAAATGTGTTTGGATATTGAAAAATTTTTGCTCAATATCTTTTAATTGGAAATATTTTTGAAATCTGAATTTCATAATTTTCCTAGGAATTATTCTTGTTTTTGATAACAAAATATCAATTTTATTTTTATTTATTTTTTTATTTAATTTTTGATTCATTTACACAAATGGAGTACAGATACTGTTTCTCTGGTTGTACAAAAAGTAGAGTCACGCTATCTGTGCATTCATACATGTACTCAGGGCAATGATGTCTGTCATACATTCTGTTATTATTACCCCCCCACACCAACCCCACGCCTCCCTTCCCTCTGTACTATCTATCCTTCCTCCATTCTTGCCACCTTTCCATCCCGCATTATATATCATCATTCAATTATAAGAGAGACCATTCGGCCTTTGGATTTTTGGGATTGGCTAATCTCACTTAGCATAACAGTCTCCAACATCATCCATTTACCTACAAATGTCATAATTTTATTCTTCTTTATGGCTGAGTAATATTCCATTGTGTATATATACCACAGTTTCTTTAGCCATTCATCTATTGAAGGGCATCCAGGTTGGTTCCACAATCTAGCTATTGTGAATGGAGCAGCTATGAACATTGATGTGGCTGCATCACTGTAGTAATCTGATTTTAAGTCCTTTGGGTATAGGCCAAGGAGTGGGATAGTTGGGTCAAATGGTGGATCCATTCCAAGTCTTCTAAGGAATCTCTACACTGCTTTCCAGAGTGGCTGCACCAACTTGCACTCTCACCAGCAATGTATGAGTGTACTCTTTTCCCCACATCCTCACCAACACCTGTTGTTGCCTGTATTCTTAATAAAAGACATTCTAAAAATATCAATTTTAGAAAATAAAAGTTATAAATTGTTTTAAGAATAAAGCTCATGGAACAAAAGGAAATTAATTCTCATTTTTAAGACAAGGCTGTTTAGTAGAAGGTGGCCTATGTGCACTTCCCCAACCTCTAATCTCTTCTTCTTCCCTGATACTGCTGGAGCCTGCAGAATGGTCTGAGTGTCATTAAAGATCTGAGAAGAGGCTAACAGAGACAGGACCCCAATCTCCATGCTAGTGTTATCTAGTGGAAAAATAATGTAGGCCATGGTGAGATCATATATGTAATTTTAAATTTTCAAGTAGCCACATTACAAAAAAATAAAGTAATCATACATGTACATAGGGTAATGATGTCTGTCTCATTCCACCATTTTTCATACCCCTACCCCATCCCCCTTTCATTTCCCTCTTTGTAATCTAAAAATTAAAAAAAAAGTAAAGTAAAAGAATGGAAAATAATTTCAATAATTTAACCAACTTATTACATCAAAGATATTTTTGCTTTAGCATATGATTAGTATAAAGGGGTTCAGGAGAAATTTTATATTTTTTGTACTAAACCTTTAAAATTTTGTATATATTTTATTCTTTATAAGGCTTCTCAATTCAGTCTAGCTGTATTTCAGGTGCTTGATGGTCACATGTAATAAACGAGTTATTACCATATTGATCAATAAGAATTCATGGTATCACTGAGAAAAAAAACAAAACAAAACTCAGGAACCAATGTGTAAGGTCAAGGCAAGAGCCTAGATTTCAAAATGCTCAGCAAGGGCACATCTGTTGGCTTGCTGTGTTGGCCTGGGGGTGCAGATACTTGATCTGTTAGTTTGGGACCCTTGAAAGAGGATCACAGAATGTACTGAAGCATCCTTGAGGCTTGCAGCTAGAAGATGACTACCAAGATAGCCCTTGGAGTGGAGGGGACTCTTTCACATATCACACAATGGCTGGGAATATAGCTCAGTAGTAGAATGCTTTGTTTCGAATATCCGAGGCCCTGGGTTTGATCTCCAGGACACCACACACCCACCCATCCACCCACCAACAAACACACACATATACACACACTATATTGCTAGGGATGTAACTTATTGGTAAAGCACTTGTCTACTGTGCACAAGGCTCTGGGTTCAATCCCCAGCACCCCCAAACAACAACGACAAAGCAGATCAAGTGTCGTAAGAAGGATGATATTTTACCAATTTGTGCTACTAGTTTATAAGAGTGGAAACATCTATGCCTTTTACCACTAGTCAGGTTACTACTCTGTGAGAGAGACCAACAGCCTAACCATGAAAAACTGGGGAAAAAAAACAAAACAAAACAAAACCATTTAGAGAAGACAACTCATTTTGTGATACCAAGTCACTTGAGGAAAGAAGACCAAATTGACCAACTATAATATGGAGGGTCCTGCCAAATTAGAACTAGTAAAAAAGATGAAGAGAACTGAAAGAAAAAGTAAAAATTTAAGAATATATGTTTATAAGAATATATGTTTTGAGTATGAAAAGATTTTTTCACAACTGTCGTAGCTTGGGCTGCTATGACAAATAACACCATGTATATGTTACAGTTTATAAGCTGGAAGTCCAAGACCTGTATGGGCAGATTTGGTTCTTGGTGCAGTGTATTTTCCAGTCTTGCAGACTGCTCATATCCTCATGTGGTGGAGAGAGGAAGCTCTGGCATCTCTTTCTCTTGTGAGGGCACCAATCCCATCATGGAGACTCTCTCCTTGTGATATCATCTAGACTTAATTATCTCTCAAAGGTCAGCTGACCTATACCCAACCTATGGACTTGAACAGGCTTATTTTAAGTCTGTAAGATTTGGGGTTCAAGGTTATTCAACATCTTCACAGCAGAAATATGACTACTACAAAATAATTCAGCATATAATTGAAGAAAATTTCCTTGAATTGAAGAAAGACTTGACTTTTTAGATTGAAAGTGTTCATTAAGTCCCAGAGTATTAATGAAAATTAATTTATAACTAAATATATCCTGGTGAAATTTTAAGACTTAATCATTAAGAAGAATCAGTCTAGTATAAACCATCTAATCATTTTCTTATAAAGAGAAGATAGTATTCTTTAAAGAAAAAATAGAAACTGCTAATCAGAGATTCTTTACTTATCTAAGATAGCACTTATCTGTCAGGATAAGAGAATGTCATTTGATAGGAGAATGGCATTTGAGAAAATATCAATCAGATATGCAGTTGAGGAATATCTTTGAGAATGGCTTCTCACCTTTTGACAATGGAAATCAGTTCATTTGTCTCAAGATAATGGGAGATAAAGAAGAAAGAAAAAGTGTTAATAATTCTTGCAATATTTAAGACAGTGTTAAAAATTAAGTGGAAATTTGTTTTGTAAAAGTGAGACAACAAAGAAATCATGAAAAGAATAATAAAGTAAGAGTTAGAAATGAAAAATTATAGACTACCTAAGTAAATTTCTATGGCAGGAAGAAGCATTCTAAAGGCCCCTTCTCCTTGGAGAAACAGAGAGAATTGAGGAGTAAATGATGCTTCCTCTCTTTCAATGGCAGAAACAAAAGGAGAAGCACAACCAATCAAGAATATTGGTGGGAGGCAGAGTTATTATTTAATAATGATATATTTATGGGACATTGGTTTTAAATTATCATTATTAAGAATGGGATTAAAATTACTAGGGACATCAGTAAAGACACATTTATTTCCAAATTAGCTAGAGAAGGAAGAGGAAGAATGGATGAAAATCTAAATAAGCTGGTAAAACTTAAGGAAAGGGAATAGAAAAAATGATAATAACATAATAAATACAAGTCAGATAGAGTGGTGTAGGCCTATAGTCCCAGCAAGGTAGAAAATTGGAAATTGGAGGCCAGCCTCAGCAATTTAGTGAGACCCTCAGTAACTTAGATCTTATCTCAGAATAAAAAATAAAAACAATAATATAAAAGAATTGAATCAATCACCCCAATAAAGGCAAATGGGGTACACAGTGGGCCACATGCTAAGTGCTAATAAATAATAATACCTCTTTAACCTCTTTTGTTTAATACTTTTAATTGTCTGACATGAATCTTTAAAGTCAGAAATTATTAAAGCAGGATGTTCTTTTTTTTTGCATTTAGTCCTGAACAATAACATTTGTATTTTAGATTCTATTATTTCTTTACTACATTCTTACTGAGGAAACTATATGTGATTTTCTTTCTTCCCAATGTTTTTCTATTAAATCGAATTTTAGAGATAAAAAATGAAAGAATGGTTTATATTTTGTTATACAGATATTAAAAATATAAAATTGTTTTCTCAAAGTTAAAGGATGCATCCATTACAATTTATTATGAAACTTTACATACATTATTAAAGTTAAAAGTTTAATGTTGAATTGTAGTTTCTGAGTTTTCTTCATTATTGAGCTTTACAAAGGAATTTTATTTGAAAATGAGAGAATTAAAAAGTGACCATTAAGCAGTGATAATTAGCAACCAGTTCATGTATCTGGATTTCCGCTCGTATATTACAGATCTGAACCTAAATCAGTCTTGTCTTCTTAGTGCATTTGACTCCTACTTCCACTTTATAAATCAATCTTTTTTCCTTTTTTCTTTTTTTTCCTCCTTAAATCTTAATATTTCTGACAATTTCTAAAATTGATGACTGGGTTTATAAATTGCTCATGAGGAAGCATTGTCAAAGGAAGAAGTCAAACCAAGCTAACCTCCTTCTAGTAGTTCAAAACCATTGTTTTCTGGGTCTCCAAAAAAATCTTTTTCTTTTTTTCTATAACCAAAAAGGGTCAAAAATCTCTTCTCAGTCCCACTTTTCTTTGATTTCCAGAACATAACACCTGAGCCTTTGATTTCCTTTTTTCCCTTGCTAGTTGCCATTCAAAGAATTATACAGCTCAATAAAACAAAAGATTCAGCACTGTGTGGTTCATACAAGTGGCTGAAGGGATTTTGAGACAGGTTAATGGTTTTGATTGTTTTCTCATATTGATTTATAAGATCATTATATTTTATTTATGGGGAGAAACTTGGACTTGCATGTGAACTGGGAGTAAAATAGGTCTCTTATAGACTGAAGAATTTTATGTGAATTTGTAATGATTTGAAGGAAATAAAAAGAGGACTGTGCTAATAAATGCTATTTTTTTTTTTTTTACAAAAAGAATTCTTGTTTTAGATAGCCTGTCTGAAATTGGCAGTTGGAATGAATTGGAATGGTAGTTTAATGAATTGCCTATTTTTAGTAGCTGTCTCAGTCCATCTTCTGTTGCTAATAACACAATATTGAAGACTCAGTAAGTTATAAAGAGAAGAGGTTTCTTTGACTCACGTTTCCAGTTGATGGTCTAGGGGTCTCATGATGGTCTTTTCAATGGCAGTCTTAGGTAGCTCAGAGCCTCACATCCTGAGACAAGGAATGTCTGTTCATGTGTGTCGTCTTGTCTTCCTTGTCATATAAAACCACCCACTAGCATGCAGTTTTGGAGGCTCCACCCTGATGACTATATCTAATTCTTATTATCTTCCAAAGACTCTACCTTTGTAGGATGACGTTCAATATGAGTTTTGGAGGGGATAAACCATAGCAGTAACCAACAAAAACAGAAACAAAAGGTGATCCTTTTTGGCTCTAGCCCAAAGGAACATGGAAAGAACTGGAATGATATGAGGGTAGGAAAAATACTGAATTCCAGAGGGTGGGAGAACTGGTCAAGTTCTTGCTGCTTGACTTCCGAGATTACTTTCCAACCTTTCCGAAGGTTGTTGCTGATGCCCGTCATATTAAAGTAGGATTGCTGCAGTTCTAAAAGCCTGAGATAAATGCATTTCTCTCTTTGCAGTACTGGCTTGAATTCTTTGGATCTATTTCAAGTATAGCAGATGACTAATCACCCCCTTCTGCTGTTTGATAATGGGTTGTCTATAAAACCTTGTTTTTGTATGGTTACCTTATTGTGAAGTTCACGTCTTCTGAGGAACATTCACAACTAAAAGGCAAGGAAAATGTCCACTCCAGGGTGTAGTAAAGCTGACAGGGAGGAAAAAAAAAAACACACTAAATGACTTGGCTCTGTTGTTTTTTAGTTTCCTGAGAGAAAGTGGCCTTGACCCCCATGCATTACTGCTTTTGAGATTGTAACAGCAGATGGTACAAAATGACAGTTGGTGAAGACAACTGAAGGTGTTTATAACATTGCAGGGTTGTGCAGGTGACTTTAGAAACAAAGGATTTGGAAGTGATAAAAAGTAGAGACTGGCAGTAGAAATGGTAATAAAGCCACTAGCTACTGGAGGCAATGTTCTTTTTTTTTTTATTGCATCTGATTGCAAATTAAAATGGGAAAAAAATTAACCCCAGGCAGAAAAGCATACTCAGCCCCTGCCTCAGTGGCTTTCACAACAACAAAAAAATGTAGTCTTTGATTTTTAGATTTGATTTTTCTCCCTTTGCCTGCTGGTTGCCATACAAAGAGATATAGCTCAATAAAATGAAAGATCCACAGCACAGTGTTTCATAGCAAGGGGCCTGGAGGGATTCTGAGCCAGGTTAATGGATATGATGGTTTTCCCTTCATTGATTTTTAAGATGATTATATTTTATTTATAGGCAAGAAAATAATAGTTAATCTTAGATTTATTGAAAACTTATTGCAAGGCTGCACGAATTGATAACAATAACAGTACATTTAAGGCAACAAAACTAGACCTGTCTTTAATCCCTTAAGTGCTGATGTGCAGGGAACCTATTGACTTGAAATTAAATGTGTTCTAACCCATGACTGAATCCAGGTGGGTAACAGTTATATTTTTCTGGCTGCTCTGAAAGATTTCATTACACAAAGCTTTGGTACACCTGAGGTGTTTCTTTTGTAAAAACTGTGTGAAAAATCTAAGAGCTGAGAGCTCAGGGATATCAGTATGTGGCTCTCTGGAGGCTTTAAGAACTGATTTCCAAGTCAGCTAGTCATTTGTCAGCTAAAAAGCCAACTGGTCAACCATAATTGTGTCCAGAGGTTTGAATCTTAAGCCAGGCTGCATGGGTTGTAAGATGCAGAAAAAACCTCAAAACATTAGCTTATCATAATTCAGAATTCCCTTGCCTTAAAAATATTATAACTTTGTGCTTTATATGAGTTCAAGGACATTCTCTATTTGGAGAAAATGAATCCTGGTTAGCCAAAGGTGAATGGTAATTTTGCACATAGGATAGAACTCTGGGTTTTTGTGTAAGAATTAAAAAATTGTAAACATAGGTATTCCATATCTGTGGCTTAGAAATGTCAACTAAAGGCCCTTAATATGTAATGCTAATCTGGAATGAATGGGGTAAAACCATATTTCCCAACAATTTAATAAAAAATTCTAGATAATTGAATGTTTATTGAGTGAAAAGAAAATATTTCCATACTCAAAAATGTCCTCAAGAAGCAGGAGGTATCTTCCTGTCACCCAAAATGACAATATGGTATTATTTTAAAGTATTTCAAAGTTTAGTCTCATTAAAAATAGAAATTCATATTAGCCCATGCTTTATCTAATATGGATGATTCAAATTGATTTTTACCTGTGAAGTTAATGTTCATTTTCAAATTACACTATGTTTTTGTTTTCCATAAACCTTGATCTGAATGCTCACTTTTTGTTAAATGCACTAAACAGAGTAAAAAAAAATCTTTCCACCACAACTGTGTATAAAAGTAACCCCAGTTTGAGTGAACTGCCATTGTAAAATGGATGCTGAAAGTCACCGACTTTTGAACTGTTTGCCCAGAATATACCTGAAGGAAGGGGACAGAGAAAAAACAGTAATGGAATTAATGAGTTTTCCCCTTTTATTTGATTATTCTGTTTATTTGATTCATCTATATTACTTGAAGCTATGTGTTTAAAAGAAAGTGACTAAAGAAATTTACAGAATTTGGCACTTGGTTTCATGAAACTCTGGAAACAAGGGATAAATAAATTTTTAAAGATATTTCTATAAATGAGTATCAATCAGTAAAGTTTTATATTTACTGTAAACGCATGCAGCATTTTCCTGCTAGGAAAGACATATGAATCTCTAACCTATATACGAAGACAATAACCTAGAGATGGTACATTTGAGAAGAGTTTAAAGAGAAATCCCAAGAAGAAACTTGATTTAGATAAGAGATAGATTTGAAATGAAGTAAGAGATAGCCCACATGTCTCACCCACAGTGTTTTTGAACTCACACAAACACATGTATACTTTCTGCTATTTTCTATATATGGCACCATTCTTCCTGGTTCTGTCTTTAATTGTTAAGAAATTGCCCAGAAAATTCTCCAAAAGCAACTTTAATTAAAATTTGAGTTAGGACAATAAAAATCATGTAGATTTTGTCATGAGGAATCATATTTTATCATGACTTGGTTTATTTTTCAATATTAATGCAATTGGAATAATAATGTTCATGTGTCTTCAAAATGTTTTGTGCTTTCTGATTTGAGTTTTTAAAATCATAGAACATCATATTCATGTTCTTTTGGCCTAATCATATTTCTGTTAAATTTCATAATTTTTCATTTTCACTTTTTGGGAATTCAACTGGAGCCAAAGAAATGTGTGTGTGTGTGTGTGTGTGTGTGTGTGTGTGTTTGTGTGTGTGTGTGTGTGTGTGTGTAAGTTTCCACTTATTTTCTTTAAGTTTTATTCCTGCTTTTGGTTTTTGGTCTCTTTTCTTAGCCTCATCCAGCATAGTTTTTCAATCTGTACATATCTTATGTCTTTTAAAAGACATATAGACTTTTAAAAAATTTTTGTGAGTAAATGCTTTGAAGTGAACATTCTGAGCAATACAACTCTTTTAACTTGAAGTTGACATAAGACATTAATATTTCAAGAAGAATAAAAATATTTAAAGTCTGACATGATGATTTATGAATTCCCCAATCATTTGGGGGAATTCTGAGTCTAATATATCTAAACAATATCTCTCTCATTGGTTTACTATAATCAAGAATTATATTCATTAAAATCATCACTAGTTCTCAAGCACATCAACCAAAATGCTCAAGATTTCTTAGAACATATTCAAATGATATAAAATTGCTTTCCTATATAACCAGAAACAACCACTTAGAAACCATAATGAATATTCCAATTCCTAAGAACATCAGTTACATAAAAGACATGCAAACACTTTTTTCCCTTTTTATTTTTTATTTTCTCTTTCCACATTTTTCCTGGTGCATTATAGCTGTACTTGATGGAATTTGTTTTACATACTTGTACAGGCACACAATGTAACAATATAATTTGGCCAATATCACTCTCCAGCACTTTCCCCCTTCCTCCCCATCTCTCACCCCCTGGTATGCATCTCCCTTTGATTTGAGATCCTGCCTGGCCCCCCACCACATTTCTTTTTCTTTTTCCTCTCTAGCTTCCTCATATGAGAGAAAAACATGACCCTTGACCTTCTGAGTTTGACTTATTTTGTTTAACATAATAGTCTCTAGTTCTGTCCATTTTCCTGCAAATGACATAATTTCATTTTTCTTTATGGCTGAATTAAACTCCATTGTGTATATATGCCACATTTACTTTGTCCAATTATTTGCTGATGGACGCCTAGGCTGGGTCCATAGTTTGGCTATCGTGAATTGTGCTGCTATAAACATGAGTATGCATGTAACCTGTGAATTTGCTTAATAAGAGTAATCCATTATTGGTTGTGTTCTTGAGCAAATTCTATTTTTACAACCCATTGACTTCAAAGCAGGACTCAGTGGGCATTCGTATTCTCTCTACTGGTAATATACCCCTCAAAATATTTAGAAACTCTAGATTTTACTTAAGATGTCATTGAGTTTTGGGAGGAAGGTTTACATGGCTTCTTGCACAGCACAATTTCCTCTTGTATTGCCCCCATCTTTGCCTCTTTTTTGCCATAGTCAGATCAGGGGAGGTCTTTCTTTGACTTCTCCTCCATGCAGCTGTTAATCTTGGACACTAAATAGAGCATGCAAATGGCTATGATCATTTACATATGAAGAGCTCATAGAAATAGTAGGAAGAGCATTATTTCAAATATTTAAGTGGAAAAGGCTACAAAACAGATAAACACACAAGTTAATAAACAACAGCATTATTCAACCTTAAGAAAGAATTGTAAGTTAAATGATAAAATACAATTTTCACGTAATAAATTTTCAAAAATAGAACAAAAAGGATGAACATACATGCTAAGTTTTTATACTCTTGGTGGTTGGTGAAATTGTTAATATTCTAATAAGAAATTTGGCTATATTATCAAGTCTAAAATGAGCCAATCTCCTTGACTTAGTTCTGAGCCTCATCATCTTAATGAAAACATTCTCTCAACTAATCTTCACAGCTTAAATCTTTCCAGACCAGAAAAAACTCCTCCAAAGAAACAAATCTGATGATGCCAGGTGCGCTGGTGGGTCCTCAATCCTTGGTTAACAGTGTTGTTGTTCATCATGCAAAACTTTCCACAGTCTAGCACCAATAGTTCTATTTATTGAACAATTGTATTTTAGTAAGTTTTACGAGCACTTCTGCTAATTTATCTCAGTTAATACTCATAATAACTCAGTGAGGCAGGGACAGTTTTTATCACTGGTTTGCATCTGACATGGAACAGAGTTAACTAGTTTTCTTAGGGTAATTTAGGCAATTTGATGCTTGGACCTCTATAGTCTACTGTCTAGAAAAGATTCCCAGCCTCATCCTCACCTACCACTTTCCCCAAGCATGCTGCTCTTCAACTACACTAATATTCTTCCATTCCCCAAATGTAATTGGTTTCTCAATTACTTTATACATGTGTTAATTATTCTCTCAGGATTTCTGTACTGAGTCAACCACTGATAAAACTGACACTGAAAATCCAGCCCTAACATACTCATCACATGTATTACTAATTATTATCTTAGTAAGGGTGGCAGAGACTCTTCATTGCCTACTCAATATCCATATTCTTCTTTTCAATAAAAGATTCTCAGATTTCCTTGCAATTGGGTGTGGCCATATTTCTAAGTCCTCTCCTGCGCAAGTCCTAGTTGTCACAGTGAGTAGAGCAGAAAGTTTCTTATGTTGGGAGTGGGAGGGGGTGTTTTCTGCCAACATCCTCTCCTTCAGAGCTCCAACAGTCAGATTGTGACCTTGGGGTTTATGGATAGTGAAGAGAAAAGGTCCAAGAAGTCTGAGTCCCTGGTGAGTTCAGAAACCATCACACCAACCCTGGGTTTCTCACTTCATTCTCCACTTTTAGTAGCAGGATAAAATTCTTAACTGATAATTTGTGAAGCATGGAAATAATTTTTTTCTTTTTTTCTTCTCTTTCTTTTTTGTTTTTTGGTACATCTGATGTCTAGATCACAGTCTCTAGACACACCCTAAAATGCTTATTCACTGTGGAATATTTTACACCAGGAAAATATAACTAATATTATTATAACATTCAACATAAACGAACACTGGGAACTTAGGAAAAAAAAATTTCTCTTTAACCTGACCCTGTAATTAAGTTTAAGCAACTGTCTTTTATAACACAAGATGTCAAATATAAGCATATACTTTTAAAATTTTTGTAATCCATTTACTTTTTTAAAACCAGGTTTCTGGTGCTTGACAATGAAATGAAGAATTGGGATGATTTTTCCATGATTCTAGTTAAGAATGCCGCTACTCCTGAGCCTAAAGTTGAGGACTAGTGAAATGGGATTTATATTTGAATGATTTGATGATTGTCTAAACAGTCCTCTCTAATTCTGCGCTTCTGAATTGGATATGTTTGCATTTGTTTTAGAATATCTTCTGCCTCCAAAAGGATTGTGTCTGATGATTTGTAACTATTGAACAAAACTTTATTTTTGAAACATTTGGTTAATATTTAGCTGATGGTACCAAATGATCTCCTTTGTTCTACTGTTTACGGAACTCAAGGAGAAAACACGAGGATATTTATTGCCTAAGTCAAGTGTACAAATAACCGATTTGGAAGGCAATAAGAGATTGCACAAATAAAATAAGAATGCTATTTTAAAATGTAATATCCTGAAACACACCTGATTACATACTTATGATCCTGGATAGATTGAACCAATAAAATCCAAGGAGCATTTTATTTCCACAGTGTATGTATGCAGCAAACTCTAAGCGATTATTTTAAGAGGCTTATGGCGAACGACCCGTTTCACTCCATCTCTGGAGTTCTCCCATAGAGACACCACAATAAAAATAGACACTCCTACTCAGATTTTTATTCATAATTCCATGATGTCTGTGCATTTGAAGGAATTTATTGCTTATCTCAGGAAGCCCATCTGATTTACCTTTCTAATAAGAAATGATTACAGGGACATTTAGTTGAGGTGTTCACTCCCTCTTCTATTGAGATACACATTTTCTTCCTTTGTTTTCAGCTTTACTGTTCCTCAACTCGCCAGTAAATCTATCAGGGAGCTTTAATTACAGATGATCCTCATGGTCTTTCTCTACTTTACCTGTGTAAGAAATACCAAGAAGAAATTCAAGCCAGCAGCTTATTTACTTCATTTTTCCTCTTCTTTGATGTCTATTCCTTTAACTGTAAACCTTTAAAGTCATCATTTCTGATCTGTAACACCCTCTATTTGTCTTGCTACTAATGGATGACCTTGGAAAGTATGGAGATTTCACCTCATTCTTTTAGTGTAAGGTGACACCCAGAGCTACTTTCCTGAGTTGTGACTGGAGGTATAGCCAGAGTTTTCAGTTGCTATCTAAAGTGAGCAGGTGTACTCTCTTCATAAACTTGAGATCTCAGTTCAAGGGTAAAATTCTAGGTGAATGAACTAGGCTTTATTTCTGCTGATTGTCTGGCTTTGATAGAGAATGATGACATCTCTGAGTTTTGGGTGGTAAGGAAGTCGGTGGCTCTGTCAGAGTGGCAGCATCCCCTGGGAGCTCTTGCTTGGAGCTCTGGAGAGACTCTTGTTCCTTCTGTTTCATCTCATTTCCATGGTGCCTCATTTCTTCTGGGAATTGCAGGAAGCACCTTACTTTTACAGATGAATGTTGACTCTTGCCCTCCATCACACTAAATTTCTTTATGCTACTAATATTTTTTAGTGTTTATGTATCTATTTATTTATGTAATCTTATCTATGAGATATTATAATTTTATTGCTTCTGAGTTCTCAACCCAGTAATATACACTTTACATATTTTCTTATTTAATTTAATTCTCAAAATAATCCTATAAGGTAGGTATTATCATCTGCATTTATAGAAGCAACAAAATTTTGCCTATCTACATATACTTGTCATAATAACTATTTATTGAATGTCTGATATGCAGTAGGAATTATATTAGGAAATTCACTTATTTTTATGTGATTATTCTCTTATTTGAAATCAGATTTAAGGCATTTAAATTTAATTGTTCTCTAATTTCCATGGCAACTCTGGAAATGGAAATTTCATTTAGAGATCTCCTTATAGAGTTTTATTTGTACACTGAATATTTACGTGAGCAATCTATTCTCTACTTTTGGGGAAGTCTTCTCCTTATTGTCAAACTTGTTTCATTCTGTTCCTAATAAACCCTTATTATAGCCAGAAATTTCTCTTTATAGCTCTTGTTTCACTTCATTTATTTATTTGTATTATAAAATATTTCTATCTGTATAAAACTAGGAAATATAGCTAAACAAAAATTGGGAAAAAAATTGTTCCCTCTTCCTGGAATACTTTCCCATTCTTTATTGTCTGGTATTTTAAGCTAAAGACTCGGCTATTAGGGAAGCTTCCTGATTGCTAGGTTAAATTTCTCTTTCAAATGATTCTCTAGCTCTTTGTAATTCTTCTTCAAAGCATTTAGTAGGGGTTTGATTTTTTTCAAAAGAGCATTTTAATAGCAGAAGACTTTAAAGAAAATAGTTCCTGTAACCAGAACATTGTCATCCTTACCTTCTAATGTGCCAGGCTCTGTGTTAGTTTCTGAGCAGGGAGTAGTGAGAAAAGCAGACACGGTGTCACTTCCATTTCTGTTGCTCCCCAGAGAACACAGGCTCACTGAGGGTGGGTAGTGTGCCTAAGGTGTTCATCACACCCCAGAATCCAACTTGCTCTGACATATAGATCCATGAGTTCCAAGAGTATGAACGAGACAAAAAGTCAGAAATCAGCAAGGTACTACCAGATGCCCCTGAATCAAAAGCAAGACATCTTAGAATGGTAAATTCATAAATTTCAGGGAAATTCTGGTATCGATATTTATATGCCATATAACAAGCCATCAAGTTAATATTTGTTGACTAAATAATGAGCCCACTGCTGAGAAACCTTCCTTAACTATATGTATGTAAAATGTAAATGGCAAAACCCTATATATGACATACCCCTCAATTTCTTTTTGCCATAAAATAAATATAATGTCACGAGATACACATGGCTATCAGCTCTTGAAATTTAAGTGGAATTTTGCTTCTGACTCAAGAATATTGTGGTGGAGATTAATAGATTATTATATATTGAAATAATGGTGGATTTCTTTTTCTGGAGTTAACAAACCCAGGTTTCTGCCCTATTTTGTGCATTCAGTTTTCTACTAGTGCTCTTTAATGTTCCATCCCAGTTCTCCATGACTCTGAAGTCTGTGCTCCTTTCACTAGATGTGATTTCCCCTCCCCACTGCACCCTTCCCCACCCTTTGTTTCCTCCTGTATCTCTATGTGTTGGAACTTGGGTGATAAGTAACACAAAAAGCCAAATAAAGGGATGCAAAGACAAAGGAACCTTTGTTTCCAAATATTGAAGTCAATTAATTTTAAAACTAGAATTTAATAAGCCAGCTAATTTCTCATTCAAAAGTGATGGTGTAATAAAAATTATCTCATGCATACAAAAAATAGAAAACACATCATACAAAGACATTTTTTAAAAACCTGAATATACTTTAGCTTGTATTCTCATAAGAGAAAGAAATACAAGGGGTTATAACAAGATAAGTGGAAAAAAGAGGATGAATAAATAAGCTGCGATGGGCTAATCTTTTTCTTTTTTTATTGGTTCTTTTTAATTATACATGACAGTACAACCCATTTTGATATAATTATACAGCAGAGAATATATTTTTTTTCCCCACAATGTAGACTCAAACAATCCTGGGCAGGAAGAATGATGCAGGAGGTATCACAATATCTGACCTTAAACTCTACTACAGAGCAATAGTTACAAAAACAGCATGGTATTGGCACCAAAATAGACAGGTAGACCAATGGTATAGAATAGAAGACACAGAGACAAACCCACATAAGTACAGTTATATCATACTAGACAAAGGTGCCAAAAACATGCAATAGAGAAAAGATAGCCTCTTCAACAAACTGGAAATCCATATGCAATAAAAGGAAATTAAATCCCTATCTCCTCACCCTGTACAAAATTCAGCTCAATATGGATCAAGGATCTAATCTTTTTCTTTTAAAGGGATGAAAAACCAAACTAATGAAATAATCTTTGACTGATACAGAAGTAAAAATATAGACATGCTAACCAGGGTGGGAATGAAGGAGGAAACTATGTATATGTCCTGTTTGTGGGGGAAGAAGTGAGGATACAAATAATGTTTAAGAAGTTATCAGAGAAAAACGTAACTTAAATGAGTAATGACTGGAAGAATAAAAAGTAAGTACATGATTTTAAGACAGGATGAAAATTTGTGCTAGCTGATAGGAGAAAGGAAGAAAAAGGAAAAAAAAATGAAAGTACTAAAAAATGTGAAATAAAGAGAAGAAATGTTCTAATGTAACAGAAAATGTATGTAACTGACCAAGCAAACATGGAAACACTGATTTGATTTAAATATATGATATGCGAAAGGGGGGACACCACAAAGGAAGATGGACAGCTGATGCTCAGGAAATTTGCTCTTTAAATGCAGAAAATTAAAGTTAGATTCATATGATACTATACACATTGGTGCATGCCAAATGAACTAACAACCTAAATGTAAGTGGCAAAACAATGGAACGAAGAGTAAAATATAAGAGGATACCTTTGTAATTTATGGCTTAACAAAAACAACTTCTCACACAAGATAAAAAAAATTAAGAAACCGAAGGTGAAAGAGAGAGAAATGTGACACTATCAAAATAAAAGATCCTATTGAATGAAGGGCACCATAAGCACAGACACATACTACAGAAAGATATTTGAAACTCAATCTAAAACTTAAAAGAAACTCATACCTAAAGTAGAAACAAGAATGGAAATTGCTCAAGAAAAAGAAGACATAAACCCATCAAGAAAATGCACAAAAGTTATACACACTTTCACAGAAAAAAAAAATCTAACAGATGTTTAAAGAAATGCTCAATATTAACAGTTATCAGAAATGTTCATTAGGACAATAAATGAGATGGAATGCAACATCCAACAGTGTATGGAATATTAGGAGAGAAGGGCAGTACTTTTTAGTGAGTGCTGAAGAACTCTTGGAATCTGTGGTGGGAGGGTCCCTCTGCAAGGAAGTGTGTAACACTGGTAAGATATGTCTCTATCCAACAGCCCAGTGACTATCCCAGAAAATTCTCCCCCTTTGCTCCAAGGTAATGTATTAAAAATATTTCTTCAGTTTTTGTTGGTGGGGAGTTGTATTCATCCACAGGGACAAGTCAAATATAGTATATTAACATGTAGTATAGAATGGGAAGAGTATAAAAAACCACAAGGTAGATGCAGAAATGAAAATGTGAAGTTTTAAGAATAGTGTAATAGGACAAGTGTGCGAAGCAGGACAGGATTTATAGGATAACATCCTTTGTGTAATATAAACTTGCAGAGGCAAAAAAAATCACTGAATTATTTTACAAGGACATGTGTATATTTGAGGAAGTGTAATAAACATATTTAAGTTCATGCCTAGAAAGGAAGGCAGGGAAATGGAAGCCAAAGATGAGCACAAAGAGAGAAGGTAAGGAGAGAAAAATGAAGGCTATGGCGAGGGGCAGAGGGAAGCAAGGTGTGTGGGAATCTCCATGCCCTTCCTCTTGGCTGGTAGCAGCCCATTTTTTTTTTTTTTTGTATTGTATAATGTGATTTCCAGGTAAGTCACATTATCTTGAGATATGAAGAGAAACAGAGGTGCTTTATTCTCAGTTTACAGATGGGGAAGTAAAGACAGAAGGTTTTAAGGTTTTCCCGAAAGCCCACAGAGTGTGTCAGGGCAGGCTGTGAGATTTCAGGTACCTGTTTCAGAAGCACAGATCTTATTATTAAGTAGGTCAGCATCCTTAAAACTGCTGTTTTTGCCCTTGAAATTTTTTCTCAAGTGAAATGTTACCTGGAAGTCACACTACAAAGAAGAAGAGGTGATGACCCTTAAAATTATAGCTAAAATCAGTGAGTGAAGCAAGAAGAGAGAATACCGGTTGTGCTGCATTCATGCACAAGATTGTTCTTGAGCAGAGGTTCCTTTTGTAGCACCTGAGGGCAGAAAAATGACAGGGGCTCACAGTTAGGAATCTGGGGATATCTCTGTGTTCACTCCAGACTTCTCCCAACCCTTTCCCAAGTGAGGAATGAGATGAAGCCCTCAGATAATCTTCCAGGTCAATCACAGAAACAGGTCGAGGTGATGTTCCCTTAGGATCCAATAAGTAGTATGATTTATAAAGCATGTTACATCTGTTACTTCCCTTCCCCTTTTCTGATTTATCTCCATAATTAATCCATGATTCTCAAACTATTTGGTCCCAGAAATATTTCACACTCTTGATCAGTATTGAAAACCCACAGAAGTTTGATTTTTGTAGATTCTATCTATTGGCATTTATTGTATTAGATATTAAAACTTGAGAAATTAAAAACATGTATTTCTTAATTCATTTAGGAAGACTAAAAACTCATTGTACTTAACATATATAACATGCTTTTCAAAATAACTATATTCCAAAATTAATGCTTTCTTGCAGTCAAAAAATATTAGTACAGTGGTATTTTATAGTTTTGAAAAATCTCTAGATTCTTTATGATTAGTTCCAGAACAGTATGTTGAGTAAAATGCTTAGATATCAAATATAGTCTCAGAAAATTTTATAGCACAGAACATACAACTTTCCTATTTAGTAAATGGCCTAAGATCAAAACTCTGTCTTTCGCCTGTTATTGAATTAGTAATGTTTTCTATTTGTAGCTTGATGAAAGAATCCAGGAAAATCTGACTTTAACATATTTGTCTCACAAATGACACTTACAAGGAGCATTAAATTTATCTAGAATAATATTAGGTTGAACTACATGGAATGGTTAATATTTGACTACTTTTTCATCCATGAAAATAAATTTCATATTTTTTCTAGTATTATGGATAGGAAAGTAAAGCTCATTGGTGTTCTTTTAAAATAATTTTTATTAAGAACTTTTGCTTTGTCTAAGGAATAATTTAGGCTACTTTTAAAAAAAATGCTTTTGTTGTCTTTGAACAGGTTCCTGAAAATGTTTGAAAACATGGTTTATGGGGTTTCTCATGACTATTGGTGAAGAATCAAGATGATTCAGAAGTTCATGATAAATTTATCAGTTTGTACCTTTTATTTTTGGCTATATTAGACAATACTTTGCATGAGATACAAACTGATTTTATTTTTTTAAACTGAAATACCATTTATTAGGGACAGGATTAGTTATGGAGATCCTAAAATTGTTTATTTGTGTTATTGCTAGTCTTAATAGAACTTACTACTATAGTGCCACTATAGCAATAATACATTTCTTTGCAAAAGAAGCAAGAATGTATTTATGTTTGTCTATTCAAAACACTTATTGTGATATATATAATATTTAATCACATAAATTTATATTCATGTAGTGATTTTTTTATGCACAATGTATCTCTTTTTAAAATCAAAGCCCATCCTATCAAACCCAAGAGTTATGTAAAGATATTGCTTACCATTGATGCTTCATATTTTAAAATACAAATGGTTACTGTGTTGATATTTGAATGTGCTACAACCAAAGCAATCACCTTTAATTTATGATGAATCTAAATTTTAATCATTATTTTTCCCTTGAACTGTGTGCTAGGTATAAATTATTCTAAAGACAGTGTGAAATGTCAACAAATCTTATATGACAGTGTAGCTCATTTGGTGTCTTAAATCAAAAATGTGTAGTGCTAGGAGTTAGGAAACCAGGACTTTTAGCCAAAATAAGAAATAGAAAAAAAAGCAGAAAGAACTTCTCTCTTTCTGATCTCATTGTGTAGAAAATTCAAAGTTGTTTTGATACCGTCATTCACTTTGGTTGGTGTCTGGGTCTGAAACTAGTTAAGATAAGACCTGCATTTGTGGAGCATCTTATCAAAGACTGATTTAAGCTTTCTATTACCATTCCTACTACTATCCTTTAAAGAATGCTTCCCAAATAGGGTACTCTTACATAATTCGTATGTAAATATAGGACAATAGGGAATGGGAGTGATATAATACAGAATATAATTTTCAGTGGGGAGGTCAAATTCAGGAGGTCAAATTCAGCCACTCAGTTTAGGAAGTAATAAATGGAATAAAGATATGTAATAGGTCTGTGGCAGTGTCTACTACAGCCTGAACTTTCCTTGTCCTGGGTCCCACTTGCCATCCTGTGCACTGTGCATCCTGTTCCCCAAGGCCACCTCTCTGATGCATCTGGGGTGGGATGGGAGCAGGGTGAGGAAGAGAACTGAAACATTGGATGCTGGTTGTGGATCCAGCTCTGAGAAATTGTCAAGAATCATAAATCAAGGAAAAGAAGCAGGAATCTTATCTAATGATCAAGCCACATTCCCTTTCTTTTGGAGAACAATAGAAGAGGCTGAAATGGTCTCAGGCAATAGAGCATGCATAGGTCATTGGGAAGTTTTCTTTTAGCCTATTTTTTTGGGTAAGAACTAACCCCAGTTCTTTTCGCTTTTCCTCCTAGGCCACATTCTGTTTGACTACTTTTTAAATATCTTCTTTCTGAATTCTGTTGTTTATATGGTGCCTGTGGCATCCAAAAGCTAAACACAGTATTTGAAAGTTGTATTAATTAAAGCTGAGTTGAGTAATGGAAACGGGTAAAGCCATATTACTGTGCATGCGCACTGAAATGTACAGACCACCGTGCACAGCCTGCTGGAAGAGGCCTGCTTACATCTTCCTCTTCCTGCTCCGTGGAGCTCCCTTCCTTTCTTCCTTAGTGTCCTGTCTTTAACTGAAAGATACATTGGACAAACGCATCATGGATGGAACGAGATTTTTCACTGAGGAATTGTTAAAGTAATGTGTTTGACCTAAATCATTTCTGGGATGTGCTCATGGCAGGGAATTAGGAAGCAGAAATGCATCTTAGAAGAGGATGACACTTCCGCTATCTCTCTTCTTCTGTTAAATCAATATGGCATGTTTTTGCTTGGTTCTCAAAATAATGTACCAGTCTGTAATCTTGAGCTCAGAAATTTGGGAGAGTCATCCAAGTATTTTATACGTACTATTATTTATCAAGATGCAAATATTAGTTTGCCCTGATGACATCTAAGTGATATCTGTGTCTGGCAATAATATATATAATATTTGAGCTTTACCCCAGCCTGTTTTTATCTGTGGTTCTAGTCCATCAACCTTTCACCAGCCTTCTAAACCAAGTCTACAAGCAGGTAGTAGAGAAACAAAGCACTTCCTTTGCTGTAATCTTATCTCACTAGGGGTGAGGGTGGGCATAAGGACCTATGGAAAGAAATGACCATTTGTTTTGAATCTGAGACAGGCATTCCCTCAATAGTTTAAGTAGAAGACTTATTTACCATTGTATTTCTTTTGACATTACTGGTTGGGTGTAATGGTGACTCAGGTAATAAGCTCACAGGAATATTATGACAAGCACACAGGTGTCCTTAATGACTCTTGATTTAAAGCAACTATTACCGTGGATCCTACATGGGGTTTCCATGATTCAGAAGCAGTTACACTCAGAAATTCCCTGCACAGACATGATGGGTCTCACTGTCTTGGCATCTTCATGTACAATATATCTGATAATATCTCTGTAATGGGGTGGTAGTCATCTATAAATAACTTCAGAAAATAACTATGAACACAATGCAATTATACAAATATGATTTATAACTACCGTGGAAAAGATAGTTTTGAACTAATTTAGTTAAAGCCATAAATTACTCTTTATCTACTTCCTTGTTACCACTCAGGATTTGACACTTGTAGAGTAAACTGATGTTAATATAATGCATTAGGAAGAATTCCTCTCCTGAGACCCAGTGTAGCTTAGCAAAGTGATATTTAATGTTTTCTATGATATTTATTTAACAAAATGGCTGATTAGATGTTAAACAGAACAGAGGTTAATGATCTTTGTTATTGGTATTATAAAAAATTAAAAAAGAATAAAATAGAGTTAATGATGTATGCCATTATTGTTATTATGGAGATTAAAAACATGCAGTTGTTGAATGCAGTGAAAAAATGGGCACCAAGCTGGGAGTAATTAGCAAAATTATATCATCTTCTAACCTTATAATTAATTACTTTGTTTAGCTGTAGTATGTTTTAATGTTGGTCTTCATTGGCTTCATGTGAATATAAAAATCTGTACATCATTTTAAATCTAAGTGATGAAAACAACTTCATTATGATTTTCAATATCTGAAAAAGAACCAGTGAAATCTGTAGCCAATACTAAAGAAATCACAAAGGAATGGATGAGATAACCCAAGAACCTCTAGTGGGTGTGGGGGGGTGGGGAGGTCAGCAGAGACCTTGGAAGAAACTTGGGGGACATTCTTTAGCTTTGTGAACAATCAAAACTTCTGGTGCTTTATCATGAAGTAGGATGGTGATTGTTTAAAAAATGCATTATATATCTCATGATAGAAGAGAAGATTTTGAATGTACTCACCATAAAGAAATGATCGAAGTTTTAAGTGATGGATGCACTAATTACCTTGACTTAGTCATTACACTATTTACATAGGAATCAGACATCATTTTACCTCACAAAATGTACAAATATTGTTTAAACAAAAAATAAAACTAAAAATAATAATGATATAGCAGTAATAACAAAAGCACCTGACTGACCATGTCTATTCAGAATGCTCCTTTGTTCTATGGATTATTCAATAAAGGACTTGTTTTCCTTTTTCACATGCATTATTTTTAGGCTTGCCAGATTTAAGAAATAAAAACACAGGATGCCCAGTTAAATTTGAATTTCAGATCAACCATGAATAATGTTTTAATGTAAGTGTTCCTATGCAAAATTTGGTACCTACTTATACTAAAAAGATACTTGTTATTTACTTAAAATTCAGATTTAACTGGGAATCCTGCATTTTATCTGGCAACCCTAATTATCTTAAAGTTTCTGAATTTTGTTGCACTAGCTCTGGCTAGTAAATTCAGACATTAGGTTTGAAATGAAATATTCTCAAAGGCATAACATTGCAAGTATTCCTCCCTTGCAGTTAAATTCAAACTCTGTAATGTTTTTCTAAAGTACACCGTCATTTGTGTATATAGAATTTGCAAGAACATTTATATCTATTTATAAATATAGAGTGTGCTTTTTTATTGTTGGCCTACATAAATTTCTAAATAAGAGTGCCTTTTTTCCTAAGTTTTTCATGTCCTTGGTATCATACTTAGAACTTGTATGCTAAGCAAAGTACAAATCATGAGATAGTAAAAAGTGTGTAAAAGCTATTTATCTGTTGCTGACTTAGTCACCCTTAAACATCCCTCTGCCCCACATCTTTATCCTTATTCATGATCTGAAAAATGTTGTCCAAAGACATAGATTTCTAGTTGTTCGTTGGAGATATTACTAATGCATAGTCTTTCTATTCTTTCTAAAAAGAACAAATGAGAGCTTTGCTAAGTTGGGATATTTGCATTCTGATGAAGTTTTACTAAAGCAAGTTTTTAGTTAGCCTTTTAAATCTTCCATATCATTACATTATTTAAACTAAATTGGCTAAAATGAAGTAATTTGGGGGGAACAGAAAAAGAAACAAGCCTGATTCATTTCTCTTAAGTCATTTGTTAGATTTCAGTAGTTTGCTTTTAACTACATGTTGTTACAGGGCAAAAGGTACATAGGCTCTCTGAGTTTTTATCTTTTGTTTTAAAAAATCCAACATTTTTTAAAAATTCACTCTTTATCTTTGGGAGAAATGGAGAAATGTTCATCCTTGATTACAATTCAACTTGGACTTAGATCAACAAAAGTTCAATTTCCTAGGAGGAATAATCATTTATTTTTGTGTTGCTACCACTAAGGAGTATTGTGTAAAAAGATTATACTTTAGTGAAGCATGTTGATTTGTATTCTGGTGTTTCAGTTGGCATTTGTCTATAGTGAAATTCCCTTAAACTTGTTGATGTATTTTGTATTCAAATTGAGACTTGCTTAAAAAACTCAGTCTTTACGTTGAATCCATTGACATAAATTCAATGAAAATTGAATATTTACTTAGTACTGCTTAGATGTTATGTCCTGTATGGTCAGATATACATTAGGGTCAAACCATATAACATTGCCATATTTTTCTGTTTTCCTAACAAAAACAACCATTTCATGTGTTTCCACTAAATATAAGCTCTCTTTCTTGGAGTATTCTGGGAGTGTAATGCATAGTAAGCTGTAAATGGCTTAAACCACTGCTTTTCTTTTTAATCTGACCATACATAAGCATGATTTGTATTTTTATTTACTCAATTCTTTTCATTGAGTCGCTTTTTAAAAACTTAAGAAAAATGAACTGTTTTAAACAATATTACCCCCCAAAAGCATACCAGTTTGAAATGCTAGCCATATATTTTCTGACAGCTCTCATGTTCATCAGTGCACTACCAAATTTACCTTACTTACCAACCGAGAAGCACATCACACCTTGGAAAACCAGTGAAAATAGAAAGAAACTCTATGGCAGTTCTGCTACACTGGTCATTTAAAAAATGTTTCTGAAAATTCAGGCAGAGATATAGGTTACCAGAGAAAAATTTCTCTTTTTTTAATAACAAAAATCTGAAATAAAAATGAATATGAGAATTATGACCCAAATTTATTTTAGATTATAAGATATATTAAGTTAAGCCATAAGAAATCAGCATTGCTATAGATAAAAAATGTTTGTGTATTAGAAATTTCATATAGTTTAACCTAGTATGTAATGACAGACAATCCTTTTCCTGAGGGAAATTAAACCAAAATTATAGTTGGATTATCCATGAAGACATACAATATATTTCTCAGAGGGGGTTTCCAATCGTTCATTGCCACAAGGTAACTTGTTGAAGGGACTCATTCCCTGGGCCACTTCACAGCAGTATTTGCAATGACCTTTTATATCAGGCAAGTGAAAATTGTGTAGGCAGTTGGGGGGCTAGACACAGTAGCATACCTGTTTATGTTGACCAATATCCTGCTCTGATTAAGTGAGACATCTACAAAGAAGATCACCTCTTAGGAGATAGATTATTTGTCTCCTATCCACAGCTAGCCAAGTGGATAGAAGTATATCAAGATAGCTGGGAGCAACCATCAACTTGCTAAGCATGTGGAAGGCAGACAGGCATGAGCTATACACACATGAATTGTCCGCATTCAAAGGTCAGCCTGCTACATTGCTAGTGTATGCCTGAGTTCAGTATGCCCAATATCCTCAGTTTAATTTTTCTGATGTCACCGCTTGGATTCCGTAATATGTGGTGACATTGGAAGATAGCAGGAAAATAATGAGAGATTTCAGTTTAGCATGAAATAGATTTTGCTAACCTTGTGTTCAAGTCAAACATTAGGAAGATGTTTCTTATGCAATCTTTTTTTCCCTTTCAACAGGTGTTGATTATTACTTCTCTTTTTTATAAAAGACTTTTGGAAATTGAACTGTATTTATGAATGCAATGAACAAAATGTAATTTGCAAAGAGAAATTCATGCAATTTTACCTCCACAAACTAATTCATATTTGAAAACATTATTTTACTGTTTTATAATAATCCTGTTTTGAAGGATGGTATTCCAAGTATTTTTCCAGTGAGAAGATACAATTGTAGGAAGAGATAGATGAGGTGAGATGTATTAAAACAAGTTCAGAATTTAAGTTGCTGAACATATTGAAAGCATTTAACAATTAAATGCTTTATGTAAATACAAATTCCAACATTATTTGATTGTGATAAAGTCAAATTTAACTGTTTTTATAGAATGCCTCTATCAACTTTCTTTTCTTTCAAAATTTGGGGGATTTCCATCTTAGGACATTTTGCATAATTTAATCTATTTGTACATAATTAATACAAATGACTTTTGACTGAGAACAGATATTTTATCTGTTAATCCAGATTTGATAGTAGATTAATATACACACAAACATTTTAGTATAAAATAATTGAGAGGGAGTTCTTTACTGAATCTAATGACTTGAATATAAAATTTTTAATTATCACCTTAATGTAAGTCTTTGAGATATTAACAAATTTTAACTTGTATAAAGTTCTTATGTAGTTCATAACATAATGTGCTATTGAGGATTTTACTTTTATAAATATGAGAAAGAAAATATGAAAGTTGTACTTTCAATGTTAAATGAATTTTTGTGGGAGAATATTTGATATGGGAACTAAGCCTATTTTACTGAATATGTTTTCTTAGAATTTCATGTAACGTAATAGACAAAAACCTTTATTTTTAAGTCTACATAAAATATAAAAATTATACATATTAATGGGGTAGCATGTGATTTTTATTATACATGTATATAATGTACTGTGTTCAAATCAGGTTAAATATATCTATCTCCTCAAACATTTAATCTCTTTGGTAAAACTTTCAAAGTCCTTTCTTCAAGTTTTTTACAATTTGCAGCTCATCATTTTTATCTATCATCACCCTACTGCACATTATCACACTAGAACATCTTGCTCCTATCTAACTTAGCATCCACTGATCAACCTCTCTCCATCTGCCTCACCTTCTACACTTCTCAGCCTCCGGTAGCCACCATTTTACTCTCAAATTCTGAGATCAACTTTTTTAGATCTCACGTGTCAGTGGGATGGTATTTGTCTTCCTGTGCCTGGTTTATTTCACTTAACATAACATGATGATCCAAGTTCTGTCATTGTGAATGACAGGACTGACTGAATAGCATTTCATTTTGTGTATGTACAATATTTTCTTTATCCACCCTTCTGTTTATGGATACTTTGGTTGTTCCATTTCTTGGCTCGTATGAATAGTGCTGCATTTAAACATGGGAGTGCAAAAAATCTTTGATATATTTATCTCATTCCCTTTGGATGTGTACTGAGTTGAGGGATTGCAGAATTGGATGGTAGTTCTAGCTTAAAACATTTTTTAGGAACCTCCATACTATTTTCTGTAATGACTGTACTACTCCATATTCTCACCAGGTTCAAGTGTCCCTTCCTCCAATAACATGGCCAGCACTTGTTATCTTTAGTCTTTTACATAATTGTCATTCTTACTGGAATAAAAATCTTATTTTTTTTAAATGGAGTGTCTTATCAAAATTTTGGGGGAAAGGGAACTACAGCATTTCTATTAATTATTCCAAGACATTTTTAGAGTATGAATAGTGTTGGCAATGTCACAATGTTGTTTTTCATTTATTGTTGAGTAAAAGTACAAATGATTTCCATCATAAATATTCACCCGTAAACTCTATTTTAGTAGATATTAGGAATGTTAAATTGTGTATTCAAAATACCCTGTTCATTTATTAATTAGCCTTTTTAAGGAAAAAATGAGTTTTAATACTTCAAATATTAAAATGCACTAACATTATTTTATAATGGACTTGGAAATATGATAAACACATAAGATTTTCTTGATAGGAATGTATTCATTGTTCCAATATAATGAACAGTTTCTAACTACTAGCATTCATAAGGGGGTGCTAGTGGAAGTACATCATCAGCAGGTAAATTTTTTTTAGTCAACCTCACAAGTAATTTCTGGAACATTAGATTAAATATAAAATCTAGTTGGAGAAATGTGCATTATGTACACTCACTCGTCAATGTGATTCCATCAGGTAAGACCTATGTCATTGCCCATTTTCGTGGTTATGTTAAGGGATGATTGCATAATTTCGAAATAACCAGAACATAAATGTATAAAAAACCAAACATGTTGAAAAAGTGTTTGAGTTTATATATTATTAAAAGAATGGAAATGGATTAGCCAATCATTCTATCAAATCAAGAATTTATTTTAACATCATATGTTTTTAAAATATTACTCATGAACTTTGTTTCGTTTTCTTCCATTATCAGCAATAACCTTAAACACTTTAATCTTTAATAGTACAGGTTCAGTATTAACTGTCAGATAGCATGTTTCACAGGTTAATTTTTCTATTGAATTTTTTGCACTTAGGTCAGCATTCATGACATTATAGCTCTTTAATTTCTTGAATGAGGCACTATGTCAGTAGGAACTTATTTCTTGTCTGAATTTGCATTTTATAATAATTTGACAAATAAAGTCTCAGATATAATCTACTAGGATCATACTTTGTATACAACAGCTATTGAGGACATATAAATTAAAATGAAGGGCTTATCATTACCGGGTTTCATTTACCATGAATCTTGTGTGTTCATGTTATATTTTTCTTTTTCCTTTAACTATAAATGGGAAACAATCTGAATAGTAAATGATATATAAGAAAATACTGGAAGCTAAGTTGAAGGTAATTTAGGAATAATTAAGATACTAAGTAGCTAATATAATTTTTCAATAGAATTGAATGTATAGGGCCCTGTTTCTTTGGTTCTCTGTAAAATATAGTAATTCAACATAGCTATAATATTGAAAAGTATTGCCCTGGAAGATAAAGATTTTATTTGTGTTTATCATGTGCAATAGTGAAGAAAGTTTTGATCATGGATGCAATGTAGAATATTTACTTTCTGAAGAATAGTGGAACTTTGGTCATAGGAAGCACAAGATACTTAAGAATACCATTTATATAGAAAACCTTGTGATTTGCAAAGTGCCTTTGAAAGAAAGTTTATGTTTAGAAACTTTTATGAAATTCAACATAAGTTAATACCTTAAAAGTATTTTACTAAAGTACAGGTCTGCAAAGGATTGGAAATTAACAGCAACAATAAAACCCTGATTCTTCAGCTAATTTTAACAACACTGGCCTACAGCTGAGGTTGAACAGGCCAGATTCATTTCTCAGATGAGAGAAAAAAATGTTGAGTTTCCAAAGATTAGAAGCTCATATCTGATAATCCTGCAAAGATGACATGTTCAATAGATGAACAACAACAGAAAGTAAATAATGAAAAATAAGCAATAAATAAATGAAAAAAAAAAGCCTGTTCTAGAGAGGGGAATTGTGGGGATACTTCAGTCGCCTATAAGTATTCCTGTAAACAAGCCTTTCCTACTGTTGGTTTGAGGCCCCAACTCTTACCAACACAGTCCTACAAAAAAGAAAAAAAAAACAAAGTATAAACTATTTCTTGTATAAAGTTTGCCAGACATTACCTTCTCTTCAAATAATATTAGGGCCTAAGTTTACTTTATTCTAATCAGCTGGCTCTCAACTTTTATTGCTATCATTGTTCATGTCAATTACACTATTAATACTATTCATACTTTTAGGGAACATATTAAATATCTAGAGTAACCACATAATGAATAAAGGTAGAAGAAAGGTCAAAAGCCAGAAGAGTAAAATGTAATTAGAAAAATTGGGAAAAAGTTGACAAAAACAAGTCCAATTATTTTATTATGACATCACAACAAATGTAAATAGATAAAATTCTTCAATAAAATAGAGACTTTTGAAATGGAAATAAAAAATAAATGGAAATAAAAGAAAATCTATTTTTAATAAGGAAACAACTGAAATATAAAGACCAAGACAGTTTCTAAACAAAAGATTAAGAAGAAAGGTATGCCAGACACATTCTAAAACAAAAACAAATACAACCCCTCCAACCCAAAACAAAGAAATGACAACAACACAAAAAGTCTATAGCCATATGGAAAGAGAACAAAAGAGATTACGAAGTAAAAACTTCACTAGAAAGAAAGAAAGTAGTGTTTGGCCTCCCATCTCTGAGCAGTGTATCTGACTTGCTAAAATCTAAGCTCTAGGACATACTACAACTTAATCCCAGAAACAGATCTGTGTATATTAAGATTTGATAGAGAACAGAGTTGGTTTTGGAAAAAATGATGGCTTAGAAAATAAAAGGACTTAGATTTATACCTCAAACATTTCATAAAAATATTTTAGGATGAAAAAATTACTTTGAAAACTTCAAACTTAAGTTTGAACTTAGCACTTCAAATGCTAAGCACAGATCATGTAAATGTTAATTTATTAATATTTTAAAAAGCCTAGAATGTGAAATCAAAAAGTTGCTAGTTCTGTTTAAAGTTAAGAACTTCAGTTCATTAAAAAAGCAAATAAAAATGGATTAGTGTCATATATATGATTCATTACTATATGTCATATAGTAATAATATTCCATGGTAATAATAATAAACACAATACATTCCAATTAAAAAGAAATAGACAACCTGAAAATCCAGTGAAAAGAGTATGCCAAAAAAATGAACATTTATTTCTTAGAAGGGAAACATAAATGTTAATAAACATATGAAAAGATGCTCAAGCTCATTAGCTGTCAGGGAAATACCAAGTAAAAGTTTGTGTCCTACTGGACACAAAAATCACAGTCTGGTGAGACCTTAGTTTTCAGACCTGAGGAACAATTGGAGCTTTAACACACCATGATGGGATTACAAATTGAGGTATTTTAGAAAGATAATTATTTTTTGCAAGCAAAGTTCAAGACCCATATACCGTATGACCCAGAAGTGGGACTTCTAGAATCACCCTTTATATTGGCAGGAGGGTCTAGCAACATAATCCCGAACACATTTATCTGCACTGCTAAATAAATTTTGACATATGGAGACAATGGAATCAGATTCAAATGAAATGATGATAGGACAACTATAGGCATGAGCATGCTTCAAAAACTTAATTCTGAGTGTCAAAGCACGTCACAGAAGAGTTTCATCAGTATGATTCCATTATGTTCAGTTCAAATTCAGGCCGACAGGAATAGGAGGTTGTGTAGTTTAGACCTATGTGACAAAACCCAAAATGAAAAAAAAAGAGAAAAAAATAATTCAAAATGTAGCAGTGAGGTCTGATAGGAGAATAAGAATTGCAAGCAAGAATGATAAAATGGGAAGCTTTCAAGACATCCATAAGGTTCTAGTTACACAAATTGGCTCGTGGGAACACTGGTTGTCATTTATTGCTATTCTTTAAACCATCCATGTATGCTACATACACTCATAATAAAATCTGGTTAAGATAAAAGAAATCTGAGAATTGTGATCTATAATTTTGAGGCCTACAAAAATGTTCTTATTGGAACATTGGCTTGCTTTAAATGAACTAATTCATCAAATAGGAACTGAAAAAGTGAATTAAGATATTGAGCTTAGTTGGGTTCTAGATATCATAGAAAATATGCCTTGACCAAATGATAATTAGGATTCTACTTTTTGTTGATAGGGCATATATTTAATTATCAATGGTGCAAAATGAATAAAAAAATCTCAAATATATACTTTGGCTATTATCTCCAGTAAATATATATGGAGATAATCTGGTTACCAAAAAGATCTGGTGATAAATATTTGAAAGATGAAATAAACATATAAAATATCAATGTTAGGTAGTAAATGGACAACAATGTAGAGAGAGCACAAAAAAAAGGTCAAGAATATTTAATTTCAGACCAGGACGACTGACCAAGTGACAGATATTTGTGTGGGAAGCACACAGCCATCAGTTCCCTGATTCTTGCTAAAAGCTCTTTAAAAACTACATGGGCTTTAACAATTATTTTAACCAAAATAAGTTCAGGTGTGTACAAAGGCACAATTAGAATCATGATGGGATATTGATTCGAAACTTACAAATTTGCCATTGAAACTTGCAGATGGAAATCTTCCATAAAATAAGATAATGACTGAAACAGATTTGTAGATTTTCTCTTCTGAGTCTTCTACATCTTTAAATGATTGCAGGGATTCTACATTTCCCCAAATACATTTAATACAAACTAAGAGGAATAGTGAAAAATGCTGGTAAAAATTCAAATATACTAGATATCTACATTTCAAATAATCCTTACTCTTGGCACTTTTTTGTGCTTTTAATTTTTAAATGTTCTTGGGAAAGGCACAGTGTGGGCCAGGCATGGTAGGGACCAGCATGGTGGTGTATGCCTGTAATCCCAGCAACTGGAGAGGCTGAGGCAGGAAAATTGCGAATTCAAAGCCACCCTCAGCAACTTACTGAAGTGCTCAGCAACTCAGTGAGACCCTATCTCTAAATAAAATACCAGAAAGGGCTGGGGATGTGGCTCAGTGGTTAAGTGCCCCTAAGTTCAATCCCCAGTACAAAAAAAAAAAAAAAATTTTTTTTTGAATGTTCTCAGCATTTGGTTTGCCATAAGTCTTCAGCAATGTCAAAGGGTATGACACAAAGGATGGTTGCACCCAGAGCTTATGATTTCCATGTATTATTCTGTTTCAGACAATAAGCCAAATTCATGACTTGGTTCTTTATTGAAATCCTTTTCCTTTTCTAATACATAAGAATTTAATTTTATCCCACAATTCAATCTGAGCTTAATTGGAACCCAAAACCACACTCTCTCAACATCACACTGGAGTGCCTTCTTTTGTGAAGTTTTTCTAAATTTTCTTCCTTCGCCTCCTTTGTTTTTGTATGTTTGCTAGCCATTTTACAAGTGCTCCTTTTTAGCAAACCAATTTCCACTGTCCTTTAACGCTAACAGGGGCTGGGGTTGTTACTCAGTGGTAGAGCTCTTGCCCTTAACACTAACAACTCTGTCATTCTTAACCACTGCCATAGGACTATGTGGCAATAATTGGAGGCTTGGGCTATTGCACTTGTTTAGCTTCATATTTAAAATTTACTCAGACAATAGTCATTTTTTGAAATATATATATATATATATATATGGACAAGTTATAGTATCAAATTGTGTTCCATATATATATATATTTCTTGTTTACAAAAACTTTAATATGAGTCTTTACATATGCTTTTAAGGATGTATTTATGAAAATACATAATTTTCATTTCAATATAATACATATCAATACTTGAAATCATTTAATTATAGCAATACTGTGAAAATAATTTTTACTTAGGAAGAAATAGTATACTGGAACATTTGACTTTGAAAAATCATTGAAGTAATAAAGTGACTAGATTTTTTTCTTTAAATTCCACAATTAAAGGTAAACAAATGTGAATATCCATAAATATATAAAAATATTGTAAATTTGGGAGTTACTTGAGTTCCTTATGTATTTTCAGATGTGTTCCATCCCAATGTTAATCCACTGAAATGCAGCTCTATAAGCTACTTTCTGAACCCTATAAGGTACAGTTTTAAAATAAGGGTCAAAAGAAGGTGAAGACAGGCAGTAATACACTTGTTGACCCTTCCCAGGAATTCCAGATAAAACCCCAGAAGTTGAGTCAGAGATAATCACAAGATCTGGAATTTACAATAACAAACTCTCCATATATCTACCTGTCAGACTTCTTCCTCTTAGGGAGGGACAAAAGGTCACTAAAATAACTTTTTTTCCATGAAAACGTTTTTCACTCTTCTTTGGGGGTACTGAGAAATTATAGTATAAGTTAAATAGACTTTTAAATTATTTTTTCACTGAAACTTGGTTTTATTCTTAAAGACCCAAATGTTAAGAAACTTTTATTTTTTTCAGACTGAGGACAGTAAAAATTGTGTCACAATAAAAACAACAAGAAAGGAAAGAGAAAGATGGATCTCATACAAGAAGATCAAATGTTAGCAAATTTTACATTAAAGAAACACAGGAAAAATTCTAACAAATGAAATTTAACACAAAATCCACATAATCTCCATACAGCTATCTAGTCAGGTGAGACACTTCAGTCCTTTTTTCCTACTTTCCCCCCTAAAAAGTAGAAGGAATCATGAAAATATTGCCAATTATTATAATAATTATCCTGGCAATAATTCTTTCAATCACATTGCTTTCTTGGGATTTCATAGGCTATAGAAAAGACTGTGGAGTCAAATTCTTTTCAATTTTGTCTTCAGTTCTGTAATATTACCATGATTATTTTACTTATCTTTACAAATTTGTGATCAGTTAAAGAAGTATGTTCACACTTTTCTTTCCCATCTCTCTCTCTTGCCCAGATTATGATTTAAAAGATCTTTCAACTCATTTTCATGAAATATAGTATAGAATGAGTCTTAAAAGGAACATGCACAGTTGCTTGAACTTGTATTTGAGCAATGCTTAATGTTTCATCACATTTCTTAAAAAACAAAAACCAGTTTAACTCTAGCCAATCATTTACTATCAGCTTAAAAATCTTTTAGGAAATATTCAGTTATTTAGAACAATAGTCTGAATTTTTTCAGATGGGCATAAGAGTTAAAATCATTTTGGTGAGGTTTTTATCAAAATTTGTATATCTTTTTGTGGTTAAAACAATGTTTAAAATCATCACAATAAATTCGCTTCATCATCTAAACACATGGTACAATTATTTTAAAAGCCGATCATTTTTTCTAAAGAGAAAAATAATGTCTTATTTTCAGATCTTACTGTATGACTGTAATTACAGAAAAAATTGTTAGATGCAACAAATATTTTCCAAAATCCAAATGACAGATGCATGTCATCAGTCATCTGAAGGGTCTTATCTAACTGATGCAAACTGCATGAGCTTCCAGGTTCCCTTTCATAAAAGATGCAGAGAGAATGAAGGAGGGATTCATAAAATGCACTGAGATGTTATTGTCAATGCTATTTCTCATTTTACATATGAAGCTGAGTGTGTGGGCTGTACCTTACATTTTTTTTTTGCTTACATTTTATCTTCATCCCCTGGAACACGACTTGGCACTCAGGTAGTGTTCAGTATGTCCTTGGAGAATAAATGAACATGGCTGGCAAACTTGTATTTAAGATGGAGTTATCTGATGCCAGGGTAGGGGCTTTCCTAATGTTTGTAAATAAGGAGAAGTCATCAAAAACAGTCCTAAAGAAGAGACTGATTTTTATACCATATAACTATAGATACAGAAAAACTCGATCAAACAGAAATTAAAAAGAAATGTTTATGATGTAAGCATTGCATCAATAAATAACACTTAACAAATACTGGGATTAGGGCTGAGGAAATAGCTCAGTTGATAGAGTGCTTGCCTTGCAAGCACAAGGTCTGGGGTTTAATTTCCAGCACTGTAAAAAAAATACCAGAATTAATAAATGTTTTTAAATTAAAAAGGCACCTTTTCAAATCCTTCTGAATACTACATTTATAGACAACAATTAGAAATGTCAATTACAATCTAGTCTTATCTGCCAATCTGAGACTTCTTGCTTGTTTAGGAATTTCCCCCCGAGTTATTTCGTATTTCTTTCAAAAACATGAAAACTTGTTTGGTATTGATACTATAGAATGTGACAACCACCTGTCAAGTTTAGAGAGTTTGCTTCCTGGTTTATAATAGATTCTTTTCATCCAATTTGTGTATCTTCAGGTTCTATGACAACAAATAACCAATAAGATTATGTCTTCTTACTAGTTTTTACTTGTTTTAAGTACATCCTTTATCCAAAATCAAATGTAATTTCTTGTCCAAATTCCTATGTTTCTTTTAGGAAGTCTGAATTAACAAGAAATCAAACAATCTCTCTTTTATTTATCTCAGGGGTTCTATTTGGAATCAAATTTCTTTTCGTATTTTTTTTTATGTTCTCATTGCTTTGTGTGGCATCCCTAAATTCTTGTTGCATCTGACAAAAGCCATGTTCCATCCTTTTCCTTTTTATTTTTTTATTAATCTTCATGTAGAACTCAGATGAGAAAGGATGTGGTATTGCTTTGACTGCCTGCCATAATATAAAATGCAGTAAAATGTACAGCTGGTGATAGTCTATTTAGAATTTTTTAATGAAATATAAAGGCAAAGACCAGGTGCTTAATTTTTACATGCTGCATTTCATTTTAAAAATTCATGGTATCTTTTTGAATAATTTTTACTCATGCAGATGTTCTGAATATTGGAGACAGACGTTTATTTTATTTCCTTGGTTCCCATTTCCCACTAAGCTTTTTGCACAAAGAAGGTGGGTTGAATGGCTATATTATTTGTGAGTCAGGATCCCAAAGATAATTATTCTCAGATAATTGCCAAATGACTCATGGCAAGACTTTCAATAATATGTACCTTGTGTTTTTTTCTAGTTCAAATCTGGAGAATAATGGTTGTTTAACATAATGGAAAAGAACTTTAGGCTATTTGAGAAGAAATGCATGTCAGCAGAAATGTGTTGACTTAAAATAATAGATAAGCCCATTTATATAATTTGTCATAGGATGAATCATTGCCTTAAGAACTGTGTGTCACAGATTTCAGAATTGTGAAATTTCCAAATATCAAAATTGCTCCTTTTTTAAGCCTGAAGTACATTATGAGAAATTGTGTCTGAATTACTTACAATTAAGTGATTAGAGATTATAAGGATTATTTAGGTTTTGCCCACCAAATTATAATATAGCAAAATCTCAACCGAAGTCCTACCCTTCAGATAAAATGTGAGATATAGGTGGATAGCTTACAGTGCTGGATATTCATGGATGATTCTTGTGTTTAAATGATGATTTGCCAGCTTGGTTAATGAATGAATATGTAAGGACATCAGGATATGTCTTATGAGTGATTATCATTATCAGTAATGATGGCAATGAATTCATTGTGAATTAAGTTACTTCCTGTACTTAATAATCTTCATTTTTCAAAGTTCTATCATTCTGGAAAGAAAAATTACTAATGGATTGCCATTTGATAAATTGTCTTTTAGTATTAAATTATAATGAGCAAGATCCTTTTAAAAAGAAGTATTTGTTCACTGCTGTTTATCTCCTCACATTGACCCGAATAACAGGAAGAATATGTCTGCTTGGGGAAAGGAATCCCCTTGGGTTTTGTTCTACCTGTTTCTCATTAATCGATTCAAGTAGAAGTTAAAAAAAAAAAAAAAAAAAAAAAAAAACCTCAAAAAAGCAAGTCCATTGTCTTGCATGACTGCATATTCTTGCTATTCATAAATTTTGTTCTGTTTTCCTGATTTAACCAAAAAAAGGCACTTTTCCTGTTGAGGTTAATTTGGGATATGTAAAATAACCCCATCCTCTAAAAAAACAAGGTTGAAATATTTTATCCTGGATATCAGTGACAGTCATTTGTTTTCCACTATATTTAGATTCTCTTAGTTTGCTTAAATCATAAGTTGATGGAGATTACTACCTCATTTTGGTATAATGTAAAGCTGTTGGGAGGGGAAAAAAGAGACAAACAAAATCAAAACCAAACAATTAAAAAAAAATCCCCCAAACTCAAAAAGAATCATCCACAGTTTCTGAATCTCAGTGACCATTTTGTGACTAAAAGCAATGTGATACATCACTTTGATTAGCTTTCTCTCTGATTTTAAAATGCAACTCAAACACTCTTGGACATATTGCAAAATAGTTCATGCTAATAAAAATGGTTTGTGTAGTTGTGTGGAAGGACAGAATTGAATTAATTCTGTGCCTTTGGAAATAGTCCACATCTGTACAAACACAATGTTTTCATCATTTTCAATATGGCCCCAGGAAGGATAGATAATATTCCTGCAGATTATTCTGTCTTGTAATAAGGAGAAGAAATCTGCTATTTCCATCATTAATTGCTTCTTTCACGTTTCAGTGGTAGTGCCATGGTGTCCAATAGAAGAGGGAATGGCAACACTGAATAGCAGAGTAGTGCCTGATGTGGTTTTGATGTTAATGGTAGGCACCAGTGCATCTACTGTAGCTCTAAGTGAGAGGACTGGAGGGGATGAGATAACTGTGCAGGGTATGTGACTGTACATGCTCACAGATACACATAAGAATTGAATAAAGACCCACAAAGTAGTAAGAAATAAAATCAACAAATTCGGTCATGGAAATTCTCAAATTTCACTTTTTTCCCTTATAAAGAATGAACATATGAGATGCAAATTAAAAATTATCAGTGCTCACAATCTGAGGTATGAAGAAGCACTATCTTTCATAGTTGTAAACTTTATGAATTTTACATACCTAGAAATATTTTTTTAAAGGACACATTTAGCTTATTACATCAATGCTAGCAGGAAATCAATCTTTCTCGTGTTTGCATATTGGGGATCACAGGTGGAACAGAAAGATATGTAGCAGAAACTAAGCCTGGAGAAGTACATATATTCATCTCCTTGCCATAATTTTTCTGGTAATAAGTAACAGTGAATTCTCACCCATTCTTAATATGACCAAATGGCTTTTACATTTAAATAAAAAGCAAGAGTAGAATATCATCTTAGTTGAATTAAGCAAATGTGGGCATGTGTGTATGTGTATGCATGTATGTGTAAATATATGCTTAGCTGAATAAGTACAATGAACAGTTTTGAATTTAGTGCTTTTGTAAATTAATAATCCAGCATTTAAAAAACTTTTACAAAGAAGAAACCAAGGTCCAGTAAAGCTAAGCTAGTTAGTGTGAAAGTCGACACTATTGCTCTTAATACATTTTCTGTACTGTTTCACTTTTTGATGAGAAAGTGAATGAAGTTAAATTGTGATGTAATCCCTAGAGTTTTATTTCTGACTTCATCCAACTGACAACCTCTCTGTATCTTTATTTCAAACATTGGAACCAAAATATTCCATCTTCTTCCATCTTCTTTGTAAGCCTGAATCGGTTTGGTAAATAACTTTGTGGCATGCAGGGAAAAGTGTGATGTAAATACAAGATAGTTGTAAAAGCAACACAAAACCAAACAAAACCAAGAAGCTAATTTCCTTCAAAAAGCATTGATATTTAGGAAGCATAATGCTGGCTTTGTCTAGCTATGTCTCCAATATTTTGGAAACAAAAGTTTTATTGTTTCCTAAACCTCAAGACAGGTGAACTCTTTACTAGGAAAACAGTGGAAAGGAAACATGGAGGCCTTTACAGCCTGCAGATGCAGAAGTCAAGCTGCAGAGAAGGGGAAGACAACTGGTCATGTTGATGATACTTAAGTTTGATCATCTTACTGCCATATTGTTTACATATATATCACATATATAGATATATCAGTTTGTGGATTTTAGGTTTCCCATTGGTAGTGGAGAATCCTAGTTATTAGTAATATGTCATTGGTTCATTGTATTCTTTTAGGACAAGTGAGAATTTGTATATCAATGTTTTAGAACAGAGAAATCTTACAGAATTTTTTTTTGCTTAATAAAAACAGAGTTCAAGGGTCCCCTTAGTTACTAATTTGGTTTCTGTCTCTGAAATGATAATTATATATTTTAAAAACTATAATTAAATACCTAAGTTTTTGAAAAATGGTAGAAAATGTACTTGCCTTTATTAGACAATGAATAAGAAAGTTTGTTTCATGATGAGCAAGAAAATTCAAGATATTTGCAGGTTTTGCTCCAGATCCTCTTTGTAAGTCTGACCTATCCTGGAAAATACTGAAATACTTCCTTAATGATGAAACTGTACTGTATAAAAAGGAAAAAAATAGCTTTAAAAAAGCAGAGAGGGAGAGGGAAAGGGTAAAGGAGAGAGAGAGAGAGGGACTAGGATGTGGGGAGGGACTTTCAGAGAAACGATGGGAGGGAGGGAGAAAAAGGAACATAAAGAAATACCTGTTTTGCTTCAGCATTATTGGGAAGGAGAATAGTACCTATCTCAAAGATTTTTCATAGTTTTGTTTAAGAGAACTCTTAAGGGCACATTTGTTAAAGGGAAAAAATGTAAAAATTTTATTGATACTAGATGCAGCAATGGAGAGAAAAAAATTTTTCCCTAGGTGAATGGACGGGAAGGGGCAGTAGAGAAGCCAAAGTTAGTTCAATATGGTAATTTCAGTCTCATTTGGGAAAGTGCTCAGTCTTTTATATCTCTTTCCCAAGATAGCATCTGGATGTATAGGATGGCCTTATGCAATCTTGAGGGAAAGAAGCCTTTGGATCCATGATGTCTTCAGATCCTCTGGTTTCTGAATATGTCCCATCTTGCCAGTGACTTCAAGGTGGCTATGTTGGTTAGCATGACTGTCCCCAGATCTGAAGGGCTGAGGGTCTGTTGTGAAAGACTTAGTGATATTTTCTGGTTGACATGGCCTCACTGCAGCCTTGCAAGTAGCTCCTGCTAACACCACAGACCTCTCTGAGTCCCTGCCCAGCCTCATTCTGCTGCAGTCCACCACCATGATGAACCTCATTGAGTCTTGCTGTCTTTCAGTGTAACTGCTTGTGAGCTTCCTGCTCTAAAGAATTCTATGTTCCATCCCCAGAATGCTGGTTAAGGAAAGCTAAACTCTTTTGGCCACTCTACCTAATTTCTATGCAATCACATTCAATCAACTTTTGTGTGGCTACTCCAATAACATATTTGAGACAGTGAGCCCTGTGAACCAGTTTCTTCTTAGAGTGTTTCAGGTTCTTTCCAGGTAAAAGTCAGAGAAGGGGATTTCTCTTTTCTAAAGTCTAGCTTCTTTATCCCCTCTTACTTTTTCTTCTCATAGCTCTACTAGAGCTGGAAGAGTTTTTTTTTTTTTTAATAATACTTTTTCTTACATTGCAGCTGAGATGTGAGATGTCTCATATCCTAATCTCCTCTTTCCTAATTCAGTCTTGTTAAATATTATTCATAGACAGGAATGGCAAAGAAGGAAAGAATGGCCTAAATGTAGGGGAAATTAAACTTCAGAGGTATTTCAATTGTATCTGATCCATTACCAAAATAATAGGGCCACCCCAAAATTGAAGGTCGTGAATCCTGCAAAAGTGACATAGAAAAGGACTTTAGAGACACAGGCAGCAAAGGAGGAAGCAGGCTAGGAGTTCCACTAGGAGTGTTGACAGAAAAAGTTTAATTTGCTTATATTCTCTGTTGCATTTCTCCATCCTATGCAAAACTTATAATGAAACTTTATTCCATGCAAAGGCTGTGATGACGCAAGGCTGCATGCCTTGTGCAGACTAAGTAAGGAAGAACAATTCCAATGAGCAGATGACAAGCAGAGTTCTAGAGAATCAAACTGAGGACAGTGAGAGGTGTCAGGAGAATAAAAGAGATTTGCTCTTCCCTTCCATCCTCATAGCAATGAAAACATGAACAAGAAACCCTTAGCAGTGAAGGTACTGGTTTTGTTTCTTTCTAAGTTGCCTCTATAATCAAACTACACGATACTGTGAGACACAATTAGAGCACATTTATTACACGGAGTTTCCTCAAATGCAGAATTCAGTTTAGGTCCTGTATGCCTTTTACACCTTATCTTAAAAGGCTTATTTTTTTTTATCTGCAAGTATTCCTGTGTTGAGTATTATAACAGAATAGTACGTTAGAGGTCAACATCAACTATAAATAATTTTGGAAAAATACAGTACCTGCAAGTCATCTTGCCGTGTAAAGGGAACTTTCCTCAAGGCTTCCTGATATTCTACTTGTACCTAAGTTTCAGAGCTTGTAAACTTTATCAAATATGTTTTGTCATGCTGAAAAAAAGCCATTTGATTGCTATACATCTGTGTCGTTTGTTATCTCATTTGTTTTTATTTCTCTGTCTCTACTTTGGGCTCTGTAGGAAGAACTTTTGTTATAATTTCATTTCCAAGTAACACTTTCCTTACTGTATTCCATTTATAATTAATTAGCTCCAGAATACCATCTATTCTTTTCTAGAAACTTAGCACCATTTTCATTAATCATTTTTATCCTTTGAGTTTTCTCTCTGGCTACCAAAATTCTACATAATCAAGGGAAACAGCCAACTGTTAATTTTTATACTTTTGCAGAATGTAAAAATGATTTTCATTCTTTCTTTTGACTTTTTAATTCAGTACAATGACTCATTTGCTTGCTTGGCCACTGCATCTTACGCAATAAAATGGTCATGTGCAAAATGACATTTTAGATGTGAGTTTGAAAGATCTGTATTTCATTGGGACCCCATAATGTGAGGAACTCTTTAGATACTATAGCATAGCAGGGAGTCTGTTTTATAATGGTATATTTGAAAGATATATTTATTGTTCCGCCACAAGAAAAAGCTAAGAAGAGAAGGAAAAATCAGTTAAACTTTAGTCTTGGGTTAGAATCCCTTGGGTACATTTGGGGCCATCAAAAATCTGACCCCTCTTCTCAAATGAAAGCAAAACTTCCAGGAGTGCTTAGCTTATAAACAAAGAAGAGAACATGCAGAAGTAATGAAATTTCCAACTGAGGAGAAAAGCATTCATTTATTTTTTTAAAATCAAAAATGATTGATGTGGTTGCAATTTGATGTTTACTTTTAAAGAAATTCTTTGTTTCTGTTACCCTCTTCTCTTTCCTCCAGCTATTTTACAGCAAAGCAATATTCACCTTATTCAGGCTTCGAGGGTTGGATTAAAAGAAGTTTAGTTGCTGTTTTATGTTTTTTCTTTTCTCTACTTCCTAGTAATTCCACATTTGTTATGGTAATAAAAATTATAACAAAACCATGTCTGCTTTTACCCCTTAACTTCCAGTTGATTTTAATGTCCTTGGCTATTCTGAGGCATCCTCTCAGGTAAATACCTACAATATACGTAGTTCAGTGTTATTCCTGGCAGTCTCTAACTGTCAGTCGAAATGTAAATCAGTAAAAGAGTTTGTCTTGTGTGTGTGGTGGAATTGAGTTTATTGAAAGTATCACTAAAGATTTCCTATGCTGGTTACAAAGCTGACTTAGAACTCACCAGGACTTTTTCTTGATTGTTTCCCCAAGGCAGGTCTGGGAGGATTATATCCAGAAGACAAGTAGCACGGAGCATCGTTCAATTTTCTTTAGAAAGATCTTAACAGTGACAAGCTAGAAGATCCATTGACACACACCCAGAACTGGGGAGGTAAAAGTTGGGGTTCCTTTTATTTTATTCATACTCCATTTTGCATTTCATGTTTTTTGTGTCTTTAAAGAAGACCTTTGAAGTCAGAGAGGGGATTCTATCAGAGGTGGGGAGAGGAGCGTCCTTGTCATTCCTTGCTTCTCTTAGAACTCTCTGAGGAATCAGAGTAGAAGGCTCTTTGGTGAGATTAATGGATGGCGACAAGTATGTGTAAGGTGGCCAAGTCACACCCCAGCACTGCAGAATGACGCACACAGGTCCTTAGCACTACATGGCTCTTTGTAATAGGAGCCAAATACAAAATGCCAAGTGTCAGCCACCAAGCAGGTTCAAAAGTTTGCTCTAATATATGGTGAGCTCGTTTGTTTCAGTTACCTGGGAACTTTCAGTGAGGGGTGGCTTCATTCCTTTCTTCTTCTCTGTGAGCCCCCTTGTCGCTGATTTCTACTTAAAACCATTTATGACTCTAGCAGATGTTTCTGATTTAGAAAGACTACTTTTTGAGCCATTTCTTTCCAACTTCCTTCCCCCTGGACTCCCCCTCCCTGCTCCTCCCAGGAGCTAATTCCAGTCAGGTTGGAAATTACCAGCATGTTATTTAGCGTTGGGAATGATGTGCTGACTGATGAGCAGAGGTAGGGCTTGAACTGGGGTCCTGAGGAACAGACTTCAATAGATTAGACTATCAGTCTACTGAGAAATGTGCCACGCAGAAGCTTGATTTTCCTTCAGTCCAACTTAATTTTTCAGAGTCTGTAACTGAGACTGGCAGTTCTGAGCCCCTCATTCCTTCAGCACAATTTATCAGCACAAGGTCAGAGAATTCTTTTGGGCCTGTTTCTCATGAGCAGTGATAATTATGCATGTAGACAGCCCTACTCATATTATGTAATGTACTGAATGAAGCGGGGAGAATGGTTTTGATTTAGAATCAGAAGCCCCGTCACCAGAGCCAAATGCATCCAACCTCTGAGTAACCCAGGAATCACCTCTTGTGTTCTGGATCAGATCCATCAACACACCCCCAATGAGGACACATCCTTCTCTTTATGACTATTGATGGGCTTTCAGCCTGACAATTCAGAAATGTGCCATTGACGTAGGCCACGTTCAGAGGAGAACCACTTCTGGGATTTCTCAGTCATCGGCCTAAGTGGGGGTGGTTTGGTGGCAGGAAATGTCTCCAGATAATGCATTTTTCTAATTTCTTTTTCAAATACTCTGCATCTTAGCTATTAATCAGGGAAGCTCCCACTTTTCCCTGTCAGGGAAGTTCACCCATTTGGCCTGGGTTTTGGCAGTGGAAATGGATGAACCATATTCAGTTCATTGCAAGGCTAAGCAGATCGACACTCCTATCACTGTCTGGTTAGATGATATTTAACATCACTCTAAACAAAAGCATCTCCAACAGAAAAGGAGGGGTGGTAATAAAACACAGCATTTGGGTAGGTACTCTGTGTTAACCTTCCCTGCACAAACCCCAGGGGGTTTCATGAATACTTAAAGCTTTATTCATAGAAAATAATTCAAGGAATCTAGGAAAATGTTAGAGGTATCTGTAACTTGAGAGAGTTAAATACAGGTAAAACAGATAGTCGATAGTTTGTATCAGGGAGGAGAAGCATTAAAAGGACCCTTGAGAAATGAATGGCCCAGGTCACGCTCCACGGTCACCCAGAAATATTTCCCAGACATTTGTTGCTCTGAACAAACCAATCCACACCAGCCTTGGTCACTTTCTCAGGGGCCATTGCTGTTACTTTCCTGCTGGAAATAAAACAAACTCACAAAAGACCTGCTGCTCTTTCTTTATTGAATGATATATTGACAGGCATAGATTCACAAGACGTGCTAGCCCTGATACTGTGCTGTGTTGTGACACTGATTTGTAAAAACAAGCATCTTAACCATTTGTTATTTTTACATTGTTTGCCAGCTTCTCTCTTCCTTAACAATTTCCCAAGGTTATTTATTTTTGTGTGTGGCTGAAGATAAATATGTTCCATTTGAAAACTCTTCTTTAGTAACTACAAGAACAGGAGAAACCCAGATGTATTTTTTGTGAATTTCCCTGGTTTGTATATTTTTTCTTTCTTCTTACATCATTTCAATCCAATCAGATGTCTCAAGGAAGTGGATGCCAGGAATGATGAATCACTGAGGCCTGTCAGGGGACTGACGTCCAATGTAGGTGGGAGAGTGCTAGAACACAGGGGTATGCCTGGGTCTTCTAGTGGAGGTAATATCTCATGTTTGGCAAATCGGGAGTCAGCATCTAATAACTTTCTGGATCAGAAACCAGACAATCTGACAATGTATGTCTGAGACAAGTTTTTAAATATTATTTTGAGTACCATAAAAATCAACCCTCAGTGAGTATCTAAGAGAAGCTTTATCTTGCTGTCTGTGGACACCTTATACAACATAACTAGTAATATACACTTATAATTATCCTTTATTCATTGAGATTGTAAATAATCCCTGTGCTCAAAGAGTCAAGAAATTAATTTGGTTAATGTCTCTTCATTTTTCCCCATTTATGGTTATTTGTGTTCCTGGATAATATAGTCTACTTTTTCATCTTAAGCTGTATCAAAAGTTCTAGGTTGCATTAGATTTACTAAGAATACTATTGAACTAATTGATTTTAACATCTATAAAATATTGATATTTTCACATATATACACATATATTCAAAAGCCTACTTTTTTATTGGGAATGTTTTTTGGTTGAGTATTTAAAATGATCTAAGCCATTTCATAAATATTCTTTGGGAAAGAAATGTGGGCTCAAATTAGTAGTTTGTACTGAGAAAATCTTAGTGAAATATACTTTTCCATGCTTTGTGAAGAAATTAACACATTTACATGGAAGCTTAATATGCATCTTTAAAAATGTCCTGACAACACTTTGTATCATTCTTTTTAGGTTTTAGCATTTCAGTTTTCACCATCCTCAATTTCTCTTGCAAACAGCAAATTAGAAGACAATATTCATTTCTATCTTAAAATGTTAGTGGTAAAGAGGATAGGTGAATTTGTAATCTTTCAGCAGCTCTGGATTTGAGATCTGCAATTTTACATTTATGTACCAAACATTTAAAAATGATCTTTTTCCTAATGTGCAATTCTAATCTATTCATTTTTGTGCCACCGCATCCAGCAGGCCATGTGTTAGGGTCTGTAGAATGGCAAAAGAAAAATTATTTGTGCTCTACTCCCATCACTTAAAGACAGGGACTAAAATAATAAATTCTTATGCAGGATGATGTTGAGAGAAAGAATGGATAGTTACATGAGAATTTCACAGAAATAGCAAAAGCATAACTGAGGACTTAAGTGCAAAGGAGATTGAATTTCTATTGGCCAAGGAATGATTAAAAATATTTTTTTGAGCTGGTTTAATTTGTGTTGCATGAAATTTGTGAGACTCTGCCTTAGCCAGGCATGATGATTAAGCAATATTTCTTAAACAAATAAATGGTTACCAACTGGAGATCTCAAATGCTAATTATTCTAGTTTTCTGAAGTCAGATGTCTTCTAGAGACTTTATTCTAATTATTGTTAGATATATGTACTTAAAATTATTAATTATTTACTGACTCATAGCCTTAATCAAGGTAGTTTTACAACTCAGTACTTTTCAGGAACAAAATTCCTGAAGTTCAAAAGAAATTCCTGTGATCTTGACACAGAAAAGCTAACTAGAACAGAAGCAGCTTAGCATTACATTGAAATGATATATTTCAGTTATTCACTAGAAAGATTTTTTGATGGAGATGAATATGAACTCAATACACACCTTTAAGATTCATTTTTAAGCCGTGCATGGTGGTATACATCTGTAATCTCGGAGACTCAGGAAACTGAGGCAGGAGGATTGCAAGTTTGAGGTCAACCTCAACAAGTTAGCAAGATCCTTGTCCCAGAATAAAGGGTGGTAGAGCACCCCTGGGTTCAATCCTGAGTACTGCAAAGGGAGATAAAAAGATGAACTTTTAAGGCTGCAGAGATAATGCTACCCTGGGTTTAGGCTTAACCTTGACAAAGAGGATAGGCAGCCACCAGTCTCCATGGAAACTCAGAAGGTCATCAAAGTCCTCTAAAAACTTCCATGCTTGTGCCTCTGTATACCAACTGGAGACAAGTCCATTTATTGTGTGAGAGTGAGCAGACTGATGAATGTCTACAAACCTATTAGTGATTTCGGGCCATCAGAGGATGATTGCAACAGTTCAGTTCTTTTTCTGGCCCCTTCTGCTGTTTTGGGGACAATTTTTGTTGCTGATAAGGTAGGTAAGATTCAGATCTATACCAAAAGCTCAAGCCAGCTTTTCTCTGGCATAGCTCTTTTGCTTGTAGTGAAATGGGGCAGGGAGACCACTGAGCCATGAGAAGCCAGTCTTCATCCTTAGCTATAAAATTGCCCAGGAGGAAACTCTGAGCAGAATTCTTGTGCTTGGCAATTTTAATGGTTATCCTCCATCTTAATGTAGAGAAATCTCTCAAAGAACATCACAGTTTTCTTTGGTAGCATCCCTGGATTTATTTCCTTTTACCTCCCTTTGTTCCAGTAGTGGAGTGGTTCATCTTCTGTACATTGTTAAATGCTTTGTTTTTGAGATGTTGGTTTCCAGATAAGACTTAGATTTGAATCTAAAGTATTATAGAACAAACCTACTAGCTTATCTCAAAATCTTTTTCATCTTATTGCCAGTTTGGTTGTGTTTTTTACTCTTTTATTAATGATTTTCCTTGTCAAATAATCTTTCCACATTATCTACAACTCAGGCACTCAGAATATGGTCATAGCTAGGAGAGATACCACAATTTTCTATGCATATACACAGAAATTTCCCAACAACAAACACAAACAGACAAGCCAATGCTAAAAAATTATTTTTGGAGGCAGAGTTGGTGTTTATCTGGTGAAATTCCAGTGGGCAGAGAGCTTGAGCCCGGTGGTTAATTTTATATCAGATTTCAGCCAGCCGGCAGTTACTCTTGTCTGCCGGTAGACTACTTTCTCTGTCACTTGGTATTAGATGTATTACACACCAAGCAATAATTATCTTTGACACATAATTATTATGGTTTTGATGGCAAGAAAGTCTTTTCTTTCAGTGCTTTCATAACATATATTCCTGAAAGTCCAGACTTGTAAAATGCAGCTAAAAATTAAAAGCACTTGGATTCAGATTGCATTCAAGGAGAGGGAATAAAACAAAAGAATTTGTTGTGCATAGAAAAGGATCATTTGGGGAGCACAAAAAGAAGAAAAAGACATAGACTATTTTAAAGTTTCCCAAATGGTCTCACCTAAGTAGATTGCTGAACAGGAATGAGACCTCCGAGGGTCATTAGTGGGCTGGGGAAAAGCTACCTGGACACAACCATGTCAGGCACCTAGCTAGGGAAAGGGCACCTTTAAAGGAAAACTGTCCAGAGCTTGTATTAAAAGACAGAAGGGAAAAGGAAGAAGTTCCTGGCAAGGCCACACAAACCATGTTGATGAGTTCCTAATCCTGCCACAGGGGCCTTTGCAGCTTTAAGCTCTGAGCCAACCCCAGCTGCAGGCCTGGATGAGCACTTTAACAATCCTTGCCCCAAACAATTTTTTTTTTTATGCTTAGAATTGGGCATCTTGAATTCTTTTCGCCTGGGAGCTCTATGACATTTAAATAGGCAAGTGCCTGGTGCCCCTCCAGTTTGTATCTGTGCTGTGGTTTCAAAGCTTGGTGTAGGCTAACTCGGACAATTCCCTGAAACTTCTGCTTAGGAGCATCTGGGGACAGTGGGAGGTGAGGGAGGTGGGCGGAGTGGAGATTAGGGGATGGGGAGAGAATAGGGTGTGTTGGAGAGACTGGCTAAAGACTAGCATGATAATTCACGGATGTAATAATTTAACTCTAGGAAGCTGATGTTATCTGCATCTGATTAGCACAAGAGGAAATCTATTGGGTTGGCTAATGGTGACTGGGCTGGGACCGACACCATTTTCCTTCTCCCCACTCGGAAGTCAAAAATGTGCACCCCATGGAGTCACTTATGTTCCCAAGGGTGCTCCTTCTTCTCATAGACATCTCAGCTGTAAGTCAAATAATAATAATCAAGAGAACACACTTGAAACAGCTCTAATTTTAGCTCATTTTATTATTTAGAGATGAGGATTGGAGGAGGGGAGGTGGAGGCTGCCATCTATGACTAATGCTGTCTTGCAAGCTCTTAAGCCATATTTAGTAACGTGGGGTATAAAAATAAGCTTTTGGTTCAATTTTTTAAGAAGTTGACTTCTGTTTCCTTTCTTCTATTCCTTCTCCCAAAGACGGATTTAACTAATTACACTTTCAGCTGAATGCTGATAGACATGTATTTATTATCGGTGCTGTAAGCCCTGGAATTCTTTTTTTCCTCTGTGAGGCCACAGACATATACATTAAACTCCAGTCCCTGTGAGCTGTCAGAGTTATGGTCCAGCCAGAGCCGTGCAATATGATAAAGTTTTCAGGCCCTGTTTAGTTAAGACTGAAGATCTGGTACCCAGCCAATATCCACCACTCAGGGCTCTTTTCACAGTCCAAAATGATTTGGCTTAAACGTTTCCAACTGTGATGAGGTCCCATTTCAGTGATTATGCAGTCATTCACTTTTCCACATCAACATCAAAGTCATTAACAGCCGAGTATTATTGCATTGGCTGGAATTCAGTTAAGGACTAGAGGGAAGTTGCTCTTTATTAAGATAAATCATTGCCTTGGTTATGTCACCCATGAAATAATCAATTTACTGTGTTGGTTAATTTCCTCCCTCTTTGATCTGTGAATTAAATTCAACAGATCATTGTTTCACACAACTACCACTCAAAAGATGTTTTAAAGGAAAAATGCACACATATGTTCTGATGGCTGTGTTCTTACAAGTATGATAAACAATGCAGTAAAGCTGAGAGCTCAGTCCATTCCATTCTTCATTTCCACAGTTATCTTATCTCCCCAGTGCTTCAAGGGTGGGGTGACACCCTCAGCTAGCTGGGTGATCCTCTCTCTGAATTCCTGCAGTGTTCTGCTAAGAAATAAAATGTTAAGCAGAGCTAACTTAATACTTTCGGGACTATAATCTTGTACCAAATCCAACATGGAATATCCTTGTCTGGAATTTAGGATGAATAAGCAGTGATCTTTGCAAGGATACTCACTTACAAATGTGCGGCATCCTTTAGAAGGACTCCCCGTATAAATATGAGACATGCTTTGCTCCATAATTCATGGTTTCTTGTAGAGAAAAGAAGTTGAGTAGGATGTTTTATTTTTCCTTGCTTTGGTGATTCCTCTGAGAAATATTCTTGTTCTTGGATGATTTAAAAATATGTATTTTATAATGAAATATTTCAAACATGCAGACAAGTATAGAGAATAATATAATAAAAATCCATGGACCCATAACACAACTTTATCAAATCTCAACATTACACTTCAGATGTGTGTGTGTATGTGTGTGCGCATGCATGTGTGTGTTTTAAAGAAATAAATCTTATAGACATGGTTAAGGGCTCCTATCCCTTCTTTTGTATCTTCTATCCTCTTTCTCCTCAAATGGATTAATGCTTATAAATGTTTATTTTTATGTTTTATTCTTGCTGTGTATTTTTGCAACTACATATAACACCTTATTTTATAGACTTAACAAAACCTTTTTGAAAATGGTACTACACAACATGGTTCCTTTTGGATCTTGTTGTTTAATTTACATTATGTGTTTGGGAGTTACCAATGATGATACATGCAGATGTGAGTCATTCGTTTTAACCATGGTATAGTATTTCAATGTATGAATACATTTAAACCTTAGTCTTTGTTTACATGTATGAGATTTTTTTCCCCCTATGGAATTTACCAAAAAATAAATCAATAACATGAAATAAAAAGTGATTTCTGGGTCATACGGCATCCATATTTTCAGCTTTACTGAATATTTTTGATTTGTCAATTTGTATTCCAACCTTAGCGCCTGAGAATCCCCATTTGTCTAGAACTTCTGTGTTAGAATGTTTAGGAATAATTTTCTTATTAAGTATCAGACCTGAGAAGCTCATCTCTGCTCCAAGTGCTTATTCTCCACACTAAAGATAAAGTAGAAAATTGTTGGCAACGTGATTCTAATGAAGCTCAGAGCTGCCTAGATAATTATCTCTTAGCTCTCTTTCAACCATGATTTTGGAAATCTGGCCCAAGAGATACATGTAGTCAAAATAATACAGAGGGTTAGGGTATGATTTTTTTAAAAAATTGATGATATTTTCATACTGAGCTAGAGATATATGACAGTTTTTCAGATACTTCAGACACAAAACAGCACTTTCTCAAAAATGGTTACAACAAATAAACCTAGAGCTGTAATCTTGATCCCTCCCATCTCCAATTGCTATAAGGATGATCAAACTACTTTTAAAATATTTAAAAGGCCCATGATTCATGAAAATCAAGTATCATTTGTTGGGCACTTAAGAGAGCATGGAGCATGATGGCCATTTTGCTCTTGTTCTTAGGTTGACATGGGACCCTTTATCTAAGAAGTTATAGCAAGAAAAGTAACATTTGCATTAACAAAGAGAAGTAGAAAGAAAACTGAATGTGCTTAGGAAATCATCAGCTATGAATAACCCCAAATTTAAAAATGCTGCTCTTCCCACAAAGAGGTGACAAACTCCCTGTGAGAGATTCAGAGAGGGTTTAGAACTGCTCCCTCAGTTGGATTGGTTAAAGCTTCCTCCCTGAGCAAGAGGGAAGGGGGCCTGACATCGGGGTCCCTTCTTTATTTTTTATATTAGTTAAATGTAAGCATACACATTATATAGAACATTCTAAAATTATACACTGGCATTATTATTATTTTACCCTTCATAGACTAGGCATGTAAATTTAAAAGGGTCTTACTATTTCATTGCCAATTAGGGGAGAAGGTGACTATGTTGGTTAATCTCAGTTTTCCTGGGCCCCTGCCTCCAGTCCATCCTCTCTGCCTACCTCTGCTGCTCTGGGTGAGCATCACCCAGATTCCTCTGTCCTTTAGCCTCTGGTCAGGTTTTGTGGGTGAGAAGCACTGGCAAGAGATTGGGGGTTGGTGAGAGAGGAAGGGATTCTTATTCCTTCCCCCTTTTCTTCCTTAAACCATTCACCAGAGGTACAAATGGCTTAAATTTAATTTCAGATTTCACAATAGGAACATCAAATTGGTAAAATAGATAACTGGGATAAGTTAGATCTCAAACAATTGTGGCTTTTAATTTTTTTTATGAAAGCAAAATGTTTCTCCTTAGATATCAAACAATCTGTTATTCAGCTTTCTGTCTCTGTGAAAAATACCACAGATAAAGAAGTTCAAAGAAAGAAAGGTTTATTTTGGTCCATGGATTCAGAGGTTTCAGTCAATGGTCCATTGGTTCTGTTGTTTTTGAACCTGTGGTGGGGCAGAACATCACAGCAGGGAGTAGACGGTGGAGTAAAGCTCACCTCAAGGAGGCCAGGAGGCGAAGAGAGAGAGGAAGAGGAACACACTTCTGGCCACCCACCACCCTCCCACTAGGCCCCACCTTCTAAAATTTGCACCTCCCAATATTGTCATAGGCTGGCAATCAAATCTCTAATAATATGGGTCTTTGGAGGACACTCCAGATCCAAGCTAGAGCACTGTCAATATTTTTAATATGTGTAAGTTTACTCAGAAACATACCAGTCTCAGTTTCTTCACCTGGAAAATGGAGATAATGGCAATACCTACCTTAAGGGCTTCTGAAAAGATTTAATAAGCTAATAAACAATGCATTTTAGCTTTGTACCTGGTACATAATAGATGCACAAAAAATTTGAGATTTTTGTACTTATCTATTCTCATTTTTATTTACTTCCATTTGTCGTATCCTCTCAGAGATCACCAAATAATAACTTTCAGTTTTAAAAATAATGGGGAAAATTTTTTTCCATAGTGAAGTCAAGAGATTCTCTTTGTCAGACAATTTCCTTGTAAACACCCGTGGGTGGGATAATAGTTATGAAAGATTACTTTTTCTCCCTTGTTATAATTTCTAGTTGGGCTCCTGGAGTCAGATAATTTTGGCTTGAATTTTGTTTCTATTTCTTCCTAACAACATGACTTCAGATTAAATTCTAATTTTCTCATCCATAAGAGTTATAGGGAGAAATAATCAGAAAACCCATGTACATCACTTAACTCAGAACTAACAAAATGTGAGCTCAAGTGATATATTATGGCCATCATTATTATGTTGAGTTACTCCCCAGGTGGTAAGGGTTGAGTGAAGAAAACAAAATAACAAGCTGCGGGGGTTCTGCCAAGTGAGCCTGTCCTTGCCGAAGAGCACTGTATATCCAAGGGGGGCTCTAGAGCATTGATCATTCCTGCCCTGTGTGTTCAACCACACGCCCCCTGCTCCTCATCCCAGCCCCAAGAATAGCACTCACCAGAGGGGCTTTGCTCTATTTAGACTTTGCTTGATTTTGAGAACCTTAGCAAGACATGTTATTTATGGCTTTCTTTTAGGACGAGGTGATGGCAGGATTTGAAAGATAAACTGAGATACAGTGATTTTAGACACCCTGAGTCATACAACATACAACATCTAGGTGTTACTTTTCCCAGTAATTCAATTTATAGGTAAAATAACTTTCAGAGAAGGGGGGAATATGATGTCCTAGAAAGGACAGGATTTTCAGCTAACACTGTTTGATCTGCGGTTTGTTTATTTTTGGAGGGAATGCTGAGAATGAAGGGTCAGGGATGGTGCTACTGGTGGAATCATCCTGTGACGTCCATGAAGCCCTGTCTGTGGGGATCATCTGTGGAAGCAAGGAGCACTGGACACTTCACCTCATTTTAGTATGTGGGAACAAAACTCATTTGCAACCAGTTCTTAGCACCAACATACTGTAATGTCACTTCTGGAAAAGCAATAATTTTTGACAACTCAAACACACAGATATTTATTTTTATAGGCTAAGATGAACAATAACTAGCTCATTTTTTTCCACTTGTTTTAGACCTAAACACCTAAGTTTTATCCAAATTATTTTGTAAAAGTAGGAAAATGTGTATTTTTCCCACAGCAGAAATACAAGTTGAGAAAATATGACTTTGGATTCTCTCTGAGAACTGCAGTTTCCAAAAAAAGAAAAAGGGCAAAAAGTAAGTTAAAATGCAATATGCAGGCATTTGGGTGTAGAGGAGTGCTCTTATATTTTATACTATAGCCAAATTTTTATTGGTTACCTTTTTGTTCCCTTACACCAAAATAATATGAGGCAGATAAAATTAGAGGAGAAAAATATTAATTAGGATCAAGATTCTGATAAATTTCAATGAGTGATTGTCTTTATTTCAAAGATGATCATTTCTGAAAATAATTTCTCATCCTTATCTATTATTATATTTAGAGGTTAAAAGGGAATTTAACGGTAAATAAAGTTTCAAAGTAATTACATTTTCTGCTAAGTGGTCCCATCCATCTCTACTTAAAATTTACCAAAATCGGATATTAATCCATCAAATGGTTGGTAATAGCCAGGGTATTCCAAGCTACTTTTTAGTAGTTCATATTTTATAATATACTGTCTTCACATTACTAACATTAAGCATAATTTTGTGGCAGGAGACAATTAGATTAATGAATGACTCTTGTGTTGTCAAATCCCACAAAAGCCGTTTCTGCAAAATGAACTGGAAAATCTGTTCTGTATTTCAGAAGAGGTGGTAGTTTCTACACCAGACAAAGAAGGACACTTTTTCTATTCATTTTCTGGCCAGGAATTCTACCCTCAGAAAATGGTTTAATAAATTCATGTCCAAAATAAATTCAAGTCCAGCGAAGCAGTTCATTATTCATTGCATAGGATATGAAAGAGAAACTTAATATTTTACTGATGATTCCAAGCCTAGTAAATTTTGTTATTTCTAATTCAGTTAAAAAGCTAACTCTCTATTACTTGTGATATTTCTAAATTAGAAGTAATTTCCTGCTTGAATTGATCACCAGGTATAGAATTTTCAAGCACTGATTATTTTTCCTCACTGATAAATATTTCTTGGTCAGTTAAGAACTTGATTTTCATAGTGTTGTTGTATAAGAAATGGACTTGAAAAGAAGTTACACTTACTCTTTCAAAAATATTTATACTGGAAACTCTCATAATATGGATCATTTTATTTGACTATTTTTTCTGTTCTTTGGAATATGTTTCTTCCCTGAACAGATAAGAAGGTACACTCATATCATAGCATTCAGTAAGAAGTGTTAGCCTGAAGGCTGTTATGCCAAACCTTCATCTTATAAGAAGGTCCCGAGAACTTATGTGCAATGACCCAGGTAGTTAAAAGCAGAACCAGAATTAGCAGGGAAGGCAGATAGCTGGCTTCCTGATTATTGTTCTTTCTCCTTTTATAAACTTGTCTTCAACTCTACTACTTCTCTAAAAATTTGTCAGCAATTTTGCAAATGTACAATGACCTACGGTGAGTGTATGGGACTAATACTCCTCTGGCAGGTGGGGGAGGCTGGCTCCTGAAGTGATAAAAGATGAGTGTGCTCTGACCCAAAGTCTCCACAGGCCTTGCCTGCAGGTAAGAAGGGAGGGCAACTTGGGAGGCTGAGGATCACGAGTTCAAAGCCAGCCTCAGCAACTTAGCAAGGCCCTAAGCAACTCAGTGAGACCCTGTCTCTAAATAAAATACAAAATAGGGCTGGGGATGTGGCTCAGTGGTCGAGTGCCCCTGGGTTCAATCCCCAGTACCAAAAAAAAAAAAAAAAAAGAAGGGAGGGCAGAGGAAATGGAAGCATAAAGTGTGAGTGAACAGGGTCTGGAAAGGCAATTGCCCCACAGTTGCTCCTCAGTCTGAGCAACTGGAGAGAGCAGGATGGAGAAGTGTGTCCACAGTTTAGAGGAAGGGACTTTGAAAGCAGACCAATAAAAGTAGAAATCATAAAGAAGCAAGATGGACAGATTTACAAGACAAAGGACAAAGTAGGAAAAGATATTTGAAACAAAAATAAATTAGGGAAATATTAATATCTCTATTCTAGCATTGCTCTCATTAACAATGACAAAAAGATAAACATGAAAATGAAAATATGAAGGAGAAATAAAGATGTTAAAAAGAGACAATTGTTAAACATGAAAAATGTATATCCTTAAAAGAATCAAATGAATGAAAACATTTAAAGCATTGAAAGGCCACCTTTCTCCTCTTTCTCCAATCAAACAACTAAAGATTAAAAACAATGAAAATGTACTTATTGAGATGAGATACACGGGACGTGGGCTGTTGCTAACACTACCAAATGGGACTCTTACTGGTTTCTAGAAAGTAATTTAGTCATTTACATCTGAAACTGCCAAGAGCCCCAGTTTTGATCCAGCAATTATATCCATTTGAATGATTCCGAAGGCAATGGTGACTGGGCATAAAAGTATAGAAATAAAAAAAAAATTTGAATGACAGTGGGATTGGTTAAATAAATCCATGTAAACTATGTAAAGTACAGTTCCCTAATCTATAGAATAGACATAATAATAGTAACTATCCTATGAGTTTGTTGTAGAGTTTAATTAATTGAGAAAAAATGCATGTAATGTGCAGAGTGAGCACTATTTATTATTATTCTGTGCCCTGTTTTTTTTTTTTTTTTAAAGTTTTAAAAGTGTTTTTATGCTTTGGAGAAGAATGTTCCAGGTTGATGGAATATCCTGAGTTGGCACTGGTTTGGCAGGCTCATCCTGGGGAACAAGGAGATGGGCCGTGTGACAGCAGCCCAGTGAGGCAGGGGAGAGATGGAGATAGTGACGATGTTGGGTTGTAGAGATGACTGGGACCAGATCACAAGTGGCATGTTGGATAACATTGACAACATTTGATATTTGATATTGATATTTGATTTGACATTTGATATTTCTTTACTCTCTGTCTTCCCCACAAGGGTTATCTCTATGGGGCAAGTATTTTGTTTTGCACAGAGAACCACACTGCTTAATTTCACAGTCGTTAGCCACGTATGGCTATATGTGATGTAAAATATCTCCTTAATAAATACTTATTTTGATTATACGTTGAAATGATAATACTTGGACATATTGGGTTAAATAAAATGTTATACAAAATTAATTGTGTCACTCACTTTACTTTTTGCATTGTGGCTAACATATTTAATACATATTCAATTAAATTTAAATTTAATAGACATTCAAAGTTGCATACATGGCTCACTTGTCTGTTAAAATAGTACAGAGAAGACACACCACTGTCATTCAGCAATTGTTTGTTGAACAAATGAATGAACAAAATGTATTCTGCCTTGATTCAGGTTGATATGACCTCAGATATTAAATTTGACTCTAAGGGATTTGTGGTTAGAAGAGAACTTATCTCTGATTAGAATTTGTCCTAGTAGCCTCTCCCAGATTCTTGTTCTCTCCTGACTCTTTTCTAACTTGCTTGTCTGAACATTAGGTACATATGTGTCTGGCTGTGCAGAGCCTCTGGTTGAGGTGGAAAATTCAGCTGTTGCCCATGTGGTTAGACAAAAACTTGGATTTCACAAAATCAAACAAGAGCTCTCGTATTTGTGACTTAGATCCAATATCATAATCTTGGTGGACATTGTCACAAGGATTTGAGTAACGAATGCATCAATACATATATACTTTATTTAACATGTCACAAGCTGCATACATGTAAAGGCAATTACACTGAAAGTGCTGTTTATACTGAAAACAGATATACACGGTGCAAAATTCTAAAGTAAAGAGATTGACTTTTAAATTATTATTATTGGTTGAAGAAAATTACTTTTTCCTATGCATGTGTAACTATAAAGGGTTAAGTTTATAGCTAAGCATTTACCTGTAGGGGTTTCATATGCATCTGTGCTGGCCTGGTATGTATTTATAGAAATAACTTCTTCCTATCTATAGAAATGTAATGAGTAAATTTCTAGAATTTATAGGCAGCCATAGAAAGCGATTTCTAAGTGGATGACAGACACTGGGGCTGAATCCTGCTTCAGGCAGTAGCAAGCAAGTTAAACCATCACTGATTGACTTTTATTAACTCTGATTTGTAAGGCTGATAGGCTCAGGCTTGCAGCTGATGGACAGGTTTTTGTCACCTAGCCAAGATATGAATCCTAGAGAAATGCCAAAGAGAAGAGACAGTGTTGTTCCCCAAACCCATTGTGCTTTGAACATTTGCTACTTTGTTTTTTCTATTTTACATACCCAAGCTGAAATGTTTTTACCAATTATTTTGTCATTCTTTATAAAACTTAGTTTAATCAGACACTGAGTCTGATCTTTGTGCTTTAGGCTACGGCTGTAAATAGCAATGAAGTAGAAATACTATTTATTTAAGGAGCTGGAATGCAATGGTTCAGTTAAGGGAGAGCATGCAAGAGTATGAACACACACTTTCTTTTCTCAACTGCCACCTCCCTCCAATAATTTTTTATTAAAAATATTTTCCTTTGAGTAGTTATCCTTAAAGAATTCTCTTCTGAGCTAGTTAGGTAAAAATTGAAATCCTCACATATACCTAACATATTTCTTTCTGTTTTTTGAGCTCTAGGCAAAATTATAAAGCTTGTTTTTTTATAGGTCCAAACTGCTTTTCCCTCCACCCAGCATTTGTTGAGCATCTACTAGGATGGGCCATGCCCTGTGCTTACTTCATTTAACCTCTGGCTGGTATTGCATTTAACCTTCACAAGGACGTGAGGTTGTAAGTGCTATTACTCTTATTCAAATAGAGAAATTTATTCTCTAAAATATAGTTTTAAAAGTTCCACAGCCAGTAAGTACCAACACCAGGTCTTCTAATTCTATGTTTGGTGCTTTTTTTCTTAGGTACAGCTCCTCCAAGTCTTCTTTATGTTCCACTAATTAAAACCTGCTCTCTGAAATGATCCGATAATCTCATTCTAAGATGTAAAGGCTGTTGAGGCTTAATGGGCTTCTAATTTCCTTTGAGATTTCTTCTTTGACCCTTGGGTTATTTAGAAGTCTGTTTCATTTTGAAACATTTGGAGATTTTCTAGATATCTTATTGTTATTGAATTCTAAGTTAATACTTTTCTGATCATAGAACGTACTCTATCATTTTGATCCTCTGTAATATATTAAGATTTGCTTAAGGACTCAGTTTATGATATATCTGGTGAATGTCCCATTTTGCTCTTGGAAACAATGGGCATTTTGTGTTGTATCCAGTGTTCTGTTAAAGTATATGTTGATATTATTTTCTAAATTTTCTATATACTTACTAATTTATGCACTATTTTTTTAATTATTGAGAACTTTATATCCTCCAACTATAGACTTGTCTATTTCCTCATTTACTTCCATAAATTCTTGATTCAATTATTGAGGGACTTTGTTATTGTATTTATATATATTTGAGATTGTTATGACTTATTGAAGAATGGATGATTTTATCATTATCTTCTTTATCTCTTAATGCTTTTCCTCTTAAGTCTACTTTGTCTGATACTAATATACCACATTAACTTTCTTATACTTAGAATTTAAATGGAATTCTTTTTTATCCTTTTACTTTCAATCTGTCTGTGCCTTAATCTTTTGTGCACATTTTTGAAAACAGCATTTAATACACTTTTTTAAAATTTTTTCCAGTCTGACAATCTTTTCTTTTTAATTGAGACATGTCTCAATCTGTTTTGTGCTGCTATAACAGAATACTGGAGACAGGTTAATTTATATAATACAGAACAAGAATTTATTTCTCACAGTGCAAGTGGTTGGGAAGATCAAAATGCTCATATCTGAGGTGATCTTGCTGCATCACCACATTTTGGAAGATGGAAGAGCAAGCTACCCTAACACTGCATGAACTCACTTTCATGTTTTCTAATCACATTAAGAAGGTAGGAGCCCATACAGCATAATCACCTCCTAAAAGCTTCAGCTCTCAATGCTATCACATTGGCAACATCTGAATTTGGGAAAAACACATTCAAACTATAGCATTCTTCCCTCACAACCTCATGTCCTTCTCGCATGCACAATACACTCATTCCATTCCAAGAGCCCCCAAAATCTTCAATTGTTCCAGCTTTAGCTCAAATATTTTTTTTTTTTTTTTTTTTTTTGTGGCTCAGTGGTTGAGTGCTCCTGAGTTCAATCCCTGGCACCCCCCAAAAAAATGTTTACTAAAGGTGTCTCCCATAATTAATAAAAAAAGCATATAATGTATTTATCTAACATTTTAAAAGGCATTTCTTACATTGACATATAGAACTTGAACTTCTAAAAAATTACAATAAGCCCAACAATTAAGTTAATATTACATTAATGACCAGCTTTGTGTAAGTTTTAGTCCTTTTCCCCTTCCTTTCTAAAAAGAAGTATATATACAAGTATATAAATATATATTCATATATATGACATTTATTTATACACACTTAAGTATGAGTGACAGAAGAAATTAGATAAAAGTTTTTTTAAATGGTGTTGAGAGTAAATATAATCTAAACAAAGCATTTACTTCTATATATATATCCTCCAGTATCAAACGCATCTATTTTTTCTTTGCTGAAGAAGAGTAGCCTGTAAGAGCTTGCCACCCATCAGTTTCCTGAGATGACACTTATTAGAATAAGAAGATGATGAATTTTTACATTTATCTATGTCCAATCAGTCTGTTCATTGTGTGAGACTGCTCCCAATGACTAAAGATGTGGGCTGTTTCTCTACAGGTTTTTCCGGTAGCTTTTTGCTTTAAGCCAGCTGCTGCTTTGCATCTGAAAACTAAATCATCCTCAATATTTCATAGTCTTTTAGATCTTGGGTCTTATGATAATGAGATTTTGGCTACAGAAACCTCCATTCAGTTTAGCTTAAATTTTGAAATGTAGAGTTCAGAGTCAGATATAGGTGAAACTCAGGACACAATTAATTTTGAGACAAACTTCCGTCCATGTGTGAGCCTATGAAATCAAACAAGTTACAATGGTGAGGTGGGCACATGGTAGACATTTCAGTTCCCAAAAGAAGAAATAGGCAGGAATAAAAAGGTAATCCATGCTAAGGAAGCTTAGCATCCAAAGGGCAAACTACAGTAAATCCTATAGCTTGGGGATAATCTTCGAGTCCATAATCTTCCTGCCTTCTGGACAGAAGATTGGGCAGAAGGTTGACCCCCAAAGCCCTGGGCATCCCTGTCATATGGCCTTCCTGGGCACAGCCCATACAACTGTGTTTTTGAGTTGGAGTCAGGTCCCTGCATCTTTTGCAGGCTGATGTTGCATGCTGGTGGCCCACAGAGCTGGGGTTTGGGGTCAGCCCTGCCCTCACAGTTCCACTAAGCATTGCCTCAGTGGAGGCTCTGTGATGTGGCTCCTCTTTTGCAACAAGTCTAGGCTCTGAGGCAGTGAAAGACCTCCTTTGAAATCAAGGTGGAGGCAGCCCTGCTCCATAGCTTGTGTACTCTGAGCTCACGGCATTAGTGCCATGTGGGTGCTGCCATGGCTCACAGCCTGTGCCTTCTGGAGGGAGGGCTAGGAGTGAAATAGCAGGGTGATTACTCCATTTACATTCAACTTAATCTTTGGTATGCTTGGATTTAAATTTACTATTTTTGGTATTTGTTTTCTTTTTGTTCCATCTGCTTTTTGTTAATCTATTTTTTCCCTCTGTGCCTCTGTTTTAGTCAAACAAGTACAGTAGTTCCCCCTTATCTGTGGTTTTGTTTTCTTCAGTTTCAGTTACCTTTGGTTAGCCACGTTCTGAAAATAAAACATGGAAAATTCCAGGTATAAAAAATTCATTAGTTTTAAATTGAGTGTTGTGCTGAGAAGAATGATGAAGTATTGTGCTACCCTGTTCTGTCCTGTCTAGACAGGAATCAACTCTTCGTGGAGCATATCCATACTGCAGACACTGCCTTACCTGTTAGTCACCTAGGAACCCTCTCAGTCATCAGATGGACTGTCATGGCAGCATAGTGCCCTGTTCAGGTTACCCTTGCTTCACTTAATAATGGCCTCAAAGCACAGTAGTGATGCTGGAAATTCAGATATGCCAAGAAGACTTAAGTGAAAGGTAAAAGTAGAATACGATATTTTGAGAGAGAAAGAGAGACCACATTTATAAAACATTTATTATTATAATTGTTTTATTTTATCATTATTAGTTATTGAAATAATCTTTTATTGCACTTAATTTATAAATTGTAGTGATGCTATAATATATACAATTCTATTGTCATGATATATATAGTTATGATCTGATTTTAAGGCATTCACCAGGATCTTATAATAGACTCCCCATGGATAGAGAGGACTTCTGTATAATTTAATATTGCATTATATCCCCTCTACTTTTAAGTTATGCCACTTGGTAGATTTTTTTAGTGGTAGTTTCAGATGACAAAATATTCATATTTAACTTTTCATAGCTTACTTTTCTTCACACTTAGTTGAATAAACTTAAATCAATTTGCAGTTATCCCTCCTTAGTATACATGGAGAATTTTTTCTAGGACTCCCTGCAGATGCCAAAATCTAGGAATGCTTAAGCCCTTTATATAACAAGTCATGTTTGCAAACAACCTGTGCATATCCTCTCATATACTTTAAATAACTTCTAAATCACTTGCAGTACTTAATATGACATAAGTGTTATGCATATAGGTGTTGTACTACATTTTTTAGGGAATAATGATGAGAAAAAGTGTGAAGTTTACTACAGTTTTTTCTTTGAGTATTTTCAGCCTGCAGTTGGTTGAATCTGCATACATGGTACCTGTGGATATGATTGGCCCTGCCTGCCCCTTGTGCTCCTGTTGTCATTGATTATATCTTGACAAAGCTACAAACCACATAATACCCCATGATATGATTTTGAGTTTAAACAGTCAGTAATAGATTTTTCAAAAGCTTTACATATCTATCATCTACTTGATAAGGGGGGTATACAGGTAGCTATTTAAAAATTTAAAAATATTTTATTTAACATTACATATATAATAGGAATATTTTATAGGATTTAAAATAGTTAAAATTATATATGTATGCAGATATACATGCATATGAGATCAGAATAATTTTTGAAAAATCTTATATTTATCAACATGTTTTATTCCTGGTGTTATTCCTTCCTTCCTACAGAATGAGTTTTCTCTGATATTTTTCTTCAGACCATACGACCTCACTTAGCATTTTTTTCATGGTGCAGATCAGTTAGGGATGAAGTCTTTCACTTTTTTTTTTGGTCTGAAAATTCATTTTTTTTCCTTCATAAAAGGTGTTCTAACTGGATTTAGAATCTAGGTTGACAGAACTTAAAAATATCATTCCATTTTCTTCTGTTCTCCGTTGTTTCTGATGAATAGTCACACTTCACTCTGATTGGTGTTCACCTAAGTATAAAGTATGATTCTTCCCCACCTCCAGGCTGCTTTCAAGATATACTTGATTTTCAGCATTTTGACTATAATAAGTAGACGTAGTTCTGTTTTGTTTTGCTTTTCTGTACTGAGGATTGGTTTTTTACTTTTTTTTTTTTTTTGCAAAATTCTTAATCCTTACCCCATCACAAATATTTTTCTCCTCCATCATCTCTCTTCTTTAATTGGAACTCTAATTATGTTTGTTAAACCATATTTCCTTAAATTTTAGATGCTATATCTTTTTTCCCCCACGTTTACTTTTTGTATAAGAGTTAGGATAATTTATATTGGTATGCAAATTCACAATATTTTCCTCCTGTGTGTCCATTCTGTTGATAAGGGTAGGGAAAGAATTCTGATGGGCTTTGTTATCATTGTTATTAGTTCTAGAATTTCCATTTGGAACTTTTATATAGTGTACATCTTGCAAATAAAATTTTTCCTTTGCTCACCTATATCTCTAATTTATTGTTCCTTTAATGTATTTACTTTGCATATCCATTAAAAATACTTCTCTGGTTATTCCAACATCTGGATCATATATAGGTATGGTTTTTTATTTCATTTTTTAATAACAAGTGATTAACTTATTTCTTTGTATGTCTCATAATTTGTGATTGAAATCTAAATATTCTGTGTTAGATGAATTTGGAGACAGAAGTAAATAATATTTGTGCCAAGAAAAGGGTCTGTCCATTCTGCTATACTTCTAGTGAGGTCACTAAGTTGATGCAGTTTTAATTGAGCTAGTTTTGGCCAATATTGTTGCTTCCATTAGATTTAATTTAGCATAGTCTTCAAATGACTTTAGGGCAGGTCCAGTATCTTCCCTTTCTTAGGGTTTTAGACTCGAGTGTCTGGAGGAGCCTTCTTGGGTTCTTGCATACCCTCCATGCTGTAGTGAGTCCCCCGCACCTGCACTCATCGAGGGGAATCTCTGAGCTCCCATCACCTGTCTTTCAGTTAGAGGAGACCACTGCTCCAGACATTGTTAATATGGTACCAGGAAAGTTTCTGCCACATCACCCATTCCATCCTGAGACTTTACCAGCCCTTTCATCCAGTGCTTGGCTGTGTGCATAGGGAAAGCAAAGGTCATTTGCAACTCTCCTTCATCCCACTATTCTTGGGAATATTTTGTGAAGACATATGGAAAATCCTTGGTGGGTGGGGGCAGAACACATTTTGCATGGTTTTAATTCTTTTATATTGGTGAAGTTTATTTTTTTCTCAACATGTATCTGGATGCGTTTGAAAATAATTTTCATTCTACTAGTAGGTGGGATTTTCTATAAAATCAATTAGATCCTGTTGGTTGATGGTCTTGTTGAATTCTTCCATATCCTTGCTAATTTTCTGTCTTCTTGTTTTATCAGTCATCAAGGAAAGCATGGGAAAGTTTCTAGCTAAAATTGAATATTTGTCTATTTCTTTACTTCAGTTTCCCACACTCAGCATCTACTGGCACTTAAAGGAGAGGGGGAGGGACCATCACTCTTGCTGGGTGGGAGTGAAATTTATAGCTCCTCAGTAGTCCTCTGTTGATACCCTTGTGGGCTGGCCATGCCTAAACTGAGAGGTGATGAGAGTCCTCAATCTCTGGTAGGTTTCCTCTGTCATCAGCCCAGCTGATACTATCCCAGGGTGACAGGACTTTATACTGGCAGATTGGGGGTTGAGGCACTGAAGTTCTGTCTCCACTTGTGATTTCTACTGGCAGTGCCTCATCACTGCCTAGAGAGGACAAGGTCTGACTCCCTGCTTGGCCTTCTCTGACACCATCCTGGCAGGAGTTCTGGCAAGGGTCAAAAAGTGGGCTTCTACTCCATCTTTGCTGGTATGGGAGAATGAGGCCTTGGAACTTTCTGTAGTATTTGCTAGAATAAAGCATTTGTCTGAAAATTTTCTGTCTTACTAGACATGCCCTGATCTTTGGAGAGAGAAAGCAGGTTTGGGGAACTGGGTTTTGTTTGGGATAGCTAGCACTATGAAAGAGAAGATATCACTGTAGACATAGGGACATTAAAAGAATAATAAAGGAATGTTATGAAAAACTCTGTGCTTATAAATTGCATGTGTTGGAAGGTTGGGCTCTAGTGAGGTGATGTTAGAGGTTTTGGGACCTTTAAGACATGTGGCCTAGTGAACTATCCTTAGGTCATGTCCTTAGAAGGAATTAACACAGTGCTTGAGGTATGTTCGGCTTTTTGTCTTGCCATGTGATCTCTCTATCTCACTCTTACTCCTGCCATTGTGAAGACATTTGCCATAATGTGATATAGCTAGAAGGGTCCTCACCAGAGCCAATGCCATGCTGTTTTCATTCTTCAAAACTCTGAAGTAAATAAACCTTTTTACTTCATAAAGTATTCAGCTTTGGTAATTTAATTAAAGCTATAGGACATGGACTAATATTATGCAGGAAAAAATTTGAAAAAAATAAAACACTCATTTATAATAAAAACTGCCAGAATATTAAGAAAAGAGGGGAACTTTCTCAACTTGGGAAGAAACATCTGCAAAAATTCATCAGCTAGCATCATACTTAATGGTAAGAAATTGTATTTCCCACTTAAGATCATGTATAAAGGAAAGATGTTGTCTTACACCGATCCTTTTCAACATTGTATTGAAAGTGCTAACTAATGGAATATGACAAGAAAAATAAATAAAAAGTATATAGATTGAGATGGAAGAAATAAAACTCTCTTCATTTGCAGGAGGCTTGACTGTGTATGTAGAAAATCTTAAAGAATCAATACAAAAAATCTTGAAATTATTAAGCAAATATAGCAAAGTTACAGGATACAAGGTTAACATAGAAAAGTGAATCACCCATATTATAGTAGTGAATAAGCAAAATACTATTTACATTATTACCAACCCTCTTCAAATGGGATAATTAGGTAAAAATCTAACAAAATAGGTACTAGGTCTCTATGAGAAAAATTGTAAAACTCTGGTGAGCAAAATAAAAAGAAGTAAATAAATTGAAATATATTCCATTTTTATGAATAGGAAGACAACATAATCAAGATGATAGTACTTCCCAACATGATCTATAGATTTAATCAAATTCTAGTCAAAACCCCAGAAAGCTATTTGTGGATATTGACAAAGTGATTCTGAAGGTTGTATGAAAAGGCAAAAGACCAATATAGCCAGCATAATACTGAAAAGGATGAACAAAACTGGAGGCCTGGCATATGAGAAATCCAAGTTTTATTATAAAGCTATAATAATTAAGGGGTTATGATATTGGTGAAAAGTAGGCACATAGATAAATGGAAAAAAAAATAGAGAACCCAGAGATAGGCCCAAATGAATGTAGTCAACTGATTTTGACCTAAGAGAAGAGAGAGTTCAGTGGAGAAAGGATAATTTTCAAAAAATGGCACTGGAACAACTGGACCTGCACAAAAGAAAGATAATAAAAAAAGAAAGAAATTAACTTACATCTTTCACAAAAATTAACTCAAAATGGATCATTGACCAAACTATAAATTAAAATTCCTAGAAGATAATAATAAAAAAAACCTTAGAAGACCTTGAATGTGGTGATGGGTTTGAAGATATAATACCAAGGCATGATCAATGCAATAATAGATAAGCTGGACTCATTGAAATAGAAATTTGTGCTTTGCCAAACGCACTGCTGGAAGAATGTGAAGACAAGTCAGAGACTGGAAGACAATATCTTAAAAAGACATTTATTCAGTAGTGAACAGTTATCCAAAATTTACGAAGAACTTTTATGATTAAACAATAAGAAAACAAAAGGCAGATTAAAGAATAGGCCAAAAATCTTAAAAGATATCTCATCAAAAATGATATACTAGCCAGGCACAGTGACACACACCTATAATCCTAGTGACTTGGGAGGCTGAGGCAGGAGGATCTTGAGTTTAAAACCAGCCTCATCAAAAGTGAGGCACTAAGCAACTCAGTGAGACCCTGTCTCTAAATAAAATACAAAATAGGGCTGGGATGTGGCTCAGCAGTCGAGTGACCCTGAGTTCAATTACTGGTACCCCCTCCACATTCACCCCCAAAAAAGGATATAATGATGATAAATATGCATATGAGAAAGTACTCAAGTTCATACTTCACTAAGGAATTGACAATTAAACCATTGAGAAACCACTACACACATATTAGAATGGCCACAGTCTAAACATTAATACCACCAAGTGCTGGTGAGGATGTGGAGTAACAGGAACGTCATTCACTGCTAGCAAGGATGAAAAATGGCACAGCCAGGTTGGAAGACCATTTAGCAGTTTCTAACAAAACTTGACATATTCTTACCATACAATACTGAAATCATATTCCTCGGTCTTTATTGAAATGAATCGAACACTTATGTCCACACAAAATTTGCACAGAGATGTTTAGTACTTCTATTCATAATCACCAAAATTTGGAAAAACCAAGATGCTTTCAGTAGGTGAATGGATTGATAATCTGTATATTCAGACAGTGGAATATTCAGTGCTAAAAACTGAGCTACAAAGACATGAAAAGAGTGGAGGAAACTTAAAGGCATATTACTAAGTAAAAGAAGTCAATCTAAAATGTCCACCTACTGTATGATTCTAATTATATGTGATCCTGGAAATGGCAAAACTGTGGGGACAGTAAAAGGAAAAGTAGTCACTAAGGATTGGTGTTAACAGCACAGAGGGTTTTTAGGGCAGTGGAATTATTTTATATGATGCGGGTATTATGAGTATATGTCTGTAAACTTTAGTTGAGACGGATTGTACAACATCAAGAGTGCATTCTAATATAAACAATGGATATTTTATGATAATGATGTATCAGTGTAGGTTTATCTGTTGTAACAAATATTCCATCCAGGTGTGGGAATTTGATAGAAATGGCTATATATTTGTGGTAGGGGTTATCTGGCAAACCTCTGTATCTTCTGTTCAATTTTGTTGTGAACCTAAAGTTGCTGCAAAAATAAATTCTATTGAAAAAATATTAAGAAATAGCACTTTTCATCAGAACACTTTGAATTAAACACGTGTGTATTGGGTTCACCCTCATAACATGATTATAACTACAAAAGTAGAAAATATAGAAACAAACTTACATTAAAGATTGTAAAGATTGCACAAAAATTGCCAGGACATGAAAAAACATTGACATTAATATCACCTTTTTAAAAACTAACTTGATTTTACCTGATTGTTACGTATGGCATTGACATAATTAGAACTCCTAATGCCCAAAATATTACACAAGGGGGTAACATCACATGGTTGAATAGTTTAAAGTGCAGACATAAGTAAATTAAAAAATGAAAAAGTCCAGTGCCTAGAAAATAGTAGATACAAAAATGTTGGAGAAAAAGAAAAGAATGCATGAATAAATGAATGAATATCCAATTCTTGGCAAAATAGTGGAACAGGATAGGGTTTCCTAAAAGAGTGTTTTTCCTTTGTTAATTGCAGAGTGTAAAGTTCTTCCTTGGAAAAGCTTTTCATTTTTCCTAACACATGAGCAGCATTTGTGACCCGGACAAAGGCTTTCATGAGGTTAACAGAGTTCCATGAAATTAGTAACAGAATTATGTGGGTTTGATAGGGTTCTCTCACTAGAATAGGCAATATTCTCCCAGGCCTGTCTTTTGAATAGTAGGTGCTTGACAATATTTGCAGAATGAAGTTAAAAACTGATCCATTTAGTTTCCTAGGTAACTATGGCAGTGGATCTTAGTTTAAAGTCAGAATTTATACTCTGTTCTAAAAATTAGTGTTGTGAACTGAATTGGATACTCCTAAAATTCATGTGTTAGAGGTCTCACTCCCAGTACCTCACAATGTAACTGCATTGGGAGATAAGTTCTTTAAAGGGGTGATTAAGTTAAAATGAAGCTATTAGGGTCGACCCTAATCCAATATGCCTCTTGTCACCTGGGGGCAGAGGAAAGGCTACTTGAGGACACAGTGAGGAGACAGCCATTTTCAGGTCTAGGAGAGCATTTTCCCTCTGGGCCTTCGTCTTGGACTTCTAGCTTCTAGAACTATGAGAAAATAAATAGATTTTTGTTTAGACCACCTGGCCTCTGGGTATATTGTTATGGCAACCCTGGTAGACTCAAACCATTCCTCCAAATGAATAACAAGAATCCCCCTTTCTAAATTTGTGAATGTTTTCACAGTTATATTGTTATTTCTTCATCTGGCTTGCAAAATGTCAGATATGTGTCCCTTGAATTTAAAATCATCCTTCCAGTTGCTATCAATGTGTTTTCCCCTTTCTTATCATTAAAATTATGTCTAGGAACATTGTATTTCTTCTTCAAAATTACCATTTTATATCACGATTTGCTTTGGTCTGCCTTGTGTTAACTTGGCACCCTTTGTCCCAACTGACTGAAAGCTGAGGACTTCGGAATGCCTGTTCACGGTGCCTCATACCTTGTCATTCCATATCCAGTTCAGTATGTCCCTACGGGGTCTTGAATTGACTTATGCTGCATTTTCCCTCCATGCACGTAATCCAAACCTCCCAACCTTCTTAGATGACACCCTCCCAGGTTAGGACTAAGGAGAAACAAACACTGGGGACATTTTATCAGTGGGCAGTGACCCAAGTATAACCACAGCCCAAATTTCAGGGAATCTACTTTTTGAACACTCCTCCCGGAGGTACAGTGATAATGAAGCCAGACACAGACGTTTCCTTCAACTTGTGCCAGACGATGTGGCTCCTTGAAGCAGATTACAATAAAGTCTGTACAAAGTAAGAGGCATGCTGGAGCCTCCCTCCCCAGAGGACAAACAGTTTCCAGTCTGAGACTGACCCCATAAGTGGAGTCAAAATCCAATTGTTACCTCATCCTTAAAGCATGCTGCTCAACACGGAGGCCGCTGAGACAGTGGCAGTTAGAACAAAAATCACTGGCTTCAAGTATCATTTAATATTTTAAAGAGGATATGAGAGGGCTTCAAAGGGTAACAAAATAAAGGCTTAAAATGTTTTTATCTGCGTCATCTGATTTTTCTTTACATTGGTAAGCCTTGAATTGCGTGAGTTTAAAATGACACGCAAGACATTTTTTTCAAACCATAATCACTATGTGTTTGTTGCATTATGCACACCTGATAAAATATGTGAATTTAGTCATAAAATTGAGAAAAGATTTAGGTGCCATTTCTAAAGATTCTTCATTTCACCTTTTTTTTTTCCCCTTACACTTTGTTTTTATCACTAGTCAGAACTATGTGTGGCCATGTAATAAGTGCTAGGAGATACAAAGAATTAGAAGTCATGGTCCCAGACCTCACTCTGTGCCCACAATATGCTAGAAACTGTCAGAATGTAGCATACTTCACGACTTAAGTGAAATTTTCTTTTTGGTAATAGAGCAAAAGAACTTTTGTTACTTATTGTCACTGAATCCTTGGCAGTTCCATGAAGCTCAGTAGGATCTGTGAGTTGTAGGATATGTGTATGCAGGAGTAATAGCAGTGACCAAGATTGTTAGGAATGAGACTCACAGGCCACGGACATCAAGGGTGGTCCTTAGCCTAATGGAGAAAGTCCTGTAGATCTCCTCCTGACGTGTCTTACTCTGCACAGTGAGACAGTGAACTTGACATACCCCAGAATGACTTTTTGTGTGGTATTGGGAGGTTATTGGCAGTGAACTGGTGGCAGTGGTACAGTGATGCTCAAGGATTATTTTAGGAGGGCAGCTAACCCAGAAGGCAACTCCACCCTTGAAAGCTGACTCTTTTGCATGGCTCACATGCAAAAATGCTAATTCTTTTACATAGTCTACCTTGCTTCAGGCCCCACTTTCAGGCTGAAAAATATCTTGGTTTAGTCTAGAATGTAAGAATCCAGGGTACAGGGTAAACACTAGAGCCCAAATGAAAATTGTCAAGGGGTATCATTGTTGAAGATCAGGTGCTGATTCCCTAATAACCAAGAGATGTGAGGAACTGATACAATTATTTAGGTAAACTAGAACTAGCTCACCAAGAACTGACTAATTTGAACCATACATTTTAGGTATTTGGACATATAGTAGTTTAAAAAATTAGATCCCAACATAATCCTTAACCTTATGTAGCATACAAACTGGAAGGGGTAACAATAAAAATTAATAATTATGTAGTTAAAAATAATTGGATAAAAATTAAAATAATGGAAGTTCACATAGGTGGCTTATAATAGATCTATCTGTTTCTAAGAGGTAAGAAGTTCTCTTGATGCCTGTCTCCCCACATCGACTTCATGCACTTGCTTGATATTCAGGACTCCGGGGCTTTTTCAGGGGTGTGAAGGGAAAATACGATTCTATGCAACATTCAGTATTTGATTCCAGGATAGAAAAGTGATAATGATCCATATTCCATTGTGTACTTTTTATGTAATGCAAACTTACCAAATGTGAAAATTTTAATTGGACTATTCTGAGCATACCATTGTTATAGGCTTTCTTGTCAAGATGAATCTTACATTAAAACATTTTTTCCAAGCCACCGCAAAACCCAGAATCATTAAAAATTTAAGAATTGCTAAAATCCAAGGGATATGTACCTCCTCACATTGTTTGTGTTTTGAATTTCACTCAGCTTGAGTAATGAAACTAAATTGGTTGGTTTCTTTTATACTTTGTCTGTTTCTAATCAGTTTCACTTTTGATTTTCCATGAGCTCACTGAGTGATGCTGTTTTGGGGGCTTACATAGTCCTGGAAGTACCCATATTCTTAGCAATCCTATGGTCATTAAAAGGGTTTGTAAAGGTTTGAATATTCTGTTAGAGAAACTTAAATTTCAGGTTAAGAATACTCTTAACAAGGAAATAAGCTGAATTTTGTGGAGCTTGGTTTATTCTGAAATAAGAAAAGTCAACCTTTATCAGTCCATCTATATTTTCTGTTGCTTAATAAATTTCACAATTATGCTGAATTTTGTTGGAGCACTATACTATGAATGGATATGTTACAGTCTTGAATTTTTATCTGTGCACGTCTGTGATAAATCCTGGTAATGTAGCACTGCGTATATTTAATAAACACAGCATGGATGCAGCATATTCTAATGAGTGTAAGGCAAGTGTGGTTGGATATTAAACCTGTGCCAGATGAGTTAAATTAACAGATAATTTTAGTAGAAACAAAATCTCTTTGGTTACCAGATAATTCCTCTGTGCTATTAATTGACAAGGAGCGTGAACAATTGATTCTCACCTTACTCTACATTCTGCTAAAAAACTCATTTCAACATGAACTCTTCTAAGGGAAATAATCATAATTTGGGGATATTTTCACTAGAAATATAAAAGATGATTTTATATTCAGACCTATAGATAAAATCATGGATTAGTTTTGCAAAATGTTGACATTGAATGTGCTGACAATTGTAACCACCTTTAATTGTACAGGGCCAATACTGCATTAACCCCTTAGAAGAGGAAAATATAAATTTGACACAAATATAGTACATCTTAATCAAAATAGTATGGGCCAAAATAATATTATTTTGTGGAATTATATATGATTTAAACTTGGATTTTCACTGATAGGAAAACTGAGGCAGGAAAGTTCACCTGACAAGCAAACTCAGTCTTTGAGATGTATACTTATGTGCCTCTTTGCAGAGGTCCTGTGAGTGGATCAAATTCACTTTTGATTGATGTGTCAACATTTGTGAAGTGACAAGAATGTTTATTCTGTAGTACATAGCTGCTGTTGTTGCTAATTATTTTTCTTTATTTAGGCATTTAAAATTAGGATTTAGGCAATCAAGCATTAAATGAGGATCATTACCAGATCATGAAGCCAAAATAAAACGATGGAAGAAGTCTCAAATTGAGTGTCCAAAGTCCATCATGAAATTGACATAAAAATTTCTATACAATAATGCATTTCATTGACAAGCATAGAAAAATCTCATGGCAAATTCAACATCTATGGATAAAAACTCTTAGCAAAATAAGAACAGATGATGATATAGGTTGAATTATATCCCTGAAAAACATCCTTAGGTTATGACTCTAGACATAAGAAAAAGAGTTTTTTTTTCCAGAAATGGCATAATTATGATGCAATTATGGTCATAAAGGAATAGGATGAGCTTTTCATTCCATGTTAGTTGCTTCCTTATAGAGAGAAAGGGTGAGATGTTGGTACTGTTGCATTTTTGTCCTCAAGAAACAGAGTGGGCTACTGTTTCAATAGACTTGGGACCTTATAAGGAGAGTAGGTTACAGAGCTGTTTGCCTGGGACTTGTGACCTTATGAGAAGAACAAGATGTGCAGCTGGTTTACTGGAACTTGTGTCCTTATAAGGAGAACGGGCCAGGTGCTAGTTGACTAGGTCTGTGCCCTTATAAGAACAGGGTGAGCTTTGGATTCACCGTGACCTTTTCCTTCTATGATGATCTTCTCTCCCATCTAGTTGATTTTTGTAGTGAAAGTTTGAATTCCCATCCCTTTCATTTTGGGGCTATTCCCCAGGTATGTCTTTGTGGTTCCCATGAGAGTCCTTTTATGCGAGAAAGAGAAACCAGTCTGATGTGAACTTATAGCAGCCTATCAGTAACATGGAGAATGCTGCACATGTATATATCTGCATCCCAGCTCCCTTGGTTCCTGATGTCAGGAAGGTAACGTGTATGCATTGTGTGTGGAATCAAGAATAATGTGGCCTGTAGGGATGAAACAACATTGTAGGCATCTTCTTGGTTGGCAGAGGATCCCATGATTTCTATTCAAAGAAGGAGTTTCCTCTGTTCTTTGGAACCACCCTCAGTGGGTATGGTCTTGCAAATGCCTGAGTACTGTCAAGGCATCTTCCCTATTTGTTTGTGCAAAGAACCTCACATCTCCTTAGGATCTGTAATCTCTTCCACAAGCACATCTTCCATCACCTCAGCATTGCATAGGCATTTCTGTCTGCAAGCTTTGAAAATCCTTTAGGTCATTTGCTGCTGCCCATTCTCACAGTAAATTAGGCTAAAAGCTTCCAGCAATATCCTTGCCAGTGACTGAATTCTGTGCTATCTTGAAATTTCCCCCACCCAATTAATTAGTCCCTTGCTTTCAAATTTAGCCTAAAACAGACTCAGCAGATGGGCAAAATGTAGTCAAGTTCTTTGACAGAAAACAATGGACGTGGCCAATTTCACATAGAGTCTTCCTTTCCTGTGAAACTTTGTTAGCATGTTCAGCATTCCTGTTGGTATTCTGGCCTTCTGAGCTCCTCCTAAAATTGCTCACTAATCTCCACTTACTACATTCCAAAACTTTTCAGGCTGGCATCTCTAAGCTCTTGAGTATTCTTGGTGGAAATCAGCTGGAATGGTTTCTGATGGGCGTGGTCCATTTAGTCAGAGCAATGACCCCACTTCTCAGTACCAATTTCTGTTTCAGTTAGCTTTCTTTGGCACTGCAACCACCCAACCCAACAAGAAGAGCATAGGGATGAAAAATTTCTCTGGATTTCAGGTTTTCAGAGGTCTGTGTCCATTGATGGCTGAAAACATTGCTATGGGCCCAATATGAGGCAGCACATCAAGGGACAAGGGACAAGCAATGGAAAGGCTGCTCCCTTCATGGCAACAAGGGAGCAGAAAGAGGGAAGGAGACACAGGGAAGAAGCATCCTTTCAGGGCATTACTGCAGTGAGGCACTGTTCAGTCATGTTCTGTGTGTCTATAGTTAACACCCATTTAGTCCATTGAATCGAGTAGGGTCTGGGAGGCAAAGCTCTCACAATCCCGTCATTTCCCCTTTGAATGTCCCTTAACGCAACAGCTTTTGGGGAACACCTCTTTTTTAAACCACAAGACACTATAAGCCAGCCTGCTTGGGACTCCCATGTTCAAGCCCCATCTGAGCCACTTAGCAAGACTTTTCCTCACAATAAAAAGCCTGGGGATGTGTGTCAGTGGCAGAACCCTTGCTTCAAGTGTGAGAGGCTCTGGGATGATGGGTTGAGTTGCCAGTATGTAACAAGAACAACGAAAGAAAAAAAAATGAGAAGAAAGGAAAAAGGGTGGCGGGGGATCTTGAGGGAATGTGTTCTACCGTTCTGCTCTTCCATCATGTGAGGACACAGCACCAAAGTGCTTTGACCTTGAACTTGCCAGTCTCAGGCATTTGCATACAGAAGTATGAAGGGGCCAAGTCATCTGGGAATGCCTCCATTTCTTTCCCCTCTGGGAAGGACACTTTTTATTGCTTCCAGGATTCTGGGCTTTCAGGGTTTGTCCTTTATCTCTTTGAGTATTTCAAACTACCATGTTTCGAGATTGGATGAGGACTTGATGGGGAAATTATGATGAACCTTTTCCCCCTCTCAACCCTGTAGGTGTGCATAATGTGCTCCAGAGTGTTTTAGGGAACAGAGCATTATCACATTATCATGATGTGAGTGAGGTGCTACCACCCTTTTGACAGCCATTATTCAGGGTTGGAAAGAAAGAAGTTGAATACCTTGAGTGTAGATATCATGAGGTCTTTCAAAGGCAAAGTTATTACAGACTTCTAGACTTGAAAGTCCACTGAAGGGCTATACAAATTTTAAAATTTAAGAAATACTCTGTTTCCATAGCCCATTGAATGGAATAGCTTCTGGAGTATTTTCTTTTTATTGTGAAGTGGAAAAGGTCCTATAGGCCCAAAGGGAGATGACCAGTTTGGGTGATGCCAGGCGTGACTGGTCCATTTCTTGCTCTGACCTCACAAAGAGCCATTGCGAGGGAATTTCAAACAGCGGGTATATAACCGAGGTGCTGTGGTGGATCTCTGTCCATAAGTACAGGAAGCTCTTGGTGGTGACCTGTCGGACTCCCAGCTAGTTAGCACGTTTGGTTTGGTGGTTGGCAGTTGGTGGTTGTGGTCTTTGGAGATTGGTTCTTTGATTTGGGTTTTTTGTTTTGTGTTGCTTTGTTTCTTGCTTTTGGTTTGTTGTTTTGGTTTGTTTTTTTTTTTTTTTTAGCTAGCATCCGTAGTTGGTGTTCCGGCTTAGGATGCATAGTAAGAGTAGAGAGACTAGTGTAGTGGCACAGGGTCCCTGCTCCTGCCAGGAGAAGGCCTTCACAGACCATTACCAGGTCTTGAGGACCATCGGGCATGGGGCATTTGGTTATGTGCTCCTCGCCCGACATTGGCTCACTGGGGCAGAAGTGGCGGTGAAAGTCCTGGAAAGGATAATGTGGAAGAGTTTGGTCTGTTCTGAAAAACGGGCATTGAAGACCCTGAAGCACCCGAATGCGATCCAGCTTTTTGAGGTGATTGAAACCGACCAAAATGTCTACCTGGTGATGGAGCATGGAGGCAGGGGAAAGCTAGCTGACCTCGTCCCAGATGGGGGCATGCGGGAGGAAGAGGAGGCCAGGAGGCTATTTAGGCAGATCACGTGTGCAGTGTGCTACTGCCACAAGATGCTCATTGTGCATGGAGACCTGAAGCCTGAGAACATTGTGCTGGATACCAGGGGCAACATCCGACTCATTGACTTTGGCTTAAGCACCATTTTGAAGCCTGGACAGCAGCAGAACGAGTCTTGGGGCCCTCTGGAGGGCCCCCCAGGGGATAGCTGGGATCTGGGTGTCCTTTTGTATTTTATGTTGACAGGCAGCCGCCCACTTTGGATCTCATACAGTGACTTGGAATTTCCCCAGTATGTATCTGCCGAAGCACAAGAACTGGTCAAAAAAATCCTGGCAGAGGACCCCGAGAGGAGGCTCTCAGCAGAGGAATTCTTCCAGGACCCCTGGCTGAATCAGGCTGAGGAGAATTTATCTTACCAAGATGTGCCCCTCCCCAACCTCTCAGACCCCACAGTATTGACCATCTTGTTTGACCTGGGCTTCAACCCGTACAGTACCTGGGTGTGTCTATCCAAGAGGAAGTTTGATCATGGCATGGCTGCATATCTCCTCATCCAGCAGCAGATAAGCCAGGGGACAGGCTGCATGAAGCCTGTGAGGTGGAGGGTGGTACCTCACCTGTGACCCAAGGATTCTTCTGTTTTCCCAGCCCTCCCAAAGAGGAGGGCGAGTGAACCTGTCCTTCATACCTTCCCCTTGTCCTGGGAACATCAGCCACCTGAGGAAGCCAAAGAGTCAGGGCAGAAGAGCATGAGAAGTTGCAGCGTGCCTGCCATTAGCCTCTGCTTCCTGCATGAGAAGAACCCCCCTCCCAGCCTAGCCTCCCAGACTGACTCTGTGTGCAACACAACCACCCAGCCTGACTCAGTGTCCAACACACCCAGACCCTGCATATCAGCAGACAGCTACATCTCCCAAGATGCCTCCTCCGAAGCACATCCCCATGGCCACAGGAAGGGGTGGAAGCAGGTGAGGCAGAGGATGGCTGCCTGCTTTCGTCGACTGTGTCTTTGCATACCCTCATGTGTTAGTGAAGACGTGGCCGAGACACAAGATGAGAAACCTCCTAAGTTTAGAAACTGGGTGCTCCCTACATAAATTCTGAACTCAGACAGATCAAACAAACTCACAGCCAGCCAGAGGACCCGTTGCTCCATAGATGCTGTTGTCACTGTGTGGACATTAGTCACGGGTTACTCAAACAGCTGCAGGACTGAGTTTTTGCACTGGTTTGGGCTTCTCCACGTGGGGTCCAGGCAGGCGCACATCTGGATCCACCTGGACATCAGGTATTTCCCCTGCCCCGGCCTGTGAGAGACATCAGATGAGACTGTTTTCCTTTGGACACTTCTGCTGCCCTGCTCTTCTCTGTCCTCCCCCCATGCTCCTGGGATGGCAGAGATATTTCTTAATAAATTTGTTTTACTCAAAAAAAAAAAAAAGCATTAAATGAGGATCATGGTGATATAATTTTTTGCATTAATTCAGTAGCTTGCATCTTTTTTATGACAATTTGTCTATAAGGTTTTGGAATTTAGAGCATAATTCACTTTTGTTTATGTAACGCATCATGAAGAGGTATCCTGAGCCATAGAAGTTGAACTTTACAACAATTCATCAGGTCCAACAAATCTCATTTATCACTGTTTCTGTTTCCTTTAATCTTATATGAACAATAGTATGCTCTGAGCCTCCATTTTCTTTCTGGAATTGGGATTATGCAGCCTGTGAGTAAATATGCCCATTTTCATTTAGGTGACCTCAAAGTCCCCCTGCTCCCTGCCAATAAGGGAGCTTCTGAAGTAATTCTGACCAACTCATGAGAACTCACAAACCCATCCCAGCTTCTAGAACCTGTTGCTTTGGCCTCCCTAGAACTCCCTTATCCCAGAAAAGTAGCACATGCCAAATATCATGTTTTCCAAGGAAGTCAGAAACCTGTTCTCTTCCCTAAGGTGACTTAAAAAAAAAAAAAAATTTGAACAGTGTCAATTGCTGTTTTTGCATCTTGAAGGAATGGTTTGATAATTGGAACTGCAAAAGATAAGTGAAGGCTGAAGGTGCCTTAGAAGTTGGAGTACTATTGATTAATATTTGATAACATTATGAATTTACATTTTCCTATTAATAGCCAAAGTCTTGGGAAGAGACCACAGTTTAAAAGTTACCTTAGAGAATGTGAAAAGTGAAAGTGAAAGTGGGCATGAAGTCTATCCCACTGGCCAAAAATATAGGCTTGATGTGTAGTATAAATAGCCAAAAGTATTACATTTTTGTTTGGATTGTGAGACATTTTATAGCAAAATAACTTGCTGGATGAATACAAGAGTTGAACAAGCAGCATATGAAGTCAGATTATTCGGGAATGCCACCGCTCTGGAGAGGTAGGATTTTCAGCAGAGGCTAATGACCTCTCTTTCATACATAGCACTCACTGAAGCCAGCTTCAAGTAACAAAGACAGGTGCAGTGGCTGACGTGAGAGAGATGGCTAAGACAAAGGACATTACAAAATCCCAAGCCTGCAGCCTGTCCTGGTCCAGCATAAGCACAGCAGACAAAAGAGGGCAGGGAGTCCACTGCCCTAGAGCTATCCACTCAGAACTGACCAAGTCCTTGTGAACAGTGAGCCCTTGTGGGGAATGAAGAATCTGGCATTATGTATCAGACTCCTGGTTTGTTCAGAGAGAGAAATACAAATGAAAGAACCCACAAGGGTCCTGCAAAGTTTCTTAAACTTATTGATTCTACAGTTTCACAAGTTCATTGTTATTATTTGACATTGGCCTGTCAATTTCTGTTTGTGGAGTACTTATAGGTTGTTAGTTAAATCCTGTATGCCATCTTTGAGAGATGGCATGAGGTAAGTGAAAGTATTAGTTTTACTTATAATTTTAGATAGGAAAATAAAGCTCAGGTAGGCTATTACACAAATGGCCACCCACAGTGACCCTATGAGTATCAGAGACCAAACTTACTGTTTCCCTCCTAGAGCAAGTGGGGGCCATGCTGGCCAACTTCACTGGACCAGGCTAGAGTTCTTCTTTCCTGATTACTTTATGGTACCTATTTAGGAATCATGCCAGGTCTATGTATTCAGTCATTTTGAATGAAATAATTATGTTGTTTGGATTTTTAAAGACATTTAGCCCTGATGTCATTGAAAAAGAGGACAATACTATTTATAGTATTTGTGTGAGTGATAGGGTAGGCAAGAGCTATAGGGGAATACAAGGAACAATGGAAATAGAACTAGTAGCTCTCTAAGAAACTGCTTAAGATTAGAGATATGATTTATAAGTTTGTATTAGTTTCCTGTGCTGCTGTGACAAAGGACCACACATATGGTGACTTGTAACAATACAAATTTCCTATCTTATGTTAGTTCTGTGGGTCAGAGAGGTCCAATATAGGTCTCGTTGAGTTGAAGTCAAAGTGTTGGCAGAGCTGTTTCTTACTAGAGACTTTAGGAGAAAACTCTATTCCTTCCCTTTCCCAGCTTCAAGGGCTGCTGTATTCCTATTTCTTTATTTTCAAAGTCAGCAATATCCTACCTCTTCAGTCCTCTTCAATCATCATGTTGCCCTTTGACCAGAGCTGGGCGAGATTTTTTTAAGGACTCATATGATTAGATTGAGCCCACCAGAATAATCCAGGATAATCAACCTACCTCATAGTCTGTAATATTAATCATTTCTGAAATCTCTTTTATCATATAAGGGAACAACTTAATGGATTCTGCAAATTAGAACATGGACATATTTGGAGAGACATTGTTAGGCATACTTCATTAATATATTCTGCTTTTCCTCCTCCAAAATTCTTTTCCTTTTGCTTAGTCATGGGACTTTATCTTAATATCTCTCTCCATTTAATCTCTGCTCATTATTTTTATTCATTCATCCATTTGTTTATTTGCTAATCCATTTCTTTATTATTTATACATGTGAGAAAAATTTACTTAACATATTTCCTGTGTCAGATTACTTTCTAAATCTTGGAAAAAATACAGAAGACGCAATTGTGCTGTGTAAATAGGAGATATTAGGTGGAAGAACCCTGTTGTCATGGTGAATATGTTGAATATGTTGGACCTGAATGCTAGCAACAGTCACAGATCAGCTAGCTGAATAAAAGCCCTGTGACAGAGACTATTAGGGGTACCCCAAATCCATCCAGCCTAGGGCTGACCAAAGAGGGCGTCTCAACTAACAAAGGTTCATATGAATTCATTTAAGTCAAGATTGATCAACTATGACCCAGAGGCTAAAACTAGTTCCTTGTTTTGGTAAATAAAGTTTTATCAGACTATAGCCACACACATTATATTGATGACAACTTTCAGGCTTTAACAGTGGAGTATTTGTGACAGAATCCATATGGCATGCACAGTGGAAAATATTTACTATCTGGCCATTTCAGAGGAAGGTTGTCAACCCCTGATCTAAACCAACTAGAAATTGTAGGTGAGTTAGGGTGATTTCAGTATTAAGTAACAGAATGCTTAACTAACAGTGGTATAGATAATGAAGAGAGATATTATAGCATGAACAGCAAGTGCAAAGTTTATTAATTACATGCTTCAAAGACATCATCAAGGGCTTAAGATCTTTCCACCCTTTCTGTCCTGCCATGCTGACGTGTTGGCTCATGGCCTTTGACAAGATATTATAAAGATCAAATGAAATAATTTAAATAAAGAATTTTACACAGTTGTGGCACAGAAACATGCTTAGCAAATGCTATTATTCCTACTCTTATCCCTGCAAGGTAGTTCGTATTAGTATTTCCTTGAAATAAGCTTGAAATAAGAGGCTTCTAAGATAATTAAAATATTCACAACTTCAATCAACTTTTTAAAAGAAAACTAAACTCTAAGATCTGAGATTATAAGACTGACATCCTGAATCCTGGGATATGAGCTCAGAACAAGAAGCCTAGAAGACCGTATGAATGGGTTAACTGAATTAAGCTAACGTGTTGGTAAAATTTGTTGTGCTGTACCTAAATCAAAGAACATATTTTACTTTGCTCAAACAACAGTGCCTTGGGAAACATTTTGATTCAAGAGCTAGTTCTATAGCATTTAAAGGTCTCATCATGTTTTGTCTTATATGTCTATCCCTTCTTTTTTCTCAATCTTTTGCTGGTTTTACATTCCAATTGTTTCTTAACCCTTTATCTTCTCTATTCCTATTACCCCAATTCTCATCATCTGAAATCTGGACTATGACAGCATTCTTCTAAAAGGTCTCTCTGCTCTTTCACAGACATCTCTGCAAAGATGTTTATGGTGAAATCCATAAATGGAAAACCTGATTAGATGACTCTGCTATTTAAAATCACAAAATACAAACTTCTGCTTCTGGACAGGATTAAGTAACTGGCATTAGAATTATCTATTATTTCTAAAGAAATAAGTACAGAAAATAACTTTTCAAACATCTGACAACAGACTACAAAGAACTGCAATCTTTGAAAGAGGGGAGATGCATAGGCAAGCTCTGGGTTCACCTCACATTCCTGCTGAAGGGAATTTTGGCAGTGGTGAGAGGGAGAGAGGATACTAGTGCAGTAGCAGCCCATCTGAGGCTGAGGCAGAGATGGAAATTCATTGATGCTGAAGTAATTATGTTTTAAATGAAAAGGTATTAAAGAGGAGAGAATTATGCAAAGGGTAGGCCTACTGGTCGGCTTGGGACATCACTTCAAGTTGTTTCCCAAGTGCTGGCTTGGTATAGGTAGGGTAACACTCTCTGGGGCTGAGAGGTGAACAAAAGTATCAGAAATCATACAGGGATGGAAGATGATGGATTTCTGGTCTTATGGAGGGAACAACTTGCTGAGCACATCAGATATTAAATGGAGGCACAGCATGAGAAAAGCCAGGCCTAACCAGTAAAGAACATGCTCTAGAGAAAGACCCATATCCCAGGTCTAAAGAAAAGAATTAAAACGGAGCAGTCATCAATAAACATCAGATTAAGGAAATCTTCCAGTAAGTTAATTGTTTTGTTGAAAAAGTTACAACAGATTACATAATCCATACTCTCTATAACAAATTAAAAATTACTAGACAGGCAAAGAAGCAGGAAAAATGACTGATGATCCAGTGAAAAAAACTAGTCAGTAGACAAAGATTTGAATGATCCAGGTACTGGAATTAGTAGACATTGCCTTTCTAGCAATCATTTCAAGTATGTTCAAAGATTTAAAGGGAAATATGACAAAATGAGTGAATAGATGGGGAACCTGAACAGCGAAAGGTAATCTATTAAAAAAAAAGCTGCATGTAAATTCTAGAATTCAAGTGGACAATATCTGCAATGAAAAAGTCTCAAAAAGTTGGACATTATATAAACAAAGGTCAGAAAACCTGAAATCTTTCCTAATTATCAAATATAAAGAACCCAGTGAAAGTAGATTGAAAAATAAATTAGCAGTGGTCAATGACCTGTGGGACACTATTAAGCTAAGTTATATCTAAATGGAGTTTTATAAGACGAGAGAAAATGTAGGGCAAAAATATTTAAAGAAATAATGACTGTGCATTTCACAATTTGGTAAAAGTAATCAAACTACATATTTAAGAAAATCAGTGAATACATACAAAGAAAATGCTTAAAAAGCTAAAATTAAACAAACAAACAAACAACTACCTTGAAAACAGCCAGAGAAAAATAGCATTACATATAGGAAAACAATAATACACAAAACTATGGCTTATCTTTCAGCAAAAATTATGGTGTTACAAGACAATTGGAAAATACTTTTAATGTGCTAAAAGAAAATAATACACCCGATTTTGAGTTCTATATTCAGAAAACATTCTTCAAAAAGAAGGCAACATGAAGGCATTTTGGTTAAAAGCAATACAAAACAAACAAAAAACACCAGAGAAGTTTTTGCCAGAAGACTAAGCCATAAGATATGCTATAAAAATGTTCTTCAGAAATGGTACTAAATGGAAAATCAGATCTACTGAAAGAAATGAAAATAAGTGAGCTTGGTAAGTATGTAAGTAAATATAAAAAACTAAAATTTTCTTAATTTTTTTATGAAGACTATGATCTACTTAATGCAAAATGATTTCCTTTTGTAAAGTTACAATATAGCTGAAAGTAAAATATGAACAAGAACACTAGTGATGAGGGATAGATACATGAGGATTAGATTAATTATAATCTTATAAGATTTCTATACTTTATGTGGCATGAAACTACATTAATTATAAGTAGGTTATGATAGTCAAGGGTATATATTTTGATCCCTAGATTAGTAGTTCAGAAAAAATAATATACAGAGGTATATACAAAAGTCTAAGAAGGAAATGGAATTAGATTGATACCAAAGAAGTAAGGCAAAAAGAAGAGGAACAAAACATAAATAGATAAAATATTGTGAATATGAAATGGTATGAATAATCATATTTCAAATGGAATAGATAGATAAAAGAATAGCAAGATGGTGCATTAAACTCAATCTTGTATCTTTATTAATAGAAGGAGACTAAACCTATGAATATGAAGACACTTTCTAACTGGATAAAAACAAGAGTCAACTATATTTAATGATATACATCTTAATAAAAGGCAGAAGAGATTGACAGTTATGCATAGAAAGTATGCAAAGAATATTTACAAAAAAGCTGATGTAGTTATATTAATTAATATGAGACTAAGTAGTTTTTTAAAACATAAGGATTGTCAGAGATAAGGAGGATTATAAGAAAAAAAGAGCAGTATTTCATAATAAGAAAAGAGACAATTTACCAGGAAGATAAAATAATCATAAACATATGCCTCAAATAATAGATTCTCAAAATACAGGAAGCAAAAATTGTAGAAATAGAAAAATTCTATTCACATAAAAGAGAAATAGGCAAATTCACAATGATAGCATGATATTTTAACACTGTTTCAATTACTTCCAGAAAAAATAAACAAAAAAATTATTGGAAATATAAATTTGAATAGCACTAGCAATCAACTTGACCTAACAGACATTTCTAGAACACTAGATTTAACAACTGCAGAACACACACTCTTTTCAAAAGAATGTCAAATGTTCATAGAGGTAGTACAGATAAATGGGCTAAAGATAGCAAGATGGTACATTTAAACTCAAATATATCAATCTGTTAACTTATGTGAGGCAGCTCAGAGGATGCTTAGAGGAAAATATATCAGAAAACATGAAAGGCTTTAAATAAATTATCTCTTAGCTGGGTATAGGGAAACATGCCTGTCATCCCAGGTGCTTGGGAAGTTGAGGCAGGAGGATCACAAGTTCAAGCCCAGCCTCAGCTTAGTGAGACCCTGTTGTAAAATAAAAAATAAAAATAAAAAGGACTGGGGGATGTAGCTCAGTGGCAAAGTGTCCCTGGGTTTAATTCCCAGGACCCTTTCATGTCCCAAAATAAAATAAAATAAAATAATAAAATAAAATAAAATAAAATAAAATAAAATATCTCAGCTTTCATCTTAAAAAGAGAACATTAAATGTAAAGTAAGTAGAAGAGGGTTGGGGATGTAGCTCATTTGGTAGAGTGCTTACCTCACAAGCACGAGGCCCTGGGTTCAATCCCCAGCACTGCCAAAAAAATGAAAAATAAATAAAGTAGAAGAAAGGAAATAACAAAGGTAAAAGCATAAATCAGCAAAATAAAAAGCAAATGAATAGAGAAATGAACAAAGCCAAATTATTTGAAAATATACTAAAATTTACAAATTCCTAGCAAGACTATTCAAGAAAAAAATACAGAAATAAATATCATGATTGAAAAAAGGGACACCATTATATATATTGCGGATATTAAAAAGATAGTATGAATAACCATATTTCAATAAAATTAACAATATAGGTGAAATAGACAAATTCCTTAAAAAATAATTCATCAGGACTGGCATAAAAAGCAATAAAAAATCAGAGTGAAACAACAGTTGTTAAATAAATTTATGATAAACAGATCAAATAAACTCATAGTAAAAAAACTTTTCTCTAAAGAAAATCAGAGGCTCAGATTATTTCAATCCTGAAATTTATCAAACATTTAATGAAGACATAAAGGAATTATTTCAAAGAATAGAGGAAGGAGCACTTTTCAATTCATTTTGTGAGGTTAGCATAATCCCAATGCCAAAGTCTGATGGTCATTACCCTTCTCCCTGCTGCCCCTGGAAACAACAGTGAGCCCACAATAAACTCCTCAGAAAGCCAAGAACAGGAGGAAATTTCTACAGTCTGATCAACAGCATTTATGCACAGCTAGAATCTATAGCTAGCATGTTTCTTAATGCTGAAAGACTGAATACTTCCTTACACTGGAGAAAGGAAAGGATGCTTGCTTATGCCATTTCTGTTCTATACTGTTCTTACAATAAGGTGAGACAAAACAAATACAGGGATGAAACTTTTAAAAGGAAAAATCAAAAAGCCTGTTTTTCCATGTTATATGAAGTATATATTATAGTCTCCATATAAAACCTAGAGAATATACAAAGCAACTACTAGCTATGGTAAGTGTAAAGTCAGTAAGTCAAACTAGCAGAATACAATGTAAAAAATACAAACATTGTGATTTATGTATTTGTAGCAAACAAATAAAGGTAAAAATTTAAAATACAAATTTAAATGGTAAAAATAAGACAAAAGTTTGTGAGGAAATATAACAAAAAATATACAAGGACTTTGTACCAAATGAATGAAACGAGAAAAGAAACAAAATGTTGAATAGAGAGATACTCATGGATTGAAAGACTCACTATCATTAAAATGTCAGATCTAACCAAAGTGATCTGCATATTCAGCACAATGATGAAATTCATATCTTGAATAACTTAGTTGATTCTAAGAATAAATACATGAAGCTATGTATATTAGCAATATTATATTTAAATTAACAAGAATAACCAATAAAATGTTGAAAAAGTATACATTTGGAAGATGCATGCTGCTTTGCTTGAAGACTTATTATAAAGCTAGAGAAATCAGAGAATACTGTTCCTCTTCAACTCCATGTTATGAAAATGTTGACACATAGAAAAGAGACAGAATTCTACAATAGCATAACGCTCATGTACCCACCTTCCATTTTAACAATTATCCATTCAGCGCACTATTGTGTTGGCTCAAAACTCTCCACTTTCCTTCAATTGTTATTTCCTCTTAATTTGTTATCTTAAGACTCCAAAAAAGAAAAATTTACCCAGGTCACATGTGTGGTCACTGTGAGGTACAACTCAGGGTTGAAAGGCAAAATCAATTATTTATTTTTCCCTCTCATTTATTAGTTTTAAAATAATGAGTTAGTACTCTTGCAGTGTCCAGAAATGAGCAGTTTTTAAGTATTACCAAGGATGCCTGGATTTAAACATCTTAATGCCTTTTAGTATATTGCAGATATAACTCTTACAGATGCTCAGTAAAAGTTTCTCTTTTGTAGAGAAAGTCTTACTCCAGTTGGTTCCTGAGAATCCTTACAAGCTTTCTTTCTCAAACCAGGATATTCTTCTTTTCCTAGATCTCTAATTAGCAACCATTTTCAGAATCTCTCTTTCCCTTGGTAGGAAATGGTAATGGGAGCACAACATTTGAGTACTGGGTTGCTCCTTGCTACTGGGTTGGCTGTAGACCTTTGCTATGGAGGAAATGTGTGTGTTGTAAATAAAAAAATATGTCATCAAATTTTACCAACTTAAATTCATATACTGAATTTTTGTTTTTGTTTTTGTTTTTTCTTTTTTTGGCCTGAGCTTATTGATCTCATGTTGTTGATAACTGTTGATGTTTTCTTGTCTCTTGTCCCACTAGACTGGAACCCAAGTTTTATGGCTTGTCTTCCTCGTGCCTAGTATGTCTTTTATTTTTGCTGTAAAATTTTCTGAGTAAGGGAATAGGCAAATAATTACTAAGAAAGATTTTTATGAAGACACATTTTTGTTTTGTGGAGAATGGCGAAGGACATTTTTGGAAAAGGAAACTGCAACTTATTTTAATATAATTGCTGATAAGCTCAGTAAGTGTGTTGTGTATGTGTGTGTGTATGTTACTTGGGTGGGTGGCAGAATCTATTCAAAAGGTTTAATTAGGCCATGTAAAGGTAAATTGTGATGATTTGAATTTGGATACTTTTTCTATATGTTAACACAAACAATAATAGATGTTGGTGTGGCTGTGGGTAAAAAGGCACACTTTTACATTGCTGGTGGAGTTGCAAATTGGTGCAGCCACTCTGGAAAGCAGTGTGGAGATTCCTCAGAAAACTTGAAATGGATCCACCTTTTGACTCAGTTATCCCACTCCTTGGCCTATACCCAAAGGACTTAAAATTAGCATACTACAGTAACACACTCACATCAGTGTTTACAGCAGCTCAATTCACAATAGCTAGACTGTGGAACCAACCTAGATCCCCTTCGACAGATGAATGGATAAAGAAACTGTGGTAAATATACACAATGGAATACTATTCAGTCATGAAGAAGAATAATATTATGGCATTTGCAGATAAATGGATGGAATTGGAGAATATCATGGTAAGTGAAATAAGCCAATCCCAAAAAAACAAAGGTCGAATGTTTTCCCTGATAAGTGGATGATGATATATAATCCGGTTGGGGGTTAGAGGGTGAGAGAAGAATGGAGTAACTTTAGATTATGAAGTTGGAAATGAGAGGGGGAGAGAGTGGGAGTATCAAAAATGGTGGAATGAGATAGATATCATTACCCTATGTACATGTATGATTACATGAATGGTATAAATGTATATCATGCACAACCATAGAAATGAAAATTTATGCCCCATTTGTGTACAATGAATCAAAATGAAGTCTGTAAAAATTTTAAAAAATAAATTTTAGAAAAGATACTATGATGCTTGATATCAATAATAAATGAAGGAGTTGTCATTTATTTTATCTATTTCTCAGGTAGAATGCCTTGAGTAGAATGGATCAAACCTCAATTCATGTATGTGTCTTGTCTGAGCACTGGATCAAATTAATCCAGAGGTTTTCATACCTGGTTATACTATAAATTCTGGGCTGATTAACTGATAATGCGTTATTTTAATAATTTATTCTGCTACTTGGAAGTTATCTCCCACAGTGTTGATGAACTTTTGCCTCTGAAGTTTTCTTTCCTGGTTGTTTTCTATGGAAAATATCTTTTAAAATAACTTTTTAATCAGTGTGGAAAAATGCCTCGCAGCTCTTCTTCCTATCAGTTTTTCTTCAACTCCCAGTAACACCCAATTCTATAATTGACACTATTAGGTCATAACAGTGATATGAAAAAATATGATGATAATAACAGCACATGAGAAAAATACAACTACTACATGTTCCAGACTCTATGCTAAGTTCTTTGATATGAAATAATAACAAGAATATCAATACTTGAGCAGATACTGAATTCCATATGTTAATGTCTCATGTCATAATTATTACCTCCATCATGCAGATAAAGAGACAAGAAAATGGCACCATAGGGCATGCCTGTAACCTCTGTAACTCAGGAGGCTGAGGTGGGAAGGTGGCAAGTTCGAGGCCAGTCCTGGCAACTTAACATGACCCTAATCACCTGTTAGAACCTGTCTCAAAAAAAAAAAAAAAAAATTAAAGGGCTGAGGATGTAACTCAGTGTTAAGACACCCTTGTGTTCAGTCCCTGGTACATTAATTAAAAAAAAAAAAGGAAAAGAAAGGGAGAGAGAAAAGAAGCAAAGAGTTGAAGCATGCTTCTTTTTTTTTTTTTTTTTTACTGTCTTGCATAGTATCTCAGTATCTTATCTAATCTTATGATTAATAATTTTTTGATATAGATATTATTTTCCCCATTTTATAGATAGTTAAGTGAGGTTCAGAGAGACTAAATGACTTGCTTAAGTGCACACTATTTGTAAATTTCCACCTAAGATTTTCTGAGTTGAAAACCTGTGCTCTTATTTTTAGATATAAGGAAACAATGATAATTTATATCAATTAGCTTATCAACAATATATCATTTGTCAATTTGCCATCTTTACTTTGTATTTTATGTGTGACAATATTAGAATGTTATCAGTTAGTTTGAATAATTAGGATATTTTTATATTAATATAAATTAGACTTTTTTATTTTGGGGGGTTACCAGGGATTGAATTCATGGGCACTTGGGCACTGAGCTACATCCCCAGCCCTATTTTGTGTTTTATTTAGAGACAGGGTCTCACTGAGTTGCTTAGCATCTTGCTTTTGCTGAGGCTTGCTCCAGATCCTCCTGCCTCAGCCTCCCCAGCCACTGGGATTACAGGTATGCATCACTGCACCTGGCTTAGAACTTTCAAATCGATAGTTGTTTTAAAGCATAGTTAGCAACTTAATTCATTAAAGAAATAAGTAGAGCAAATAACATAATTTCATATTTAGAAAAACCTAACAACTCCACCAAACAAATGTTAGAAGTGATGAGAATTCAGTAAGGTTGAAAGATACAAGGCCAACAGATTAAAAATCAGTAGTATTTATATATGACAATTAGAAAATTTGAAAGAAATTTTGAAAGAAGACAATCTCATTCAAAATAGTTATCAATAATAATAATAAAAACTCAGTGAACAGATTTAACCAAGGAATTAAATGATCTCTATATGAAAATTACAAACCATTGGTGAAAGAAATCGAAGAGGACACACACACACACACACACACACACAAAGAATAGAAAGACATCCTATGCTCACAGATTGGAAGAATTGATATTGTTAAAATGTCCATGTTGCCCAAAGTGGTCCACAGAATCAATGAAGTTCCTATCAAAATGCTAATGACATTCTTCACAGAAACAGAAAAAGAAAAAAAATACTCCCAGAGTTTGCAAGGAACCACGAGAGACCCTAAATAGCAGAAGTGTTCCTGAGCAAAAAGAACAAACTGGAGGCATTGCAATACTTGACTTCAAAATATACTATGTAGCGAGGGCGATGAAAACAGCATGCTAGTAGCATAAACACAGACACATAGATCAATGGAAAAGAACAGAGCAATTCAGAAATACATTCACATGTCTCTAACCAATTGATTTTCAACAAAGGCAGCAAGAATATACATTGGAGAAGAAGGCCAATAAATGGTTCTGGGAAACTACACATTCATATACAGAAGACTGAAACTAGACCTCTATCTCTTACCATATAAAAGTTAACTAAAAATGGGTCAAAGATTGAGTGATACCTGAAACTATAAAACTACTAGAAGAAAATGTAAGGGAAACACTTTAGGACTTGTGAGCAAAGGTGTTTGACAATAAAAGGAAAACAAATGGCAACAAGAGCAAAAAAAAAAAATGATTACATCAAATTAAACAGCTTCTGCACAGCAAAAGAAACAACAGAGTGAAGAGATAACTTCCAGAGTGAAAGAAAATATTTTGCAAACTACTCATCTAAAAAGTGGCTAACATACAGAATTTAGGGAACTCAAAAAACTTAACAGACAAAAAATTCTGACTTAAAAATGGGCAAATGATCTGAAAAGACATCTATCAAAGGAAGATATACATATGATCAAAAAGTAGATAAAACACTCAATACCTCTAATCAGAGGGAAATACAAATCAAAACCATAATAAAATATAATTTCCCCCAGATAAAATGGTTATGATAAAAAAGATAAAAAATGACAAATGCTGGTGAGGGTGTGAAGAAATGGGCACTCTTGTACACTGTTGTGGTAATGCCAATTTTCTTACAGCCACTAAGGAAAGCAGTATGGCAGTTGCTCAAAAAGCAAGAAATGGAACTGCCTTATGATTCAGTAATTCCAGTACTGGGTGTATATCCAAAGGAAATTAAATCAGTATGGCAAAGAAACTCTGCATTGCAAGTATACTGCAGGTCTATCCACAAGATATTGAACTAATCTAGGGGCTCATAAAGGGATAAAGAAAATGCAGTGTTTATACATAATAGAATACTACTTAGCCATAAAAAAGTGGCATTCTGTCATTTGCAGTGACCTGAGTCCAGCACTAGGACATTGTGTTAAGTGAAAGGAATCAGGCACAGAAAAATATATACCACATGTTCTCACTTATATGCAGAAACTGAAAGTTGGTCTCATAGAACCAGACAGTAGAATCGTGGTTAACGGAGCCTGGAAAGGGTTTGGGGGAGGAGTTGATGAAGAAAGAACTGTTAATAGGCACAGGGGTGCAGTTGGGAATAACTTGTAAGGTTCTGCATCATAGTAGGATAACTATGGTTGACAAAAATTAGCTGTATATTTTAAAATAGCTAGTAGAAAGGATGTCAAATGTTTCCAAATGGACATTTGTAATGAAATGTTACACTTCATCCCATAATATGTACAGTTACTACATGTCAATTAAAAATTTAAAAGTATACTTAAAAATAGCAAGACAAGAATTTAGATTTTAGTGGTTGATTTTTACGCACATCAGCGGGACCACTGTATTCTCCTCTTTTATTTCCTAAAGTAAGCATGTTAATAAAATGATACTTTTGTGTGCCGTGTCTAGCTCTTTACTGGCAAATTACTTTAAAAAATCAATATATAAGAAAATTGGAACTGGTCAGTTTATTTTTATGCAAAGAGAAAACATTTCTTCTGGCATAATGACTGCCCAGAGAAATATCCTACAATTACTCCACGGAAACTTTTGCCCTTGCAAGTAGACTCAGATGGGAAAAGTTCAGAACAAGCTGAAATTAAATAACTATATTAGGTACAATTGGAGTCAAATTTGAAGGGTAATTTATAGGCATTAACTCTTCATGGTCTGATCTCTGATTAGGCATCTCCCATAAGAAGACAGTCCTTCGAGAACTTTATGACATGCTGATTTTTATGTGGCTCATTGACTAACATCTAATCATAAAATTTGTATTACTCTATGAAATACAATGTTGGGTATATTTATGTTAAAAATCAGGAATCTTGTTTCTTGGCTTTATTGTTTTTAGCTTTAAAGTCTTAAAGCCTTAAAGTCTTTCATAATGAGGAAGGAACATTATAGAACCAACTTGGTGTTCTAGCTTTTTTTCATAACAAACAAAACATAGGTCTAAAGCAAATAGTTATTGAATTGCATTTTAAGAAGATGATCAATAGTTCATAAATGCCTTTAATAAAGCACAATCTGTAAAATGTGAAATGATTTCCAAATTCTAACTGCATTTCATCTGATCTCTGAGAGGAAAAGGTGGCTCAGACAACAGGAAGGAGAGGACAAGGCCTGGAGAGTGGGGGTGAGGAGAGTTGCAGACCACCGGAGGCAGCTCCCTGACCTTCCCACCCCACTGCTGCAGGCACTGGTCAGGGGAAGTAAAACTGACACTTGCTGTTCATCATGCTTTAAGACCAGAATGTAAAATGAAAACCATTACTACCTCTCAGGATGCAAGGAATGTACAAGAAAGGATTAAATCAATTGAAGATGTTATCTCAATGGGAGAAGGAATTCAAATTAAATTGAAGTCTTAAAAAAAAAAGGATGTCTGTTTCAAAAGACTGATAGAGACATATATCTGATGAGTCAACTTGGTCTTTTCAAGGCCCTACCCTGGCTTCTCTTCTATTTATGTCTGTGATTAGAGGGATAAATGGCCCATAAGAGCTTACTCTCTGCCAAATCCAACTATGCAATCTTAAAAATCACTTCTGGGCTCACAGATTATGCTTGTACCATATAAGCTGATATAAGACACTAACAGTTAGTAGGATTGGACACTAACAGTTAGTAGGGTCAAACTCACTGCATTCATCAAAGGTTTACCAGACCCTACTGTGTCCAGCACATGTTGGAGTCTAAGGATATCTATTAATACACAAAAGATCACCACCCTCAGGGGACTGACAGTATGGTGTGCTGGCAAGAGGCAAATATAACAAAAGACAGAATATAATTTATAATTGATTGAAAGGCAATGAGGTATAGTGGAGTCATTTTGGAGGCAGAGTGACCTGATTTTGCCTCTCACTCTATGGCTTTTGGCAAGTTTCTTAACCAGAGCTTCAGTTTTCATATCTATGAAGTGAAAATAAGATTGTCAATTTTATAGTTGAAAAGATGGAGATAAATTTTCTATGAGAGAGCCTTATACACATGAAGCATTCCCATAAAGGAATAGTGATAATAATGCTAGTGATGATGTAATGAAGTCCAGTGAGAGGCAAAAAAATAACTATCACTAGGACCATCTCTATGGGCTGGAAATCTTGAGCAAGGAACCTCAGAGTCAATGGGATCAGAACTGAGTGGGCTCTGATGCATAAACAAAGGTAAGTGAGGCAGAAATGGGACATGTTCAAGCCCCTTCAGGCCCTTGGAGTTGTAGGCAGTGCGTACTTTTGCCTTGGGAGCAGGTGATGATCCTTAAATTAACACATTTGTCTACAGTCTCTGAATGATTCAGCCATGAGTCTCAGTGCTATGATTACTGTGGAATGGGTGCCAGCTTGGCCTCATCAAGAATGCCAGATGTAATGTAATTTTAATGACTTCCATTGTGTTTGAGGCTTCCTTGCTAAGATCCAGCATCTTACTGCACATTTAAAGTGACCTGAGTTTACTAATGAAGATTAATTATTCATTGATTAAGGAAAGATGAATCACCCTATTACTAATAGGAACTTTCAGTCCTAAAGTAAAAGTGTATTGAGCTTCAAAACTACTGGCTCAGATAAGGTGAAAGCCTCCAATTAATTATCTTACATTTTATTTTACCTAAAAATAATGGTAACGAAACATTGAAAAAAAATAGTCAAGTGAAAGTTTTTAGTTTTCTTCTGTATTAGTTCACAAAGACCAGTTGAGTGGAATTGTTCCTATGAATCAAGCTCAGATAATGTTTTATTATTTTGGATTGCATGTAACTGCATATAAACAGAAACCTCAATACAATAGCTTAGCCAAATAAGAGGTTGATTTTTCTCACCTTAGAGGGATACTGGGGAACTCAAGGAACCAGGTTTTTTTTTCCTGTTTCCACTGACCTGAGTGTGTGACGTTTGGCACCAAAGGTGTAGGAATAGCTGCTATACCAATGGTCAGTATGTTTGCATTCAAGACAGGTGGAAAGAGAAGGACAATAAGAAAATTTTCTGAATAAACAATTTTTTTTGTTTTGGTAAAGGCGGCAACATTTTTTTAATATACCCAACATATGTATCAAATATACCTTTCCTTTATCCTTTTGGTTGAATCTATATACCTCATGGCCATCCATTGTTTCCAGAAAACCTGGGAAAGCTTATTATTTTTTAGGTGGGCACATTATTTTCCCAAATGAAATCAGAATTGACTTAATAAAGAAGAAAGGGAGAATGGTGTATATTGGTGACCTGTTCAATGGAATGGGCTTCTTCTCATGGGTCCCCTCACTAGGCTTTTCCTTTAAGGGAAGGTTTATAAAGTGAGTGCAATTGTTTGGGTATGGCTTAATGTGTCTCCCAGGGTTCATGTGGTGGAAGCTTTGTTCACATTGTGGCAAAGTCAGGATGAGATGGAACTCTCAAAAACGTAGAAACTAGTGAGAGGTGATTGGGTCACTGGTAACATCACCTTTAGAAGGAATTAATGTCCTTCTTGTGGGACCTCAGTGAGGCCCATGAGGGTGGGTTGTTTTACTGAGACAAAGCTGGCTCCTCCCTGTCTCTGGCCTCTTGTTTCACCCCGTGGTCTCTCCTGCCACTGTGATGCTATCTACCATGAGGCCTCACCAGAGGTCGACAGATGGGGCTGCCCAATCTTGGACATTCAGCCTCCAAAACTGTGAGCTAATTCAATCTCTTTTCTTTTTAAAACACCATGTCATTGCTGGAGCTAGAATACCTGACTGGATTTGGAAAACTGCTAACTTCAAGTCTATCTCTACTTCTTTCAGGTTTCAACAGCCTCCTTGCTGTCCCCAGGCAGATTTCCTGATTTCAGAGTAAAGCCTTCCTTATTGTAGCAGTATGGTTCAGTAGTATAGATGCCGTAGACATGGAATCTACATAAAAGTAAAGCATCACGAAAAGATTATAGACTGGAGGCAGAACACCCAGGTCCTGCTAATCAGCTGCGAGACGCTGGGCAAACTACTTAATCTCACTTGGCCTCAGTGTTACTAACTATTGAGTGCTAAGAGTAGTCTTCTTCACAGGGTTGCTCTGAAGAATAGGTGAGTTCATGTATTTATAGTTTTAAGAATAGTGCCCAGCAAATAGTAAACATTCAGGAAGTATTAGCCATTATTTAAGTCAACCGACCTTCTTTGTATTTCAAATAAAAAAGAGGTGATTTTTAATCATTTGAGAGTTCATTAACTTGGGAAGAAAGATAATGTGAAAATATTTAGAATTTTAAGACAAAGGGCATGTAATTTCATGTTTGGGTAATACCCCATGAGGCCATGTTTTTGCATCTGCATTATTTTTCATCTTGTTAGATACACATAAAATTCCTGGATTTTGGACACTAAATCTTCTAAGTCAATATGTAGGGCCCAGTTTAGGTGTCTTGCACATGATAGACATTATGATGTCTATCAGTTGGAATTACTGATAATTCCAACAGGAAATTGAACTAGTTAAGGATCATTGTAGATTGGAATAATCAAAAAGATTTCATAAGTGATGAGAGCCATGATCTGGAAGGAATTCTAGGAATTGACCATTCTGGCAGAGGTGTGTAGAGGAGGGGTGATCGAATGCTGTGTTACTTGGCCATGGCAGCAATGTATGAAATGTACATAAGGTGGCTGGATGACTAGCTTCTTTGACCTTGCGTGTGATAGAGTAGTGAAGGAACAGGTTTTACCAGTTGGTGGAAGACAAATATCTGCTGAATATTTGGGGAGATCATCTTTGATCTGAGAGACAGTAAAAACAATTATAGATTTCCTCCACTGAAAACTATTGCTAAAATATTATATTTTAAGGAAATAGCATTGGAGTGCATAATTAATAAAATTTGAAAACAAAAAAACTAGAGGTAAAAAGATCAACTAGGAGATGATTAAAGTCCAGAGGGGAGGTCTTAGGGAGGGCAGTCTCTCTTCAAAGGCCCAAGATTAGAAGTGTGGTCTCAATTTCTTTTTGAGAGTATACAGGCAGCTTCAAAAGGCATCTTAGTCTCCTCCTAAATTCCCTAAGGAATTCTAAGCATTTTCTAAACACTCAAAAACACATAGGAAAGAATTACTCTTTCCAAACACAGAAAAATAAATTCAAAGTAGAAAAAAAATCATTTATTAGTATATGTATAGATTTTAAAAACCTACCTATATTTTTAGAAGTTATTTATTTGCTTGCTTTTTCAAATCTCATTTTTTAAAATTTTATTTACAGAATTACCATTTTTTTATCATCTCAAATTTACTTTTAAATAAGATAATTGCCATATATTTTTCTACCTTCTGCATCATTGGAGTGATGACTTTATTTAGGGAGATACCATAACACCTTGCAATTAATTAATAAATTTTGACTGATTGACCTATAAGCAGTCTGCTACATATTGGTTAGATAGCTTAATGAATGAAATAGACATCATCAAAGCCTTCATGAAATTTTCTGTATAGATTGCTAGACTGAAAATTAGCAAATAAAAAGATAATAAGAATTTCCAATGAGTTAGGAAGGAATTGAATCCTGAGATAGGTATGGCAAGGTGGTAAAGCATGAGCGGAGTTGAAGCTCCTTCATGAGAGGGATTACATCTAAGGTAGTGATATTTAAAAGGGGGCCGAAGGATAACAGGGACCAGTCCAACAGATTCAAGAGAGAGGTATTTTAGTGAAGGAAAGAGCATATGCAAAATTCTAAATTTTATGTATCCCTCAAGGCACACTTAGATATAATGGTTGAAGAGGAGCAATATTGAACATTTAAAGACATGACTATTTACAAAGGCCCAGATAAATTAAGGACAGTTGATATGGGATAGTGAAATATCCTGGTTTAATAACAGTACTGAATGGTTATCACCACTCAGTGGTGGGGAGGAGCAAGGACTGGATGACCGACAATCACCCAGAATGAATGACAGTAGCTATAATTCTGAAGAATGACTAACAGTAAACAATCATGGCTTTATAGGAGAAATACACCACTGCAAAACTGCAGAATAGCAGAAAAGTAGTTGGAGAATGAAACCCTACAACTTCTATCTTTTCTCACCATCTGATTTCCTATTTCTGCCTCTCATTGACTAAATCCGCCTGAAAGTTCGAAGATGAAGGAGGCCAGTTTATGCATAACCTTATGCACATCACAGGGTGGAGAAGAATGGAGAGTCGCCCGGAGGGCAAATGAAGATTAGCTGACACAGTTGAGTGTTTGAAAAATGCTTAGAATTTCTCAGGGATTTCAGTACTTGGTTAAATACTTGACAAGACTGAGCCTTACAGAAGAGTCAGAAAATATTTGATGGAGTTAAAATTTGTCATGAAATGTTTACTGGCAATTCATACTTTGAAAGAATTATACTTAATCCCATTACTATTGGTAAGAATAGTGGAAAATGCATAATTCTCTCTGTTCAATAGATTGAAGCTATTTTGGTGCTTGCTTATTAAAAATTCAGGGATATTATATGTAGAGATTCTGTTTCTGGTAATGAGAGAATAACTTCTATCATACCCATCCTGCAGAGAATAAACTCTGAAGAAGATATTTCAAACAAACAAACAAACAAACAAACAAACAAAACCAAAACTAAGAGAAACAGAGCAAAAAAAGGAAGGAGAAACTGAAGGAGAATGGACATCTGGAAGAAGGAAATGGTACTGTTTATTTCTCATTTACCATATCTATTTTTCTGGATAAATGGCTTCAATCAGAAAAAAAAAAAAGCATGCTTACTTCAACTCAGAAAACTGTAGCTTTATAGGCTTGATGAGAAAAGAGGGTCTAGTTACAATAGTAGCTTGAACATAAAGGAAGTCATCTTGGAAATGAAGAAACTAGAGATACTGAGCACTAAATTCTGTATAATGTTTCCCCAAATTTCTGACTGGCCCTCTAAACTATGTATGGATGGGGAAGATACCAAAGAGCCTAACTAAGGCTACAATAACTGCCCAGAGATGTCAGCTGCTGCCTACCATTGTAAAATAAATTCAACTTTGAGTGCAAAAAAATTAACTGCCTGTTAAAACAAACCCTATATTTGACAGTCTTCAGTGAGATACAACAGAATCCAGACACTCTGCAAGATATATAAAACCCCAAACTGCAACATATGTAAAAAAGTGGGAAAATATGACTTGTATTCAAGCAAAGAAACAAATAATAGAGATATGCAGATTACCTGGGTGTTGTAATTAGATAACAAGATTTTGAAGTAGTTCTTATATCCATGTTCAGGAACATAAAGGAAAATGTGCTTGTGATGGATAAACAAAACTCAGAAATGCAGAAAAGATAAACAGAGGCACAATAAAAATATGGAAATTAAAACAATTAATAAAATGATACATATAAATATAATTGAGAAAATGACCTTATGAAATAAAAATGTACCAAATGCTTTAAATGAAAAGCAGGATCTATGTTATCTATTAGAGATTAACTTTTAATACAGATAAAAAATGTAATTCAAGAAAAAGTTATTGCTTGTATGGTGTGTGTTTTTATATTTATGCTTATATTTATCACAAGGAATTGATTATTCAATTTTGGGGTGGGTTAATCAAATGCAAAGTCTATAGAGAAGACAGTCAAGAAGGGTAAACCACAGGGAAGCTCAAACCCTCCCTGTATGGCCTGAAGCTTGTTGTTTACAGCTAGTGTGGAAGGAAAGATCCAAGGAAAGACTAAACAACTTGAGACCCAATGACTGTTTGAAGACTTAAGTCTTCTTTTAAAGGCCTTCCATCTGATTAAGTGAGGCCTACCCAGGATACTTCATTTTGATTAACTTAAAAACTGAATAGGAACTTTAACACTATTGGCAGTACCCACCCTAGTGTTTGATTCAACAAATGTGAGAAAGTATGTATATGCTATAAAGTGTCTGTCTACTGCCTCCCTTCTGTTCTCCATCTCTCTCCAAAACATATCCTTATTGCTCTCTTTAACTGGAATTCTACTTGTAAGGCAATTCTTATGACAGTAGTTCAGCTCAGTTAAGTTGACACATCAAAAGCCATCGGACCACTTACGTTTTTTAATGATGAAGGGTCAATTTGTAGGAAGACATAATTATTTCTGTATCTAATAAGAGCTTAAAATATAATTAGTAAAAAATTATAGAACTAAAGGGAAACACAGACAATTCCACAATAATTTTAAGAGACTTTAATACTCTTCTCTCAATAAATGGATAGGACAATTAGCCAACAATCAGTAAATATTTAGAAGATATGAAAACTATCAATTACCTTGACCTAGTTGGGATTTATAAAATTTATTTATAAACAAATAGCCTACACCACAAACAAGATAAAGATGCCCACTCTCAATATTGCTGTTGAACACTTAACCAGGGAAAGATGGCAAGAAAAGAAAATGAGGGGCATAATTATTTGGAAAGAAGAAGCAAAAATATATGTATTTATAGTTGTGCTAATTATCTAAGAAAAATATAAGGAGTCTACATATATGCCACTAGAATGATAAGTGAATAGACAGATTATAAGATGCAAGATCAATTTACAAATGTCACTAATTTTTTAAATAATAGCAGTAATTAGAAGATAAAATTTTAAAAAATTCCCTGAAAATTATATAAACAAAACCTAAAATAATCAGAAATAATTTAAGAAAATGTGCAAATCCTCTTTACTGAAAACAATGTATCATTTTAGGGATAAATAATAGAAGACATAACTAAGTGTGGAGACATACTATATTCATGGATGAGAAGACTCAATATTTTTAAAATATCAGTTCTTTCCAAATTGATCAATGGTTCAAAATAATATCAGTCAAAATTTTCTTGGAAATTGGAAAACTTTTTCTAAAATTTGTGGAATTTTAATTCAAAGACTTATGATTTTTAAAAGAATAAAATTGGAAGATTTATCCTATTTTAGTCCAATAATGTTTATTAAATGGCAATAGTCAGGACACTGGTATTAGTGAAAGGATAAACATAAGCATCGATGGAACAAGATACAAATTCAAGGAAAAAACACACACACATACATATATTCATTTGGTCAATTGATTTTAACAAAGAGTCTAAGACAATATGTGGGAAAATGATGACCTCTTCAACAAATGATCCGGGAACAGAAAGAAGGGGGTGGGGGACTAATATCTGGCCTTACCTCCCATCATGAACAATTATTTGAGAGAGATCATTTACCTAGACATAAAAGGTCAAATAATAAAAGAGCATATTAAATGAAAATTTTTACATTTTGCTGATGGGCAATTATTTTCAAGCACAAAAAGCAATGATCATAAACAAAATAGGGTTCATCAAAATTAAAAACCTCTGCTTTTCAAAAATTATCATCAAGAAAATAGGCAAGTCAAAGACTGGGAGGCAATGTTTGTAAAACACGTGTCTGATGAAGACTTTCCATCCAAAATAAATACAGAACTCTTATCACACAACAATGAAAATGCAAGCAACCCAGATAAAATGGCAAAGGTTTGAATAGACTCTTCCCTAAGAGAGACATATGGAAGACTAACAAGCAGATGAAAAATTGCTTAATATCATTAGTCATCAGAGAATCACAATTGAAAATCACCATGAAATTCCATTATATCCCCTCTAGAATAGTTGAAAATGAAAAGAAAAAATTAGAGCTTTCGTTGTATACTTTTTTTGGTGGGAATTTAAATTGGAGCAAACACTTAGCAAAATTCCCAGCAGCTTAAACTAAACACATATCTAATGTATGATCCAGAAACTACTCTGAGACATTAATTCAGGGGAAATGAAAGCAATATTAGCAAAAGTCATTCACAATATTGTTGATATGACTTACTCATAATAGCAGACATCTAGAAATGATCTAGTATTCATCAACAAAAGGACGGAAAAACAAGCTTTTGTATTCAAACAACTACTACTCAGCAATAAAAAAGGCAAACACCTGATATAAGCACCAACTTAGATAAATCCTCAAAATTATATGATATAAAGAAGCTTTATACAATGAGTACATGCAATGTAATTCATTTACATGAATTTTTGGAGCAAATAAATTAGATTGTAGTGAAAACAATGGGCACAGTGATAGCCTCTGGAAGTATTGGCAGTGGAGACTGACCAGGAAAGAACATAGGGGACTTTCTACAGGGATGTTAATTTTCTGTATCTTGATGGGTTTTGGGTTATCCAGGCATATGAATTTTCAAAACTCATAGAATGGCACACCTAAGATTTGTGCAATTCATAGTATGTGAATTTTGCCTAGATAAAAAAAGAAGACATTTAAACATATACAAACTCTCATTAGTAATATGTAAGCTGAAAGGTTTAGGGGCCACATGCTCTAATATCTGCAAATAACTTTAAAGTTACATCAAAATACATGACAGATTGATAGAGGGATAGGTTAATGGATTGATATTGATCACATTGCAAATAGAAAAATGTTAATTGTGGATTATTGGTGATAGATATATGGGTGATCACTATACAATTCTTTCAACTTGTCTGTATTTGTGAAAACTTTTATAATCAAATTTTGAAAAAATTTACAGGGACCAGTGGAAGATCCTAAATACAGTCTTCCCTTCAAACCCCACTACATATCCCATTTCACACCCCATTTCACAGGGCTACATCAAAGTTGGAATTACAAGGAGGACAATTTCTCATAAGAGCAGTCCATAATCATTTTTGTGATACATACAAATAACTTTCTCATTCCACACCTGGTATTCCCAGTGCACTATTTTTAATGTGTTATTGGTAATGGTAATATGACCTAATGGTATTTGATCTCAGTATATGTGCAGACTCTGAAAATTAGCTAAACCTGTGTGCAGTATTTAGAGCTGTAAGAAATAAGTCCCATGATTAACCATGTTAATTGCTCCATATTAGTAGCATTCAAAGCAGAGAAACTCCTTGATATAGCTGTATAGTAAATTGGCCATAATTATGCCTGTGACTTCACCCTTTTTTGATTTTATATATCTCCCTCTTGTTGGAGGTGATTGTTTTAGAGGACTGGACTATTCAAAATTTGATAGTTAATTTACCATGAGTCTAGTAGCACCTGATATCCTTGCACCAAATACCTTATCTTTCGTTACTAGAAAGAAAAACTATTTCAATCCTGAAGTTTTATGGGATGTATTTTCAGATTGAGATTGAGGGTGTCCTAGCTCACCCTTGCCACTACTTTCAGCTGAAGGGATTTGCTGTGGCATTAGACATTTCTCATCAATTGCTTTCTAAGATTTTGTTTCTCTCCCCAAAAATGAGCTTTGAAATGGAGCACATAATTTCATTGTGCTAAATGCTTCTATTCTGTCACACCATTTTTATTAAAGCTACCATACTCCCAGGGAAATGGGGCAAGGAAAGTCAGAGGGGGCAGAAAGACAAAATGATAAAAGAATCCCAGGAATCTGCTTAACACTTCCATCAGTGAGAGCATTTCCTGGAAAATTTTCAGGTGTTCTCTCTATTGTTCAGGGGACTCGAGCCATAACTGGGCCCTAAAAAATAAATAAAAATGTTGCAACTGGAGACTGAAAGTTAAAACACCATTAATTATTGACTGGCCTGGATTCTGACAAGAGCATCCTTCAGGTCAGAGATGAGTTAAGAAGCACTTAACGAATAAACAACCCAGCAGTTTTTTTTGTTGTTGTTTTTCTTGTTAGAACTAAAGAAAGAAAAAGAGACAGGACTTGATTATTCATCTATTGAGATTTGGGTCTAAAAGTAATTCTTATATTACAGAAAGCCCTGCCTCATAAGCAAACACTTAAAATAGTCAAATATAAAAAGAACACATAAAAGACCTGATCATCTGGGCCAAGCATGGTGTTCACTTATTAAGAAAAATTACTTTTGCTCATCTCAACCTATATTCCCTTGGCCATTATATTGAAAGAAATTATTTTTGTTCTAGCCAACCTGTACTCCTTTTGACTATTGTAGACCAGTCTGAATTTTTTCTAAGTAGGTCACAAATAAGTTATGATGCTGTTCATTCCTGTTTTAACAGCAGCCAGAGAACAGTCAAGCCAGGTCTTAGAAGGAGAGGCTTCTGGGTACCAGTTAAAACAACTCTGAGAGTCCAGGCGTGATGAGTTCCTGCTTTATTCTTTACCCCCCACACGAAAAGTGCTTAGCCCCCAGCTTTGCCTCAGGCCAAAGCCATGAGGCCATAGCCTGAAGCTCCTGATGATTCCTTGTAGACTTCTGTGGTCAGAATTTCTCAGGCAAAAACAGCACAGAACAAATGCTTCTACTTGATGTCTGTCTTTTGAAAGCTTGGAGCAAAGATATCTCTTTGCAAAAACATAAAAAAAATTGAAATTATGCTTATATGGCCATTTTTCATCTGTTGGCATTTGTGTATGCAGCAAACACTAAATATTGTATTACCTAGCAGGAAGTCAAATACAAGTGCCCAGTGTGTCTTAAATAAAATAAGAGGCATGTTCATGTAGAGATTGTGAGTGATAATTCAACATGAAAATCTGGGGACAAAGAAATGATCTTGGGAGCCCTTGGGCAAACCTGGAGAACTGGCACATGGGCAGTCGGCAACCCAGCTTTCCTTCATTACCAGTGGGATGTGCATTGCCTTTTTTCTCCTGTCTTTATTCATTTTTCAACAGCCTGCCACATGCAATATGCCAAATCTCATATAAAAAAGCCCTACACACACACACACACACACACACACACACACACACACTGGAACTAAAGAACCTTCAGCAGATCCCAGCATAGACAGACAGTAAAAACAGCCATCTGTACTGAAGCCCGGGGATTTATTCAATTATACTTGCCCGAGTTATTTGTTTGGCTTTGCAATGTAAAGAGTTCTGTTTTATTGTTGGAACTTTTCAGGCTGTCGGATTGTTTTCAAAACTCTTCTCCCAGATGCGTTTGGCATTTACCAACAGTGAGCAAGCATCAGCCATGGAACACAAAAGTATGTGTGCATCAAATGGACATTAAATTCTTTGCCCACGTCAGCTACCAGAATTAGACGAAGTTTCCCGGTTTTTAATGAAAAGGTTAAGCAAAGTTTACAGGTTTAATGCCTATGGCACATATTTTTTTTTTTTTTGAGGATTAAAGCATGTAATTTTCTTTCAAGCAAGTTTGAACAAGTGTGTTGGGAAGCATGAATGGCAGGTGGCTGGGCTACGAAATGTCATCCAAGTTCAAGCTTCTGAACATGATATTATCAACATCCAACTCAGATTTCATGTTTGATCTTGAGGATTCTAGCATTGCTACAATCAATCAGGCACCGTGGTTAACTCTTCGTTTTTATTTAAAGGAGTGCTTCTTAGTACTATATATGCTTTCAATTAAACATATAATTGTTTCTGGATAGTAAGATTTATGAATGTAGCTATTGTCCCCACATGATTATTAACATTCATGTAAAAAAAGATAAACTATAATGATCACTGAGATTCTTTATCACATATTCTCTATTCTTATCCATGGATACAATGCTCATGAGCCCAAATGGAGCCTTTTCCTACTCTACCTCAGAAAGTCAGATATTATAGCACAGTAAGTCTGTCACATACAATCTTAAATTTAATGTACAAAGCATATAAAAAGCAGCTCAACAAATTCTGGAATTTTCATAACCAGTGATGGATTCAGTATTTTGGATGCAAGACTTGTTTGATATATTCCTGCTGAAGATGTTTCATATATAAATACAGATGCGTATGTAAGTATATATTTATGTTTCTATGTCTTTCTCTGTTTCTATATCTAACCTGGAAAATGGTTCACCTTAGTAATAGAAGGGCATCTTTTATCCTGGCTTATAGGTTATAGTAGTTGTGAAAACTAATTCTTCATTTATCTGTATTTGAACCTTTAAAATATTTATTTTTTTCCAATCAGAAACATTTTTACCATGTTAAATAATCAAGGACGATACTACATATAATTTCTCAAAGTATAAAAACTAAACTCAATTTAGAATCTTCCCTATTTCCTTCCTACCTCCCTTCCTTCCCTTCTTTCCTTCATCCATCCTCCCTCCCTCCTTCCATCCTTCTGTCCCTCTCTTCCTTCCTTTCTTCTTTCCTTCCTTCCAAGTGTCAATGGTTGGCTAGGATTTGAAAGTAAACTACCCTTTCTTTCACTGTTTCCAAAAGAGTATGCAAATGGGAATTTAAAAGATATCACATTAAAGTATATCCAAGTAAAATCCTATATGAGAGACATGAGCATAGAAACAAATGCTCCTAACTGTAACATCAGGCAAAATGCCACGTCGTGCTGTGCAGTCATCCCGAGCAAGCTGAGGATCACCCTCTTGGTGCTTTTCCTTCGGAATTATTCAGTGTCTGAGGTTTAAATAGGAAAGGGATGTGGCATCTTTCTTTTCTGTTGGAGCCATAGGTGATAGGCTGCGGGTGACCTTATCATCTTGTTTCTCCAAATGCTGCCCTGAGGACAAGTGCCCCTGTGGAGAGTACTGGCAGGCTTTTTACTAGAGAAAGTCTGAGAGAGTTGGTTAGTTCTGGTGTTTGGTTAGAAAGTTCACTGTGGGCTCAGATGGAAGCTGTATTTTTCCAAGACAGCACGAATCCAGGTTCTATTTTATTTATGGACTAGAAATGGGGAAATGATCACCAAGGGCAAGTATTCCTTCAGCATGCTGCCTGTGCTGGCCCTGTTTCCCTGCTTTGCTTATCATTTCCTTTTCCAAGGTGCATTTGAAGCATTTGAAGCATTATGACTTATCTTCTGGGGGGTTTCTTTTCTTTCCTTTTTTGTACTGGGGATTGATTCCAGGGGCACTTTACCCTTAAGCTATATCCCCAGTCCTTTTTTATTTTTTGTTTTGAAATGGGGTCTCACTCAATTGCTGAGGATCTGAGGCTTTCCTCAAACTTGTGATCCTTCTGCTTCAGCCTCTGGAATTCTAGGATTTTCGGGTATGCCAAACCTGGTGAGAATTGGGTGGAGGGTTCTTAAGTCAGTTTTTGGTATCAAGAGCTATCTGGAGCTAAAGAGAACCACCCCAGCAGTGACTCTGGAGTCCTAGCCAATTGCTGCAAATATTCAGAGTTCCAGGACCACAACTTATATGTGAGCAGGATGCAAACCTTACCCATCTATGAATGCACTGCTTGGCACCTGTTCAGTTTTGATTTCCTAAGAATACAGCAGTGGCCCCTGCTGATTTATACACTTTCTGAAAATATTGTTTTGTTGGGTATAAAATGTGATTTCTCTGTGTCATAATACTGTTTGCCAGACAGATGCATGGTTTGCATATATCAGTGTAACATTTAAACCAAGAAAGACAGTGAATTAATTGTATTTTAGATAAGACTTAAATCAAGGAAACCAAAGCAGGGGAAATGACTATCTGAAATGAAAAAAGACTTTTCCTTGTTGTTGTTTAATTAGTGTATTGTTTAAGTATATCTGAATATGTGTAATCTGACACTCACTCACAATTATTAGATACCTACTGTGGGATAGGCAGGTGTCAGATGTTTGGGTTGCAATGACAAATTGAAATGGTAATAGAAATGTGGAAATGCCAAGAAGATTCCATGAGAAAACAAAACCAAACAACCACAAAGAGATTAGAAATTGACTTTTCTCTGCAGGAATAAATATTAAGGACCTTGATATTGTTTGACAAATACAGCTAAGAATGAACATTACACATTTCTCCAGCTGTTTTAAGTATGTTTATAGAGGGAACTTCATAATTACAGAGTATAGTATGAGGCTAAGGCAGGAACGAGGGAAAAATTAGATTTCATTTAACAAACTTCTTGAGTATAAAACTCGCATGGCATTTTTAAAGGAGGATGTGAACTCTTCTTCAATTGAAAAAAATTAACATTTGGCCACCTTGCTCTTCCGTCATAGGTGATTTAGGCTTTATCTGCTGTGGACATGAGATTGGACCAGATGGCCCCTGTTGGTCCTTTCCAGTGCCTCTGATTCTCTGATACACATAACACAAAATAGTTTTTGCTGAAAAGCAACTTCTCACAAATTAGTTCTTTGCAACTGCTGTGGTTTGCACTTGGTTTGTCCCCAGGGGTTCATGTGTCAGAGGATTGGTTCAGTGTGGCATTGTGGAGGTGGTGGACCTTTAAGAGTTGGGGCCTAGGAGAAGTCCTTAGGTAAACCTTGAACTGCCCCTGAAAAGGATCCTGGGACCTGAGTCTCTCTTTAGCTTCCTATTTTGTGAGGTACAAGTTTTCTCACTGTCATGTCAGCTCCTGTCTTTGTCTTCTGCCATGATGCGATGCAGCTGAGAGGGTCCTTACCAGAGCAGAGTCAATGCCAGTGCCATGACCTTGAACTTCTAAAATAGTAAGCTAATTAAGCATCTCTTTAAAAAATGATGTTAACTGCCTTAGGTATTTAATTACAGTGACATAAAATGGACTGATACAATGGCTTTTTCTTTTTGGACCAAAGTGAAGTGAGGTTTGTCTGAAAAGAAAGAGGTGAAAGTGACAGTGAATTGCATAAAGGGCGTACAATGGCTTGCTACCGTGACAACTGAGTCATCTCACCACTCTCCTTTTGAGTTATTAGGCCACATGTCATTCAAAGATTAAGCATTTCATCTCAAGGGTAGTTCCTTTTTATTACAGCATTGCCCTTTGCTATGCCATAATTAAGGTTCTGTCACTGTTTCCCTTATAAACTCCTATTTTCTAGAATTTATAACTTATGGCTAAAAATTCCCTCTAGGCTGAAACTTGGAATCTGCAATCTGATCTGTTTTACCTGTTGGATTCTTTTTTTTCTTTCTTTCTTTCCTTCTTCTGTAAAAGAGAAATAAGTCCAGCTGAGCTTAACGAGGGCCTGACATGGAGAAAATTAGACTGAGATTTCCCCTTTAGTTTCAATTCTATTTTGCTTAATGAACTTTCAGCTTATAGACTTTGAGCCTTTAAATCTCAGATATATGCCTTAGAGGACTATTTAGAAACAAATGAGATCGTGGAGGTTGTGTCTTGTCTTTACCATAATGTTTCACCAGGTGAAAGGGGATGGATTGAATAACTAGAAAGAAATCCTTTCTTGAAATTTGTGGGGTTTTGTAACTAACTTAGCCATTTCTGGGCTTCCACAACCCATAAAGCTTTATGCCATACCTCCAGCAGTCTGACCCAAAAAACATCTATTAATAATGATAAATAAATAGATCTAAACAGTAACATAAAATATCAAGGGGGAATGAAAATTTGTGACTATATTTTTTCTGTTTTGGTGGAAAGAAGCTGGGAACACTGATTGCTTCGAGTATTGCATTTCAAAAGCAAAGATCAAACTCAGGAGAAGAGCTGCCTTGGTCACCTTGGCCCTCTGCATTCAGGAAGCAAAATTTGAATCATCAAACCTACTTGGTTTAAGAAAAATGATTTTGTGTCTCTCAAAAATATGTAATTTTATTTTTCTAGGTCCAGGAATAGTGAGTAAAATTCAACAGGGTACAAAAACCTGAATGGAAAACATTCATTAAATCTTGGCTTTTGCATTCATGTCTGAATGAGTGTCAGAGTCCCCTGACTTAAAAAGGAAGAAAAAAAAAACTATAACAGAATTATTATACCCACCACCCACTCTACGTAGATTATACTCTCTTCTCCCCCTCCATCCTAAGTAGATATCACCAGAATTGAATGTGAACCTCCTTACTTCTGTGACTTTCAATTCTTTGTTTTTTTTATATATACAAAACATAATGTTATTGAAAAGTGGCTTTCTTTTGATTTTGTTTTTAAAAACTGTATTTTTTTATGCCAGAAGGAAGATGTTTTATGTTTCTTTTATGTTCTCTTGTATTCACTCCACATGAATAGGCTTACCAATTTTATTTTTTATTTTCAGACCTACACAATTTCATGTTAAGCTGGACAAATTTATTCAACCTCAGTTCAAGCACTGATTTAAAAAAAATAAATAAAGCAAGGTCAGGCTAGCTTTGGTTTTTTTACATTTTCTTTTATAATAAATTCTCTCTCAAATGATGCCTGTGTGTATATTTTGACATAATCATGGGTACAAATGTGCAATGTCTGAAATCTAAAATGACAGTGGAATATCTTTTCTTGCATTAGCATTATTTTAGCATTCCTACAACAGGGGATGGTTTGGAGAAATGCAGAGGCTTTCAATTTATATATACACCTCTGATTATTATTCTAGTACCTCGAGCTACAGATCCAATCTCATATCATGATGGATGCATCTCTCAGAGTTCAAAAGAAGTGTTGGCAAAGAGAAGGGCTTTAAATAAGGCTACCATGAGAGCCAAGATGTGAAATTCAAAATTGAATGCCAGAGTGTTAAATGATGACCTCGTTTTCTTTTTGATTTCTGCTACAACAGCTGAGGTATATTCGGGGTCTTCAAGTTTAGTGTCATGTTTGAAAATGGTGGTCCGAATCCAGACCACAAAGACTATGACACTTATGTTCCAACTCATCTAGTATTCCATTTTAATCAATGACTTCAAAAGTCATGTCCTGAGAGGACAGAGATATTATCATGTTAGAGGAAATAGAAAAATCACCATATGTTGAAGAGGGACTAGAATTGAGTAAACTGTTGAAAGGATAGGCATATTGTTGTACTTTTATTTTAGATATTATCATGCCAGAGGAATAGTTAGAAAATGACTGATGAAGATTTGGGGGCAGGAATTGACGGGTGGTTTATAGAAATATTTGCATAAGTGTAATGCATTCTAATAAGCCATGATACTGCCAATGGTTGAAGATTATTTTACGTTAAATTTAAGAAGCAAAATGCAGTCACTTGTTTTTTTGTTGCATACATGAGTGTTTATAATAGAAATGTTTGATATGTATGAAAATTAGTAGACAAATTTTATCAATTTGATCTCATCTCTGTTTAAAAACAAAAAGAATTCATGAAATGAAGGATTCATTTATTTGAGATATGATATTATGCCTTCACGATTTCAAGTCGAAGTGAGAGTACTTCTCATGAAAGGAAAATGTAATCGATTATTAACAGTATTGGATAAATTGATTTACCTTAATAATAGTGTAAATGGCAGATGTGATGAGCATGAGAGTCCTGTGGTTGGAGATGGTGGGTTCTTATTGGGATAAGGGACATACAGAGGGGAAGAGTGCCACCAGGAGAAAAGAGGGACCAGATACATATTTTGTGATTGTTCCTGGATTCGCCCAAGTCTGGCCTTGAACACATTTCTTGTAAGTTCTATCAGATAGTCCTGATGATAAATATTCCTCCTTCCACAGATTTGTTGAGTTTCTTTGTTGGAGGAATGTACCAGTGAGTGAAGCACTGAGAGACCCAAAGGTTGGCAAGTAGAGCGTGCCAGTCACTCATACCACCATCTTTGCACCTGTTTTATTAAATGGGAAGTATTTTATAGGGCCTAACATTTCTCTTCCTTATAAAATTACATTGTAACAGAGGGAAATAACCCTGCCTCTTTAATTCTTTGTTAAATTGGACATTCCTACATTTACATCTCCTACAATCAACATGGATCAATTGCTAATCATTTCAAAAGGCTCATTTGAAGATATTTTTTGTCTGGAATCATGAAGTTAAAATCATTTTGCGAAAGCTCTTATTTCCTACTGTGTCTTTGGAATGGGTCACTAAGTTGCTTCAGTAATTTTATTTAAAATAAAATGGTAGTTGTTTTGTTTTAGGGAGAGCTGAAGAGAACATTTCCCTTGAAAGAAGAATTTTCAGTTGTAATGTGCTTTAGTCATTCGCAGGGGGCAAAACCCTCAGGGCAAAAAGAAAAGGCAGTAGTTCTTTTTTCTTTTTTTTTTTTAATTAATAAGAAAACCATTTTCCCATTGCAGCCTTTTTTGTTATATGTAGTGTTTTTTTCCTCCTGTATTCTCCTTGTCTCGAATTTGTAGAGTTTTCAACTTGAGAATTTATTTTTCCCTTTCAAAATGTTCATTAAAGCACAAATGACTTTCTCCCTTTTGATGTTGCCAGAGAAACTTGAGCACTATATAATTAAGCTTCTGTTTTAAAGTATTTCTCTCTACAAACACAGGCTTCTAGGACTAAGACTGCATAATAGATGTTATTAACTGTACATATAAATAGGAAATGTGTCTTGCAAAGCATTATATTAGTTGAATGAGTTTGCCTTATTCCAAAGTCATCTCTTCACTAATGACTCATGAGTTTCCTTTTCATTATTTAAAAATAATGTAATTACAGGCTATCCTGTAATAATTTGACATATCTTATATTCATATCTGAACCTATTAATTAGAGACAACATACTTATTTATAATGTGCCTTTATTATTCAAGTTAATCCCTTTAATCCTATTTGAATGGCCAGATAAAATTAATCCCTTCAAACATCTTCATAAACAAACATTTAAATTCACCTGTTGTCATCTTTGTTCTCGGCACCTATGCTGGAACCCTTCCTGACTGAAGTTGATAGAAGCCATAAACAAGCCATCATGAAAGAATGATATGCAAATCATTTTTCTTTGCAAAGAAAGGATGTGTATATACAAAAGAGCTCTCCCAATCAAGAGGGGTCTAAAATCACAGAGAGTTATTTCAGAGGGTGCAGTAACATCCTTAGAAGTTAATAATGCAATCATTCTTCAGGCTCAGGGTAGTCAGAGGGGTCCTTGACTCTTATTATGAAGGTATTCCAAAAAATAAACACGTGTCTATTTGAAGACTTCTTAGCCCAGGAGAACCAGGGAAGTGCAATGCCTAGAGGTTTCTCAAAGGGTCCCCTTGACTAGGAATTCGCTAAAGCAAAAATAGCCAAGGGAAGCCACATAGCAGGCGCTTTTGGATTCTTTTTTTCAACACTGTGATCCTCAGCACTAGGTCACTGGAAACAGGAGAGGAAGCAATTGTTTTTCCCTGCTGTGAGCAATGGATTTGAACATGCCTCACACTGTTCTCATGCTGTGCTTTCTTTCCCTCCCCTTTCCCCCAGAACAGAGTGTGAACTGAGTGCACCAAAGTCCTTTGGGCACTAGGAATAACACAGCCTATCCACAGATCAACTGGTTATTTCATTTCATTTATTTCTCCAGAACTGTGTAGAGTGCAGAGTGCACCAATTTAGGGATGGTAACCTTTTGTGTTTTTTTCCTCCACATGGGAATGAAAAATAGTGGGCATTCATTTATTTTTATTTTTGGATACATTTGTTATAAAGTATTGAAAATTTTAGAAATAAATTGAAGTTAGAAAAAGAATAAAAGAAAAACCCATTAACCCTAAAACTAAGAGTTCATCGTATTTGAAAGTTAGTTTTATTTCCTTCCAGGCTTTAATATGGTTTAGTAATAGAGATCATGTAATAGAGATAGCATTCTTTTTTTCATATTATGAATTTCATTTCATATCATGAATTTGAGGGAAAAATGAACTATTCTCTTATTATTGGAGAGTAAAGCTATTTCAATTTATTTTTGCTAATAAAAATTCTTCAATGAGTCTCCTTTAGCATCAAAGTTCATCTTTATCTCTAATTATTTCCTTAGAATTTATTAGTACAAGTGGAACTACTAGGTCATATTGTGAGACTATCTTAAAAACTCTTGTTACGAAATTAAATATTTCTTTTGAAAGTCTGCAAGTGTATGTTCCCAGCAGCAGTAGATGAGTAAGAATGCTCATTCCCCCACACTGCCACAGACATTCACAGCTCCTGTCAAATTTAACATTGCCAGTTTCATTGCTGAGGAACACCATTTTATTTCATCTTCATTTTCAGTTCTGAAGAAACTAACAAAGTTTTGTACATAAACATTCCTTATTTGGAAATTTTTCCTTTTTGTTCTGTGGATTGTTCTCTGTGTCATTTGCTAGTTTTTCCTTTCAATTGTCTAGATTTTGATTGATATCTAAGAATTCTTTGTATACTAAAGATATCCATCAGTTCTTTGCCAGTTATGAAAATATGATTTTCCAATTTTTATTTACCAATCAGTTTAGTTTTATTTGGTATAGAGGAGGCATAAGTGTTGGGAGTGGATTTTTTGTGGATCTTTTGGTTTCTGCATATTTTGTAAGCTACATGATGTAGATTCATACCAATCATGTAATCACACATGTGCATAGGGTGCTGATGCCTGTCTCATTCTACCATCTTTCATACCCTGCCCCCCCACCCCCTTTGCATTTCCCTCTACATAATCTAAAGTTCTTCCATTCTTCTCTTACCCTCAACCCCCCAACTCCCATTATGTATCATCATCTACTTATCAGGGAAAACATTCAGCCTTTGGTTTTTTTAGGATTGGCTTATTTCACTTAGCATGATATTCTCCAATTCATCCATTTACCTGCAAATGCCCTAATTTTATTCTTCTTTATGGTTGAGTAATATTCTATTGTGTGTATATACCATAGCTTCTTTATCCATTCATCTTTTGAAGGGCATCTAGGTTAGTTCCACAATCTAGCTATTGTGAATTGAGTTGCTGTAAACATTGATGTGGCTGCATTACTGCAGTATGCTAATTTTAAGTCCTTTGGGTATAAACCCAGGAGTGGGATAACTGGGTCAAAAGGTGAGTCCATTCCTAGTTTTCTGAGGCATCTCCATACTGCTTTCCAGAGTGGCTGTACCAATTTGCTACTCCACCAGCAATGTATGAATGTGCCTTTCCCCCCTCATCCACGTCAACACTTATTATTGCTTGTGTTTTAATAATAGTCATTCTAATTGGAGTAAGATGAAATCTCAGAGTTGTTTTAATTTGTATTTCTCTAATTACTAGAGATGTTGAACACTTTTTCATACATTTGTTAATTGCCTTTATATCTTCTTCTGTTAAGTGTCTGTCCAGTTCCTCATTTATTGATTGGGTTCTTTGTATTTTTGGTGTAAAGTTTTATATTTGGTTTAGAGACAGGGTCTTGGTAAGTTGTTCAGGGCCTCACTAAGTTGATGAGGCTGACTTTAAACTCACAGTCCTCCTGCCCCAGCCTCCTGAGCTGCTGGGATTATAGGCATGTGCCACCATGCCCAGCAAGAAATTATAAATGTTTAAGGAGATAGCTATGTTTATACAGATTTAAACATTACACAATGTGTCCTTGTATCAAAACATCTTATTTTCCTCAAAATATAATTTTGTTTTTAGATATTAAAAATAAACATAAGTAAAAATGTTATGAGTCAAATAATTACACAAATGAAGTAATAACATGACAAATTCTCTAATATTTATTTCACAAACAGGTAGCTTACCAAGTGATAGGAACTTTTAAAATTGCTTTGCAAACATTAATTCTCTTAATCCTCCCAACAATCCTGTGAAGTAGTTCCTATTATTATTCTATTATTTAGGTGGCACGGAAGGGCTAAGTGACTTTCACAATGTGCCACTAACCTGAATAGCTTGTTCCCAGAGGCAGTGGCCTTTGCAGCTATCCAAGCCACTTTCCTATCAGTGAAGAATGAAGCAATGATATCTGGCTGAACTGAGTGTAATCAAGTCCAAATTTGCCTCTCTACTCCCTAGGAAAATAACTAAAGAAGTATGTAAAAAGGTGAAAAAAAAGAAGTGTCAGCAAACAAATTAGGGAAAGGACATGTCTTTTTATGGCTAAATATCTTGTCATGATCTTCAAAACATGGGGACTTAGAAAGGAAAAAAAAAAAAAAACAATTCTGGTGTGATTTAGTTTAACTTCCAAAGCACTGTCCATTTCCCACTTGAGAGTACTAGGAAGTGAAGATAAATGTTTAAAATCTATATAATAGTGAGCTGACTTTGAGAAAAGGGGTTTCAAGTAGTCAGTGGATACTTGGTCCTTAAAATAAACATCAAAAACTTTTGCCTTGTAATTCATGCATTTCTGGTTTTATTTTTATTATCTTTCATAGACATCATTACCTTTCAGTAAAAGATCTTAGTGAAAGAAGGAAAAACTTGTGAGTTCCACAAATAGATTTCTCTTGACCAGTAGGAAATGGAATATCAAGGTAAAATATTCATAATCTCACAGTTGATCTGCCTTCTCCAAAATAAGACCCAGCAGCTCTGCAGTCAAGACAGAAAATAAACGAGACAAAGACCTCTAAGACCAGAGGAAAATGTAGGGAAAGCTGTGCTAAGAGCTCCTAGGAGGTTTTTACCCTAAGCTCCTACTATATGGGCCAAAATACAGGAGTATTTAATATTGCTCATTTAAAAATTCTTGAAACGGTGAGTCCTTGGCCTCAGTCTTCTGAAATAGGGAGATGATTTAAAACTCAAGGACATCCTCTCTGGGTGAGTGCAAGAGAACATATCCCAATCAAGGAGACATAGGATGCTGAACCAATTCAGAGAAGTAAAGCAAAGCCAGGATCCACCACTCAGGTATATATACAATCCCAGCTACATTCTTATTCAGTTCTTTTATTCTTGCTTTGTTGTTAACTATTAGGTTGGAGTTGGGGGTTCCCTGGCCTTGAGGAACCAGTTCTGTACCTGATGGAAATTTCTGTGCATCACCCTGGGATCCTTGCCTTTAGCTGAGTACGATACTGTATAGGAATTTGGTTTTCTCTTCATGGAAGTGGGGGGATGATGTCAATGTGAGAAACTGTGAGAAATTATGGGTATGCACACATTTGATAACCTGAATGAGGATGTGCAGAGCTGGCTAGCTGTTCAGGCATGCCCAGCCCAAATCAGGTTACACAGATGCATGATGCTTCTCAGTCTTCCTTGCAGTCCTGTGGCCATGGGACCTCATTCTAATCAATAGCATGTGAGTGGAAGTGATGTGAACACTTCTCAGCTCATCCCCACAAAACCTACACACTGTCCTCCACGCCCAGGTACCCCTGAAACCCACATGCTGAGGATGACATTACTCTGACAACCTGAGCCCTGAGCAGCTATTTGGATCAATCTAGAACCACCCTCAGCCTTAATGTTAGCAACAGATAACTTAAATAACAGCTCAAATGTGATTGATTTTTTAATCTATTTGTTACAGCAATTAGCCTGTGCTAAAAAGGTCCTCACAAATAATGGAAAAGATGACAAATGTCTCTAGGGTTTTTACTCAATCGAATAAAGAGTCCTCACTCTCAGAATTATTAAGCCAAATGCCATGGGGAGAAGACATTGCTTTTCATGTGTTTTCTGTTCATTTCTACAGCACGGAGGAAGGAGTGGCCAGACCTCTTACCCATCAAAACCACATGAAAGCAAACATGGTACTAGAAGACACAAAGAAGGCTGGGTAGGGAGAAACAATTTTGAGCAGTTTAATCTGTCCAATATAGGCAATTCTTCATTGCAGTACAATCCCATTAGTGTGGACTTTTAAAAGTGTGTGTGTGTTGTGTGTATGCGTGTATGCAGGTGTGCATTTTCCCTTCAGATGGGATACACAATAAATTATTTAACAATTTTTGTTGATGTAAAGAAATCCTAGGGCAAGGAATCAGTTTTATTTTGCATTTTATACCTGTCTGTATTGTCTGAAAATTTAAACCTTACTCAACTATTATTTTACTCCTTTATTTTAAAATATCAACAGATACATGGTAAGATATTGTGGGGCATGTTATTTCTTATTTTATAATCTTAGGTATAAAAATGAATTAAAAATAACATAAAAAATTCAGAAAGAAGAAAAAATAAAATATAAAACTATTGATATTGGATAATTTTTCTATTAGAAGATAGTGAATGTGGCTTTTTTCCATTTCACTAATACTTTCCTATAGTGCTGATTACTCTGAAGCAAGATGTTCAGGCTCTTGTGAAATTATTATTAATTGTTAAAATAAAATTTCAATAAAATATTCAAATAAATAAAATATTCAATATTCAATAAAATATTCAAAATTTCAAATAAAATATTTGAAATTACTATCTGATAAATATTTTCATATAACTTATTTTACACTTAATTTATATTTAATGCATTTATAAACCTAAATGTGACAGTGAAATTCATGATCACTTTAGTCTTTATTCTCTGGTATTTCTCCTTTGATTTGCTGAATGATAATCAGAAACAAGGTTTTTGAGTAAGCTTTTCTGAACCACCATCATGCATTTCCTTCTATCTGAGAATATTTTTTCCATTGCCTTTGTACATAAAGAAACCTCTTGGCAGCTCACAGAATTCTTGGATGTCACTCTTTCTTACTCAGAACTCTCGAGACAGTCCAGTGTCCTCCTGGTACCCGTGCAAGGACAGCTAACGTTGGCCGCATTTTTATTCCTTTGAAGTTTTTTTTTTTTTCTTGCCAGGTTGTGGAGAGAATTTTGTATTTACTCTTGAAATTAAAAAAGTCTGCAAGATATTTCTGGGTACTGGCAATTTTTTTTTTTGTATCCAGTATTTCACCATTTATAAGATACACCTTTTGTTTTCTTGTTTTAGTGTCTTCCGATTTGGGATGCATATTACAATCAATGATCAGAAGGGATTCTGCCATGCTTTAATTTACTACATTGTTTCTTTCTTAGTGTACCTAAAATAATGGTATGTTTTAGGAAAAAATAGAATCTTGGATTTGGTGAAATAATAAATTATAGTGTCTGTCACCATTTTCTCTTCATATCTGTCCCTTCCCTGCCACTGCTCTAAGGGACATATATATCCATGGAGTGCATTTCTGTTACTCTCCTTTATTAAATTCATGTCTTTGATCTATTTCTCTGCCTTTTGTTGTCTCATATGTAACTTTAATTTTCAACACTTTCGCATTAGGGATTAAGTTTCCAACGTATGAAGTTTGGGGACATATTCAAAACAGCATCCTAGTCCAAGATTTAAAAAAAAACAACAACAAAAACCTACTTTATTCTAGTACTTTTAAAAGACTTTCTCACTTTTTTCTTAAGTAATCTAAATTTACCTGAAACTCATAGTACTTTGAAGTTAGAAACAGATGTAGCATTGTTTTTATCAGATAAAATGGACATTCCAACATTGCTTATTAAATAATCACTCTTCCCCCAGTATCCTGATTTATAGTACAACATTAGTTATAAATAAATATTGAATAATGTATTTATTCCTACTACTAAACTGTCTATTTTCTTCACTTTATTAGCTGTTTAATCTCTGGAAAAGTGTTAAGTTTTAACTTCTGTAGTATTAAAATGTGTTGTGTGTTATTATATATGAATCCCCTACTCAGGATTCTTAATCCCAGATTTTCATGAATACTCTTATGGACTCCTCTCCCCTCCATTAATCCTCTGTTATTGAAATTATATTTTATTTATAGGTTAACTTATGGAGAATTTTATCTATACAATATTAATCCATCTATTTTGAAATAGGTCTTTATCTTTCCAGTTTCTAGAATCTTAAGATACTTTAACCCAAATTGTTAAATAGCTTTTTAAATATTATAAAATAATTTAATGATTAAAACATTTTTCCATGTAAGTCATACATATATTTTGTTATATTTATTTCTGGTTACTTTAGTTTGCTACTTCCTAAAATGTGGCATTTTTTTCTTGTCTTTTTAAACTCATTTGTGTGTAGGAAAAGTTACTCTTTTTGCATGTACAACCTTGTGTTTTCTAATTGATCTTCTGGATGTTTTTAGTATAAAATCATATCACTGCCACATAAGAATCCTTTGCCCCTACTTTTCCAATACATACATTGCCTGTATTTTCTTGGATTCTGATTTGTTAGTGTTTTTATTGGTTGCTTCAATAAGATGTTCTGTTTTAAAAAATATTTTATGTATCACCCCTGTCTTAAAGGGCAGTTTCTATTCTTATAATTTCAATGTACTTTATGTCATGATCTAACATCCGTTTTTTTGCTCTTCATTGACTGTCTCTAAAGACATTACTTTCCACCCTATTCACCTGCATCTCCAAAAATGGGGCATCAAAAAGCTTTTTCTTTGGCCTTGTTTCCCACGGGGTTAAAAAGCAATTAGAGCTCACTGTTTATTGCCCACAACATCAGATCTAACCATTGGATAGAATTGACTGGACCAGTTTTTTATGTGGGATCTAGAACCTTTCAGAAATGTTGCATCTTATAACAGGACTAAAGAATTTTGTGCATGCCATCAGGACCCTTTGGATATTTCACCTTAATCATTTCGGAAGTTCTTTTTCATATATAACTTAAGACCTGTATTGTGACTGTGTTCTGATTTCTTAATAATGGGAATTGTTTTTTCATCTTTTATTTATTTTTAATGTGTGGGATGGAGGTACGCAAAAACTGAAATGACACCATAATCTTCATTCTTTCATTGCTTTATACTGTATTCTTTAATAAAACATTATTTCATCTTGTTTGATAAACATTTCACAAAGAACACAAAGCAAATCGTTTCTAAAGAAGATGTATTCTTTATTTTACTTATTTTATTTTTAAGTCAGTTTTACGGGTTTTATTCTCCCCACCTCACTAGACCATTTCTTTTCTTTGTTTCATGCTACAGATTTTAAAAAAATGTAATTTTTATCTGGCTTGCTTGATTGTTTATACTTAAAAGTGGAATGAATTCACCACATTTTGCCAACCAGCAGACCAGGTATAGTTTCTTTGATATTATTTCTGATTAATGTGGGGATGGGGTGAGTGTTTACATATACTGCTCAAGTTTTACACTGGAGAATAACTTGATGTGCACAGCTCCCAGAAAAATTTGCAGTCTAGCAGGTGTTCCTCCAGTGCAGTGTGGTTGAGTTGAGATGAGTGGCATGTGCCATTCTCTTTACTGTTTCTTTAGTTGTTGCCACATCAAGGGTCTATGGCGAATTTTAATTTTTAATTTTCTGAGGTAGAAATTTGAATGTTACTTCAGCTGTTGATTCAAAGTGGTTTGGCCTCAGGTAAGCCCATCAATCATTCCAATAACCACATCATAAAAGATCTTTATGGTTCTCTGTATGTTGGAGCCCAAAATAGAAGGCTATTGAAGAGCAAAACAACCATACATACTTTGTGGCTTTTGTTGGTATAAATGGCTAGCCTTGAAAATAAATCCCATCACTTTGTGAATGATTTTAATCTGGCATTTATAGAATTATTAAAAGATTTGAAGGGCTTTTTGTATTTTATTACACTTCATGCGAGAAATTAGTGGCTAGCTAGGTGTTATAAACTGGGACAACATTAAAATTAAGGTTTTGTGTTTTCCTTTTGAATATTATGGCCTTTCTTTAAAACTTCTTAAATGATTCCTATTTATTCAGAAATAAATTACCTAGATAATTCCTTGGCTGAGATCTTTTCCTATCAATTTTGCTAATTTTCCTTTAACTATTTTATTGTTCTATAACTTGATTATATCTGAGTTGAGCAGAGGAAGCAAGAAGATATGTTTCAAATGTTGATTTATGGTCTAACATCAGTCTTGCTCCCACATTGAGATGGTGGGACTTTTTTCTTTACTATGAATATTACTAAAAGGATCCTCTTATATTTTCTGCTGCAATGTTCATTTCTCAGCAATTACAATGCTTTCATCTGGACTTTGAGGTTCTCAAATAGTTTACAGAAGTCAGTGCTGATGCACAAACATTGTTCAATACAACCCTTCTTTTAAATGGAAATTTTCAAAACAGTTGTTTGTGCCTAATTTGATTCTCTGTTGTCTATGGTTTAAGGTAATCCATACCAGGCATTACCTCTATTTTCCTAATCAAAAATTGTTTGAATGTGCAAGTGGGTCTGAGTGTATATTCATTCACTGAACTTAATGTAATTCTGAGACTCTGTAATATAGACAATGCCCTCCCAACACCTCCCTACCTCTGGGAATTGGATCAGAATGTGACATTCAACCTCTGTCCACACAAGCAGGGAAAGTGCAGAATTGAATTAATTAGCCAGATATTTCAGACAAAGTAACTCAGTATTGAGGAGAAAGTAGGAGTTTGAAGCTAGAATTTTTTTTAATTGATTCAATTCAGCAGGTAACTACTCAACTCACCAGATAATTGGCAGCTCCTCTTTGTGGATGGAGATCTACTCTAACACTTTGAAGTATTCGAATTCTTGGAATAAAACCCCATTAGAACTAGAGTTACTTTTTCCAAAATATATCCTACTCTATTCTCACTGAATTTAAAAATTTTCCACCCTGACAGGTCAATCCTCTTTCCTCTCAGATTTACCTAATTCAGCAAGAAGGGCTAAGTTAATACTGAGTATTATTATGATATCTAAAATGGTCTTCATACAGGAAAAAATATAAGAAAGGGGGAGTTAATTTTCATTTTAGAGTCTACCTCTTTCTTTTCAAGGTGGGTAATGCCAACATCTATGAACCTCATCATTGGTAAGATGTGTGGAGGAAAATCATTCAGTCTTCTGAACAAATCAGACAAGTTAAATTTTTCCTGGGTTTTAAAATAATCATGGGGATATTTAAAACATGCCTGCTGTTGGTCACTGAGAATATAAAGAAAATATATGTAGTTGATGAGAAATGAATTTCCCTGTTTTAAAAGTATTTTGAAGTCCAAATGGCATGAAGTCCAAAGATGTTCTCATGAATATCATATTTGCTAGATAATTTGAGGACAACACCTGGAAAATGGGTGGAGTTAATCAAGTCCTGTGGCCTGGAGTGATAAAGTCCTAGGGGCTGAAATTCACAAAGACACATTTGTAGTTAATTTCATAAAAGAAAAAAAAAAGGCAATTGTTTGTGACTGGAGATGTCAAATATAAAATTTAGGAAAGGAAGATAGCACCAGGTTATGTGAAATCACAGAAAAGTTAGTCTGAAATAGTGGGTTTTCCCTCCAGGGAAAGAAAAGCATTGGACAAAGAGGTCAGGAAGAGCTGCTATCCTGGCTCTTTCCTTCATGTGAACCTTTGGGTAGATTTGAGTCTCAGTTTCCAAGATGTCCCTTGAGCAGCTCAACCTTGCCACTTCCAAGATGCTGATATAAAATGAATAGCAGGTGCAAAGGTAAAATTTACACTGATATGGTCAGAATGCCTAAAAGGACAATTCCTTGGGATTTATGTTTTCTTCTCCTCTTGGGCCAACCTGAAACTAAGGTGCTTGATTTTACTTTGTTTATGGTGTAAAGCATCCAGAAATAAATATCATGGAACCATTTTGAGCCAATAGCCAATGGACTAACAAATCTGTTCCAAGATACATTTCCTGTCTAATGTACTCTTAGCATGAAATACCCTGAGAAGGAAAATGAAAATCAGTACAGCATTTTAGAGGGAAAAATCTGCTATTGTTTTTGTATACTGGGTATTAAAAAGAGAAAAACTTTATTTTCTGTAATAGAAGCTGTAAAATAAGCAACAAGAAAACATTTCCCAATTATTTTTATATACAAATATAAACAAAAATGGCAAGGCATATTTGAATAGTAGCAACATTGTTTTGACAAAATAAAAACATATTTCTATATTCAGAAAGGGCTCAAAGCTTAGAGATGAAGTAGCTTTAAATAATCTTACCTTTAGGTTTGCGCCTCCAGAAATGCTGAGGGAAATTGACTCTATTCATTTATTCCATGAAAATATGTTTTGCATTTACAATATTTAAAATGTCATAATGGTACCAAGATGAATCACACACAAATCTGCTCTCAGGAGACATACCAGTAGACAAGAAGAGGTGAGGATGACTAGGAGGTAATGAAGTACCTTAAGAAGAGACACGGGATCAAGTATCAGAGGGTGTAACAAAGCAATGTTTTCCTTCAGGTGAAGGAAATGACATTTGAGATACACTCTGAATACCGAGTAGCTTTTAAAAACACAAATGTAACATTAATCACCTCCCAGGCTGAGGGAACAAGCATGGTCCATGGGTTTCTCTCTTGCTTGCTGTGCCTGGAAAATAGTAGGCATTTAATAAAAATTTGTAGACTGAATACATAACTAAAATGAACCTTGTACTTATCAACAGTATAAAGTTAGGGAAAAGGAGATGAAGAACATAAGGTGGGAATATAGGCCTTCCATGATATCCCAACATTGATATTCAGATCTGATTCTTATGGTAATAGCAAATCATTGTTTTAGTCAGCTTTTTCACTGCTACAGAACAATTTAAAGAAGGAAACTTTATTTAGGGACTCGCAGGTTTAGAAATCTCCATCCATAATCAGCTGGCTCCATTCCTTGGGGCTTGAGGTGAGGCAGAACATCAAGGCAGAAGAGTGTGGCAGAAGGAAGCAGCTAACATGATGATCAGAAAGCAGAGTCTCCACTGCCAGATACTAAATTAGACCAAAGATCCTGCACCTAATAGAAGAGAAAATAGGTCCAAATCTTCATCACGTTGGCCTAGGACCAGATTTCCTTAACATGACTCCTAAAGCACAAGAAATAAAAGCAGGAATCAATGATTGGGATAGAGTCAAACTAAAAAGCTTTTTCTCAGCAAAGGAAACAATCAGCAATGTGAAGAGAGAGCCTTCAGAGTGGGAGAAAATCTTTGCCACACACACTTCAAACAGAGCACTAATCTCCAGAATCTACAAAGCACTCAAAAATCTTTACACCAAGAACACTAATAACCCAATCAATAAATGGGCCAAGGAAATGAACAGACACTTTACAGAGGAAGATCTACAAGCAATCAACAGATTTATGAAAAAATGTTCAACATCCCTAGTTATAAGAGAAATGCAAATCAAAACCACCTTAAGATTTCATCTTACCCCAATTAGAATGTCTTTTATTAAGAATACAGGCAACAACAGGTGTTGGCGAGGATGTGGGGAAAAGGGTACACTCATACATTGCTGGTGGGAGTACAAGTTGGTGTAGCCACTCTGGAAAGCAGTGTGGAGGTTCCTTAGAAAACTTGGATCCACCATTTGACCCAGCTATCCCACTCCTTGGCCTATATCCAGAGGACTTAAAATCAGATTACTATAGTGATGCAGCCACATCAATGTTCATAGCTGCTCAATTTACAATAGCTAGATTGTGGAACCAACCTAGACGTCCTTCAATAGATGAATGGATAAAGGAACTGTGGTATATATGCACAATGGAATATTACTCAGCCATAAAGAAGAATAAAATTATGGCATTTGTAGGTAAATGGATGATGTTGGAGACTATTATGCTAAGTGAGATTAGCCAATCCCAAAAATCGAAAGGCCGAATGGTCTCTCTGATAAGTGAATGATGATGCATAATGTGGGGTGGAATGATGGCAAGAATGGAGAAAGGATAGAGAGCATAGAGGGAAGGGATGGGTGGGGTTGGGGTTGGGGGGTAAGAATAATAACAGTATGTGTGACAGACATCATTGCCCTGTGTACATGTATGAATGCACAGATGAGGTGACTCTACTTTGTGTACAACCAGAAAAACAATTGCTGTATTCCATTTGTGTTCAATGAATCAAAAAATTAAATTAAAAAAAAAGGAAAAAAATTTATACTTTAAGGCCATGCCCCCAGAGACCCACCTCCTCCTCCAACCACACCCTACCTGCCTTCAGTTACCACTCTGTTAATCCCCTCAGGAATTAATTAACTGATTGGATTAATGTTCTTATAACCCAATCAATTCTCCTCTGGACCTTCTTGCATTGTCCTTAAGGGTGCTTTTGGGGAATACCTCATTTCTAAATTATAACTGTCCTTCAAGATTTTTATCTTTAAATTATGCTGTTTAAGCAAGATGCAATGAGTGACCAACTTTAAAACTATCTGCTTTACATGGTAGGAGTATTCATGTAGATAAAGATGGAAAATTGACAGTAAGGAGAAAAAGATTCCTTTCTTATGGGTAAACTAAAAAATAATCATATGAAGAATCAGAATCAGATCCCATCAGTCATCTCCTGTGAAACAAGGAGAACTGGGAAGCAGTTCTTAGATATTCTTCCACAGACAACCACATTCTTATTACAGATTTTGATTTTATTTAATGTCTTTGGACTTTCATGGTATAGACTTTTAATGATAATCTACAGAATTATTCAATTTGTGTTCATATGTTAAGTTCTGTCTAGTAGACCATACTTCTCTTGAGGACAGGGAACAGGTCTTATTTGACTTGGGATCTTTCATGCCTTTACATACTTGATGTTCAAAGTCTGTGTAATAACTAAACAATAATAGCCTCCTCATATTCCAGTTTTCTGAATGCTCCATGTACCTAGGAACAGAGTGCTGGTAAGTTGACTAAAGGACTATCATGCTACCAACTCAAGAAGTTGTATTTTTCTGTTTGTCTCTGTGAGCTTTGTTTGTTCGCATCTCCCCCATGATAGCAATTCCATTCTCCCACTGATGGCAGAATGAGGTTTCTGAGCTTGTGCATGTCAAGAGACCAGACTCTGGATATCAACAGTTTTGCAAGGTCAGTGCTGTCTTGTGTGAAAGTGACCAGTCCTTTCTTGTGACATCCTGACCTCCTCATACCTGCCTTTCCTAAGGGTTCAGATTAGAGATAGTGATAATTTTTCTAATGTTAAATGAGAGCAAAAGAGTACACAGAGGTACCCGAGTTCTAGGAGGAACAATTTAGGACAAATGGAAAGACGAATCTTCCAACAATTGCCATTGCTTTCACCATACTCTGAATTTTATTCTTATGATGTTAAGAAACTGAACTTTGCTCTTTAAGAATTTGGCTACCCTCAACAACCCGGGAAGACCTGTCCATGCCTGCTCTTATGATATAGTAATTTTTCCCCCTCTAATTTGTTTTTCATGCTTTACCAAAGAATGAAGGCAAGCTTTGTAAATGCACTAATGGAAAAACAGATGACAACTTCAGTATGGAACCTATTCACCGTGTCAGTACAAGTTCAAACACTGAGGGGAGAGAACATTTTATTAAATATCACCTGAAGACAGCAGAATTGAAAACAGCAGGAAAGAAAAATGGTCACTGAGAAATTTAGTGCTGAGGGACACACACTATATTTTTCACCATTTGCCATATTTACTGAAAAATCAATGGCACATCTCCCGTACTGTGACTGTGGTGTGACAAACTCTTATTATAGGTTAACATCCTATTACACCAGTTCATTTGTGTAAAACTTTCTGCTGGATTGGCAAATATTAATTGCATTGTCAGATGAGAAACAAAAGCTAGAATCTTCTGAGAATAAGAGGAAAAAGGGACATCTCTGAGAACAGTGATACTTAGCTATTGTTTTTATTTCAAAAAATTTAAACTACTTAAATGCACAAAATCCAACAACATAGAATCAACATTTAGAATGAATGAAGGAAAGGAGTAGAGAACAAGAAAATGAGAATGAAAAAGTTGGAAGTGGGAGTGATCTCTCCATGGATACGACTCTGAAGTTTTGAGCAGCCAACTTAAAGGAGATCTTCTCAGTTTTATGATTCACAATATCTAATGAGATTAAAAAACAAACCAGGTCATTGCTTACTAATATCCTAATTTTTTTTCATTCTATACTCAAAGATAAATTTTTCTTATGAATTCTCAGAGAGGGTACTGGAATATGGGAAACAGTATTCTTACAGTACTTTTGCAATGAGCTTACTTAAATTCTATTCCATGTAGCCTGATAGAATTATACCCCAAAGCAACAAAGTAATAAATCTTTGGGGAACTAACAGAATGTGCTTGAGGGGTGATGCTTCCTGCACTGAGTGGCATAATGAAAGACAGATTGTAACGTTCACTAAGGACTGGATGGGCTCTGTATCATCTTTAGGCTATTTCTCCTCTCTCTCTCTCTTTCTCTCTTCTCTCTTTCCTTCTTCATTTAAACTTGAGATTTTTAAGTAGCTGCTCTAGGTAACTGGTTAGTCTGGCTGAGCCATATGCTTCAGTGGCTAGTCCTGCTGGAAATAGGATTAACACACATTCATGAAAACTGGTAAAAGCATGTTCCTGAATAGAAGGCCATTCTGCCTCCCTACAGAGGTGTCCTGAGATTGCCAAAATGTTCCTTAAGAAGAACGATCTCTTCAAACTATGGAGAAGCATCTATCTGGCCATGATATTCAGAAGGAACCAAATTAATTTGGCACCATCATGTCAGTAGTAAATAAAAACCGATTTATGTTCTTATTAGTAATTCTGTGTGAGTGGACAAAGTGAATCAAGTAGAACTTGAATCTCTGAAATTTGAGTTTGTGAATTGATAGCATGATTTATATAAGAGATGCAGAAAGTCAGAAGTTAAAATGAAAAGATCAGGGCAAGACCATATATTCAAGCCTCCATTGCCATCTACTTCTTTTCCTGTACTGGAAATCCTCAGCTCTGTCTGCCTCACCTCACCCACTAGAGTCCCGGAATGGAATGATGTCATTGGATGTCTGTACTTTTAGCAATGAATATCGATATTATGGTAAGCAAGTCAAGGTTGGTTGAATTAATTACTATTGCTATTTTATTTTAGCCCATTAATTAAGGAAAAATCACTTTGTTGTTTAAGAATTACCAAAAGTTTTGTTCATAAATTGGCTAACCAAAGCAATATTTTATTTTCACTGTGAATTTAAGACCTTGAATAAGGAAGAAAGAAAAACTGTAGGGATCTCTGACTTGAGGAAAAGAGCCTAAAAGTAGAGAGAGAAAGAGAAAAAAAAAAAAAAAAACAACTAAAACTAACAAAACATTTTTCTACTTTTGCCCATCATTCTTCATATAATTGAAACAAAAGTAAACAACAACAAAAGCATCTTAGTCTTGCTCTTTTGGAGGATTGGTTCCATATGTGCTATCCAGCTTTTATTTCTTCATTTGGCAGGGACAGTACTGACAGAGAAGTGGACGATTAGCTAAAGACCTGTTAAAGAACTTGGAATTTTTGCCTTGGTCCAGTATTTTCAGTGTCGATGTGGCTACAAAGGTGAGAAATGAAAACTGCAGAGCCTGGAGTGGAGTTTTAAGCTCCATAAGTTACTCCTGGATCTGGGCAGAGCCATGATGGGAATTAGGCGCATTTGCCCTGATCCTCAGCCAGTAAATGGGTATCCTCCTGACAGTTTCAAAGTGGTTCTGGCCGTGTTTAACTTCTCTCCCTGTGGGGGGCTAATCTCATAAAGATTTCAGCCACACAAGCAACAGTGTCTGGGGTGTAATGATCACTTTGAAGTTTGTTTGCTCGCCAGTGCATTTAAACAGTTTAAATGTTCCAGGAATAGGATTAGATGCCCCAGTGAATTCATTTCATTTACCCCCAGCAGTGGTTTCCCAATATCATGAGAGGTTTACATGGTATCAATTTAGAGGCATGCTGCTTTTGAAGATTTCCCCCTTCACCCTCTCAATTTTCTACTTCTTTCAAGGTCTTGCCTAGAAAAATATTAGGGGTCAGGGCTCAGTAGAAAGGGGCATTATTATTATGCCTTTAGGACATGCAAAAGATAATTTTCTGAATTACCTTCTAAAGTGTTGTTAGTTCAATAAGGAGAAAGCAAAAATGAGAATAAAATTAAGGCCACTTTAGAATAAATATTGAACCATCATACAGCCCCCTCTCTGGATGAGTTGTGCCATTTAGAAGCAGAGAATTTTGATCTCGGATTATTGTATGAGCTGCACTATGAATGAATAATTATATCACTTTCGGAGGGTTCTACACTTACATATTACAGAGGATGTATATCTCCTTCAAACATAACCCACAAATTATATTTGAAATGAGCAGTGACTTGTAGTGTCACTCAAGGCCTTATGAGTCCTTTTATGCCAAATTGTGGCATACTGATTTACTGTCACTGAAAATAGATTCAGTCTCTATCATTGGGTATAGAAAGAAAAAAGTTCTCCTGAGCTACATTATCTACTAAAAATGATCACTGGAACTGGCAGAAATAAATGTGGAGGGTATTTAATATTCTACATATGGAAAATTTCCGTGAAAATCACCAACATTTTCTTGACAATAAGAATATATTGGAAGGAATATAAATCTAATAGAGTATGTATTAGCAAGTACAAGGTTCAGGGTTCAGTCCCAGCACCAAACAACAACAACAACAACAAAATACATGTTTAAAAAGCATATATTTCAACATCTACTATCTTCTAAAGTAGCAAAAATTATGCTTTAACCAAAGTAAATTTTTGATTTCACAAAAATTCTTGGGACATAAAATCAATACTTACAATATAGATTTAACTTAGAGGATAAATATATTTCTTAGACATTTTTGTAGTTGTCTTCTTTTTCTTAAAAAAAAAGAATTAATAGATGCTTATTTTAGAAAATTTAGGAAAAAAACAATGTTAATAAAGAATTAGTTATAGATAAAATTGCACAATGTTGATGTTACCACTATAGAATATTGAATTATTTCCTTTTCTTTTTTCTAAGTTTATTTTTCCATAATTATCATCACACTATAAATAAATGCTTTCTGTACATAAAATATATTGTAAGCATTTTCCCATGTCATTAAAATTGTTACTAATTTAATGTAATTTTAATTGTTGATGAATATTTCATTACATGAATACACCGTAATTTATTTCAGTACACACTGTTTTTTACTGTTGTTAGATACTTTGAATTCTTTCAATCCAGTGGCAAAGAGATTTGGTAGATTAGAAATACTTTAATTATTTTATTAGGATGAATTACTAGGTATTTTACTCAACTTTTTCACTGCTGTGACCAACATACCTGACAAGAACAATTAGAGGAGGAAGAGTTTATTTGGGGGATCATGGTTTCAGAAGTCTCAACCTATAGAAGGCTGGCTCCATTCTTTGGGGTTCAAGGGTCAACAAGGACAAAATGCATACCCCAAAGGCACACCCACAGAGACCCACCTCCTCCAGCTGCACCCTACCTGCCTATAGTTACCACCCAGTTAATCCCGTTCAGGGGATTAATGAATGGGTTCAGTAAAGACTCTTATAACCCAATCATTTCACCTCTAAACTTTTTTGCATTTTCTCACATGAGCTTTTGAGGGATGCCTCATATCTAAACTATAACATTAGGCTAATGGTGACTATTTTAAGAATTTTGAATGCATATATATTATACATAATATATACTCAAATGCTTTTCAGCAATGCTCTAAAATTACTAGAGAAGTTTAATGTTTTAAAACATGCTTATTAGTTTTCAGAATTTTAAAAGTATTTCTTTAGTTGTAAATGGACATAATACATTTATTTTATGTCTTTTTGTGGTGCTGAGGAGCGATCCCAGTGCCTCACTTGTGCAAGGCAGGTACTTCACCACTGAGCTACAACCTCAGCCCAAGTTTTAAATTTTTTTAAAATCTAAAATGTTCCTTGCCCACGCCCCAATTGTTTGCCTATTTTTCTTTGAGGAAATTCATGTTATTCTTAGTTATTTTTTTAAAAAACTCATTTTATTGGAGGTATTACCTTCCTCTGTATTTGTTACACATTATGTCTTTCATGAGGAGAATTACTATTTTGTTGCATCTCACATCTCATTCTTATCTTTCTGCTATTGCATCTGAATAAATCTATTTAAATAACACATGTTACAATTATATAGATTATTATAGTAAAAAAGTTTTGTGCTCAGAGATTGTGAAGAGCTGCCTCAGTGTGATGGAGTGTATTCACAAAATGGCTAGAGATATAACACATTTTCACTGGAACTAGACACAATTCACCTAATTTAGTCTTTAGTGAATGATCAAGCTTCTTCCATTTTCCCCACTTGTGCCTCCTCTGCAGCCCACCCCCCACTCCCAACATGAATTTCTGACTTTCCCTGAAGGAGAAAACTTTTTTCTCTTTTTAAAACCAGAGTGAGTAATCAATTGATCTTCTCTTCCCACTCTGGTTAGATTACCTAGGGACCTGCTGCTGATCTTTTAGAGTATGGCTTATCACACAGGAAATGCCCTGCACACAGAAAATGCTAGTATCTCTCTGCCTAATGGTATTTTAAGGGACAAGTTGCATCCCACACTCAGTGGTACAATGTGTAATCAGCTGGGCAATGTTGCTTAATACTCTTTTTTAAAAATATATTTTTAGTTGTCAATGGATCTTTTAAAATTTTATTTATTTATATGTGGTGCTGAGTAACGAACTCAGGACCTCACACATGCCAGGCAAACGCTCTACCACCTAGCCACAACTCCAGCCCTTGATACTCTTTACTCTGATCACAATTGTGTCTAGTCTGCCAACACTGAATTGGTTTAATCTCTCACTGTAACTATTTCATAATCTTCTCACTTACTTAAGGAATATTCTAGGCACTGACTGGTTTTTAATTTTTCTTGATGACCCAGGAAAATTTAGGTGGGATTTGCTTTTGGCTTTAAGAATTTCACTTATGTTATAGTCAACATCATTTTGCGTCAAGATATTTTTTATTTTCAGTTGAACACTGAACTTGGTGTTTTGCTAAACAATAATAGACACCTAGAAGATATTCCCAGATGCCAATTAGATAAACATTTGCCTCTCTATGCTTATTCATTTTGAATGTATTTAAAAAATAACCATAATGTTCTCATTTACACATTACAGAAGAACTTGCAGATTTCTCTTTCAGGACAAAAAGACTTGTTAAATGCTGGGACCTATGAGAGAGATTATGGAGGTCTTTGAGTGCACATGCTGTAGGAACAAGCGCCACTTAAGCTGGGCTCTGCTTCCTAAACAAGTATTTAATCTCCTCATTAAAGATATATGAAACTAAAAATCAATGAGCTCCGGTGGTTAGAGCATTTTAGTGGAACTAATGGATACACCTTGTCTAACATTAGAAACTTCACTTGTGGTTTACAGCTGTACAAGAAGAGAAAACATGAATCTAGAAATAAGGTCTCTGGCTAGATAATAATTGGGCAGTGAGTTCTGGATAAGCAAGTCTCATAAATATACAACGTATGGAATAAAGTGTTGTCAATTCACATTCTCTCACATTAAATAGATGCAGTGAACTCTTACTATAAAGCTCAAGATTAAAGACAGCAAAGTCTACTTGGATACATGCCCTATTGAGCCTCATTAAAAGGACTCAACTGTGCAAATCTAAACCTATGACATGCTGATATCATGAACTATTTAAACTGAAAAATATTCTACAAGTCTTGTTTGGAGATATAAAAAACAGACCTCATTTTCAGCAGGCAAATACAAGCAAAATTACTGGCATATTTCAGGTAAATAATAAGAATATGCTGTCTATTTGGACAAACATCCAGAACCTGAATGAGTCTCATATTACCCACTTTATTGATAATAGGAGAGTATTACAAGGAAAATCTCAGGGCATTCATTGTCTACTCATTACCTACTCATTTTAATGCTAGATTTCAAAGTTTTGTTTCTTGACTGTGATGAATATACAAAATATACACTTTATTGATAATAGTAGAACATTACAAGGAAGATCTCAGGGCATTCATTGTCTACTCATTACCTACTCATTTTAATACTAGATTTCAAAGTTTTGTTTCTTGACTGTGATGAATATACAAAATAGATTGTAAGCGCTACAAAACCAGAAACCATGTCTGTTGTAGCTGAGTCACTGATCAAAGTGTCTTGAAGGTTGTGCATGAAGCTTGGCAAGGGTGTGAACTAATGCAGCAGTCTGCTCTGATTCAACAGGGTTCAGCAAGATACTGCTGCTCAGAGTTCCAACTCTGATTTATTGCCAATGCTTTGCTTCGTTAATCTTGGTATAGACACATCTCTAGCCATTTCATTCATAGTTTTGAAGAAGTAAGTGCAAATCTCTAATAAAGTTTCAATCTGACAAAAGGGACTTGCTTTCAATTCTAAGCACACAGCCAATAAGAATTATAGAACAGATATGACTTGCAAATCAAGAGTGCTCCTCACAGCCTTTCAGTCCAGAGAATAGGGAATTATCATACAGGTACGAAAAGCACTAATTGAAGCTTTTTTTGGAGGACATTTTCGAGAAGTCTAAAAGAAATACTCAAAGCTCTAGCAGTTCTAAAATTGTACAAGATTTAGAAGCACATAAAAAATGAATTGAGAAAAAGGAAGATGAGACTCAAACAAGCATAGGACACACATGTGGCCCTTGACCACACTGTTTAGGCTCTCCCTAAAGCCTTTGTGCACAGTTCACCAAATGCTCCTCTTGGTTACCCATTTGGACTAATATCCACTATAATTTCAGACTTTTCTCTTTGGGATTTCTATTTTCTAATATGCATATGGTTGATTACATAGTGCAGGTTCAAAATTCCAACTTAACCCATTTGATCAGGAGGACTGAAATAGTAGACCCAAATGATAGCTACATCATCATCCTGCTTTCCTGACTGGACGATACAGATGAATGCACCCTTAGAACACAATGCATTCACAAGGAACTCATGTAAAACTGTGGGTAATGAGCTGGGCATGGTGGTATATGCCTGTAATCCCAGTGACTCGGGAGGGTGAGAAAGGAGGGTCACAGTTCAAAATCAGCCTCAGGGACTTAGTGAGACTCTGTCTGGGGATGTGGCTCAGTAGTTAAGCACTCCTGGTTTCAGTCTCTGGTACAAAAAAAGAAAAGAAACTATGTATAATGGTGAGACACTTTTGTGTTAGCTTTTTGTTGCTGTGACCAAAATACCTGACAAGAACAACTTAGAAAAGATTTATTTGGATTCATGATTTCAGATGTTTCAGTCCATGGTCAACTGGTTCCCAGGCAGAAACATCATAGCAGATGGGCATGGCAGAGAAAAGATACTCAGGTTATGCCATCCAGGAAGCAGGGGCAGGGGTGATGGAAAAGGGTCAGGGACAACATAAACCCTCTCAGGGCATGCCCTCAGTGATCTACTTCTTCCAACTAGGTCCCACTTCCAGGTAGTCTATTTAGTTCTCAGTAGATTAATCCACACTATGGTCAATGGACTAATCCATTGATGAGGTGAGAGCTCTTATGATCCAATCATTGCCTAAAAGCCCCACCTCTGAATCTTGCTGCACTGGGGACCACGCTCTCAACACATGAGTTTTTTGAGCACATTCTTGATCCAAACCACAACTATTCAGAATGATACATTGCAACAGAATCACCCTGGATATAATAACCTATTATCTGACACAGTTGCCTGAACTTCTTCAAAAACTCATCATATATAGTTAATAGAGCACTTGGCCATTTTTTTCAATTTTGGTGGACAAAATTATACATGCTAACTGAAAGGACTCATAAATGCTGACTCAGCACAAGAGGAGTTTTTGTGTGTGTGTGTGTGTGTGTGTGTGTGTGTGTGTGTGTCTCAAAATAAGAACCAAGGCAACAGAGCTGAGATCTGTCCCACTGTAATATCTTGGGATCAAGAAGGAGCTCTACTTTGTGTTGAGCAGAAACTGACCACATGTTTCTAACTGAAATACCAAACACCTCCTGCATTACTTCCATTTTGTGGGGTCTAAGAACAGTAGAAAGCAGAATCTTCTTGTCAAGGACTTGGCATCCCTATGTGAGAAAATCATCCCTGTCTTTCTTCAATCCTAATGAACTTTGTCTTCAAGACAATCTTTAGAAGAAAGAGTAAAACCTGCTTTTGGCTCTTAGATTAATGGCTTTTTTATTTTTTATGAGTTTATGTATTTTTATCCTGGCATTTTAAAAATCATTATGCTTACTAGTGGCTGTTCTTGTTTTATGTATTTTAACCTATTCAACTCTATGAATTTTATTTGGCTAATTTACCCTAAGACCATTCAAAGCCAAATATATAAGGTAAATATTGTTATGAGGGCATACTTTTTGGTACTAAAAGAGGACACTGTGGGTATGGTGAATGATAGCCATATGGGGTGGAAAGAAAAAACAACTGTCCATAATTTTTAAGAGAGGAGGCCTGGAAAGGATTGGGAACAGACATTGCTCATCATGAGGTACTGAAGAAAAAAGTAGCTTTTGGAGTTAGGCAGCGTCTATAAGCAGTGGGTTTCTTGTAGGAGTGAATGCATGGTCTCCCCTCTCACTTTTTCCACCCAAGTGGGAGCCCTTGCTCTTCCTTAAGCCTGCAGCATGCTTTCCCCCTCGTTTTACCACACTTTCCACACTGATATCTCATTTAGGTCTCAGTGAAATGGCACCCAATGGGAAGGTCCTTTCCTGGCCACCGCATGAAAACAAGAAAGAACCCTTCTTGCTCTTTGTACCCTCAACCTGCTCCCCCCTCTATCTCTCTGCCCAGCACTTATGCATATTTTTCTGTCATGCTGGTCACCTTGCACTACAATGCAAGTGATGTGAGCAAAAGGACTTTGATTTCTTTCCTGTAATCTTTTTGATGTATAAAAACTTTGGTACACAGCAGGGGCTCAACACTTTGTTCAATGAAATTATAGACAGAATAATCAATGCTTGTGGGCAAAGGCAAATGGAACCACCATTTGACCCAGCTATCCCACTCCTTGGCCTATACCCAATGGACTTAAAATCAGCACACTACAGTGACACAGTCACATCAATGTTTATAGCAGCTAGATTGTGGAACCAACCTAGATGCCTTTCAATAAATGAATGGATAAAGAAACTGTGGTATATATACACAGTGGAATATTATTCAGACACAAAGAATAATAAAATTATGACATTTGCAGGTAAATGGGTGGAGCTGGAGAATATCATGCTAAGTGAAATGAGTCAATCCCAAAAAAACCAAAGGCTGAATTATTTCTCTGATAAGTGGTGGAGGATATATAACAGGGGTAGGGGGAGATAAGGGAAAAATAGAAGAAGGATGGATTGTGTAGACTGAAGTGAGGGGTGGGGTGGGGGCAGGGAAGGAAAGATAATAGAATGAGACAAACATCATTACCTTATGTACATGTGTGAATACGAAAATGGTAAGATTCTACTTCATGCACAACCAGAAAAACGATAATTGTACTCCATCTGTTTACAATGAATCAAAAAAGAAAGGAAAGAAAGAAAGAAAGAAAGAAAGAAAGAAAGAAAGAAAGAAAGAAAGAAAGAAATTATAGACAGATAGAAATGCAGGATTCTGAAATCCTGAAATGTTATCGTTTAGGCAATAAAAGCATACTGTATAAAAATTGTACACTGTATGCTTATTATGAAGTAAGTGAAGTCTCTGGCTACTCACCTATTTTGTTGATGGCTTAACACTCGACTTCCAACAATAATTACTGTCAAAGCAAAATAAAGTGTTTGTTTCAATAATGACTTGAGGTTTTCTTGGCCTTGACTAGCATTCTTCATTAGTAAAAAGAAAGCCTTTTGATTGGCTTTCTTCAGAAGAGATCACATTAATGTTACCAGATGAAGATAAATACAGAGTATAAATATGTCTGAGTTGAATACTGTTCAAGCATGGTTCTTCACCTGAATGTAATTATTTTATTAAAAGGAAAAATGTATATCTAGAAATCTCAGAAAATATTGAAATACCCTAAGAAAAACTATAAATCACATCATCACATGCATCTTCAGTAGTGGCATGTTAATTTGAAATGTATCTTATGTAAGTGTTGTAGATGAGATTTAGAAACACTGGTATCACATTATGTGAGTATTTTAAAACTTGCTTACTTTCTCTATTTAATAGTATATCAAAAATATGTTCCCATATTGCTAAATATATTTCTATATGATTTTTAATATCTTTATAGCATTTTACTTTATGGGTGAAAGTGACTAATTTAGCCATTCCCTATTGTTGGTTAAGTTATGAGTTTGAATTTCAGAGTTGCAAATAATGTTGCAAAGAATATCTGTAGAATTAACTTTTATATCTACCTAAGATTACCCCTTAGTATGTGGAAATTCCACATCTTCATGAAGAGGAAATATACTCTTTCATTTATTTGATACTAGAGATTATAACCAATTATTTTTTTCCCATTAGCATATGAGTATATTAATTTTATATAATGATGAGAAAATGTTGATATTTTGACAGCTAGCATTAAAGTCTATTTTAGAGTAAAATTGCCTTCATTTGGAAACATTAGCACATGCTTGTGGTGACAGGCAAATTCCCAGAGTGCTTGGGAGCCATTGTCCGCAGTGTCTTAGGGCAGTGGGAACAGTTGCACTGTAAAAGGCAAGGGAGAAAGAAATACCTTCTTCATTCTGAATTGGCTAGGATGGGGAGAGTACTGAGCTAGTCCAAGGCCTAGTAAAGCCCCATGGCTACAAGTATGGCTGGTGCATGAACATCATTACTTATCCCCAAACAAAATACAACTGTTGAAGTTGTTTATATTGCTATTATAAAAATCCATCTTCTGTAAAGAGAAGTTTATTCATGAAAGCTTGTCTGCATGGATCCTTTAGGAGAAGTGGCAGGGAGGCAAATTGTTAGTGGAGACAGTATTCAAGGCCAGTTTTGTTATTGTTTTCATTAGATCAGGAATAGTGAGGAGAACAGAAGCTCTTAAAGCATGTTTCCTATTGGTCATAATGAGACAGGTAAAAGCATAAAATGACTGTGAAACTACATTAACATGAATAAGCTTATGCCTGGGTAGTGTTGACAGATTTAGCAAATGAAAATAGGCTAGACTTACGTCAAAGCTCTTGCTCATTGCTCATCTGAAATTCAAATTTAACTGGGTGTTCCCTATTCTATCCGGCAACCCTAATCCTGGGTTCCTTACAAGGATGAATGAACATTACATCAATTGGTAACAATGTGAGTTCTGTTATAAGATTATAGAACAACCCAAGTCAAACTGGTGGATTCAAAGACTTGCAGATGGTAGTCCTCTGGGATTAGGGTCCTGTGTAGCAGCTGTCTTCACTCTTTATCTCATGAACCCAACAAACTTTATGTAATCCTTAAAATGGACACCATAATGGTCTTTATTTAGCCTGTTCAATGCAGTCTCCGATACCTTGAGACTAAGGGACACAGCTACTTTAAATGGATCAAGACTTGGGTTGTCTTGATATCTTAAAATGTGAAACACTGGTCACTCAATGGCTCACTATATTCCCCTGGCTTGAGAATAGGAGAGATGATAATCTTAGCAATTTCTTTGATCTGACTGACATCACTTCCCAAGACAATCACCTTTCTGGCTAGATGTTTTGCCCTCAATATGTTAGATATTTTGCCCTCAACATTACTAAAGCAAGTTATTGACATTATTTATCATTATTTAGTATTGAAAATGAGTTATCTTGATACATCAACTGTAAAACACAAGATTACTGAAATATAATCTATTAATATCTATTTTTATTGCTCTAATGTGGTAGACCCTCGAAATGTAGTGCATTGCATTGATTTTGGTGCTAGAGACATGGGATTGAGACCCTGGTTAGCCACTTCATCTACAAAAAACTCAGCCATCCCACCCTTAGGTATATATGCAAAAGAAATGCATTTCCATGTGTTTTAAATCACATGTCACAGAAACTTAACTGGCAATAGACAAAAACTAGAAACAAAATATCACTCAGTAATAATATAAAAATAAAGAGAAATATGCAATGATGTTGATGAATATCACAGAGTCAATGCTGAGTGAAAGAATTCATACACCCCACCCCAAAAGAGATGTGCTGTATAATTCTATTTATATGAAGATAAAAAGTCAGGCAAAATCAAACTATCACTATCAGATTTAGGGATACATGCTTAGGTATAAACAGACAAGAAAAGCAATAACCATAAAAATCAGGACAATGATTGTCTTTGATGGATCAGTCTTTGGGAAGGTAAAGCGAGGGGACATGTGGGCAATGTGTTGATTCTTAATGTAGTATGCAGATGTTTGGTTTAGGAAAAATCACTGAGCTGTATGTATCTTTGCTTTTTGTATGCTATATTTTACAATTAAAAGTTTAAAAAATAGAATAAAAATAATCTTCAGATTAGTTTCAATGAAATGATACACTCTTGATATACAAGAACACAAATTAATATCATTTTCTTACAGTTTTGCTTTAGACTGTAAAACGTTCCTTGATGGGCTCTTTAGCATCAAAGAAGTGATATGTTCGGTCATAAAAGGAGCATCTTTTGCAGAATATCCAATGGTAGGAGATTTTAGAGAAAAATAAGTAGTACATCACTGAAAATATTAATGGTGTTTTAATTTGATTTTTAAAGTGTCTGTTCAGTTTTTTGCTCGGGATTCTTCCAGAATGATATAACAGAGTATCTTGCATGGAGCTAATTTAGCAATTGAGTTTTATAAAACCACCTCAACATGGATTGTCATTCACTATTGTTACAACATATAAACCCATGTTCCACTGAGTAATGTACCTCTACTGAGTAGATGGTTTCTCACATTAAGCTATTAATCTTTGCATATATACATATAAACCTAAAATTATAAATCCTCTTTCCTCTTTCAGATTAGAGTTGTCTTACAGGTTAAAAGCCGAGAAGAACCAATGGATTGGATTTATACCCTGAATTTGTAAATATTTGTAAGGGCAGGTATGCCTTTGTTTTCCCCCTCTTGTCCCTGTAACCAGGGAAGTGCCACCCATAGATTGGTTAAGGCCTTTGGCAAAAACTACACCGTGGAAATAGTAGTAGATCCTTACCCAAGCACTTGGGCTGCAGATGGAGGACTGGAAGAGTATAAATTTCTCCCAGGATTTTGCCAGAGAAAGAGGCAGTGGATGCCAGAGAGTCAAGTAAAAATGTTTAGCATACCTCTTAAGGATCAACCCTCTCTTTCCTTTGATATGCATATGTTAAAGTGACAAAGGACATAGGTCTCTTCTAGGTCCGAGTAGTCTACTTTCTGATGATTTATGTTTAAGTATATTCATGAATTAATAACATCATCTTCCTGTAATAGCTGCTTGTTTAAACAGCTCTGAGACTGAGGTGTTATCATTAATTGTACCTATACTGAAGACCAAAGTGATATGCTTCTACGAAAAAGTGACTCAACAAATCAGTACTTTCTCTGAGACTAGAACCCTGACTCTGATCAATTAGGTCAGCTCTAAATGCAGAAGGAATGAATAAGTCTGAAGTCTATTCCCACTTGGAGTAGTATGAATGGACAGGAGAGACTACACATTGGGTCTCTGACCAAATGAGGCAACACAGTTACCTTTGATGGATATCCACAACTTTTCTTCAACTCTCAGCTAGGCCATATTGAGTTGAAGAGCAATGAATGACAATACTGAGGTCAAAAAGGCACCCTAGTTCCAGTACATCAGACAATAAGGATACAAACAAAGCTCCTTTTACCGGCTTCCACTGACGCATGAAGAAACCCATTATTGGGCCATTTGTATGTTTTCTCTAAAATGGCAACCCTTGGCAGTGATGTCATGGTAATGATACGTTAGGATGCCCTGCAAAGAGCTCCTGCAGGAAAAGGCTGTGGAAGTGCAGTCTTTCTCCTGTTATGGAGAAAGGTCACACTCTTGTCGCTCTTGCTGACATGGCACAAGTACTAATCTCTGCACTTTGTAGTCAACCAGAAGGGAGCGGGCACATTAGACAGCTTGTCCAGGGTTCCTGACTGCTCTCACTGTAAATTAGCTTGGGCCTACGCATGTGCAAGCAAAAACCCCAGTTTAGACTTTCTTGCCCAAAGTACTGTAATGACAGTCTTTAGGCCTGTCATTACTTCTGAAATTACAGTCAAATGGCTATGATTTGGCAGCTACCAGAGGAAAAAGACTCTTTTGTTGAGGCATTTTTGCTAGATCATTCGGCACTGTTGTGATGTTGATGAAGGCCCCCTTAGGAAGATAGAAACAAGGTGAGATGAGAGAAAACAAATCTGAAAAGTTTTCAGAGCTTCAAGGTTATTGAACGACTTACAATTACCATCCCTTAATAAAGTGAAAATAGTTATGGGTATATTTAAATTAGGTTCAGCTGTGTATGATGTCTTTTTCTCTTATTATAACCTAGGATTCTTATAAGCATTATGTCTCGAGAACAGAGGGTGTTTGGTTGTTCTGTAAGAATTTTATTCTTTAGATTGAGCCACCGATTTAAACAGATGAATAACAATCTCTATTTTAAAAGTGTTCTTGAATTGTTTGGTATTCATGCTAAAACATTTATATGTATTTATCAGGCTTCATTTTTTTTCATCTTTTTTTTTTTACTTTTCAACAGAGATAGACATGGTTTGCTTTTCTAAATTGGTCTCAATTTTTATTGTACATATGCCCTTCCTGAGGAAATTATAAACAGTTTTTGGCGAGGAGAATGTTCCACATTGCTATCAATTCTTGTAGCTATGATGTTGTTTTATTCCTAGTGATTTTTGTTGTTCTCTTTTATTATATAATAGTTTGAGTGAAAATTATTAATAGGACAATCAACAGAATTTTCTGTCCCATCCTGCTTCTCTATTACTTCAGGTACCTGTGTCCAAAAGTCCTTATTGGCAGCATACTGGATACTGTGGAAGTCAGCAGGACCATGATTTTCCTTTGTTACATATTTCAGTGCTGTGCATTAGTGCGGAAAGAAAATGTTGCAGTTTTCAGATAATGTTGAGTCCTTATTTCAAACCTTGATCTAACATCCATAAATAAAACTAAACCTCAAAGTTTCCCAGGGAAGTAGAGTATAAGGGAGGCAGATGCTATAGAGGATTTCCCACCAAGTCTGTGTGTGTTCACTTATCCTTCATGAGTGAGGCATGGAAAAAGGGTAATGAAGTTCTAGGCTTGTGGGACTGAGTCCCATAAACTAAATAATTTAGGTGTTGTCTTAAAAGAATAGAAATTAAATTGTTAGATAAGTGCACTTTAAGGATATGGGGGGAGGAATGTACTTAATCCACTCTTTTCTTTCTCTAGCCATTTTTTGTGTCTACTTGGTTTTTTGGTACTTGATGTGGGCCAGCTTTTTTCTATCTCTGTGATGCACTAAAAAGAAAGTTCTATAAAGCCTTAATCCATTCGAGGAACTTGTGCTGTATTACATTCAATCTGGGAAGTACTTTGAGGGAGCTATGCATATTTTGCTTTCTGCCCTCTGTCTTTGGGGGCAGTGTAATAAAATAGCTATAATAATAGGGAAAGGAAATGGGGGGAAAATCATGTGACCAAATGACTTATGGAGAAACATGTTTCCCTGGTGTTCCCATTCATTTATCTCTACTGTATAATGCATTTTTCTTGTTTTACTGGGTAATTAAACCTTCAACACTCCCAAGTTTGCGAGGAATCTGAATCCCATTACAGGGAGATGCCTGAGTTTGATTCCCTTGTATTATTATCAAGAGTTGGCCTCTTTTAAAGGGAATGCTTTTGATAATGCTTGGAGAGGTCTCTAAGGAGAGTCCCTTCCCTGGGCAAGTTAAGCACTGTCACATGTCTTGGCAGGGTTTGCTGAACTTTTAGGTTAACTCTACAGCTGTTTCTCCCCCTCCCACCTAAATTTTGTTTTAAACTTATTGCCTTGTCTGCTTCTTAATAGAGCAGGATCGTTTTTCAGAGGTAGAGTCATTCTTTTCTTTCAAGTTACATTTTTATGAAAAAGAAAAAAAGAAAAAAAGGAGAATCCACATCAAAGCCCTTATGAGAGAGACCACAGGTTTTCTGCATGTGTCTCCTGTAGACTAACAGTAGTTTGATACCAACCCTGGAGATGAATTACTTAAAAGTTACACTTTCTATTCTGACCCTTTAGATTTCAAGCCAACTCTTGCGTCATGTGTCTTTAATCTGAAATGCACAGCAAGGATTGTAATTTGCATTTATTTGTTTTTTGAGCTGTGGAAGAAAAAGCTATAAACTTGTTTTGCATGTTGCCTCTTTTTTGGATACTTAGATCATGAAACTTTATTAAATTTTTAAAATCACAAATAAGCAAAATAGAGTGGCTCTAACTTTTTTTCCTGAAAAAAATTTATACAAATAGTCAACTATGCATTTGAATTGCCTAAGAATGTACCCTATCTGGAATCCAGGAGATGAGGTAATTTCACAATGTGGCAGTTTTGGACAAGAACTCTGCAATATGTAGATGCTTCTAGAAATAGAAAATGCAATATGAAAGACTGAATACTATTTTTGCTGTTTTAAAGACAAATCAGGTGAAACTAGATTCTAAAACTTCAGCAACCGAATGAAATAATGGGTAAACAAATGAGAGATGATTTTGAAACCTTGAAGTAGGTTTTTTTAAAAAAAATCTTTCTGTTAAACTAAGTGATTTTCAATTATATTTGGCTTGAACAAGATGATATCATTTTATGGGATTTTAGAGCTATATTGGACTTTTATCAGTATTTGATCATTCTATAGCTAATAAAATGACTAAAAGAGAAGTAAACATTATGCTCCTTGCATGGTTTTTTTTTTTTTTTTTTTTTTACTGAAAATGCCTTGTGTGGCATTTTAATTTTAATATATTTCTCTGGAAAGAAAACATTAGAACATTATTGAATTATTATGCAAACATAGGGTTTTTAAAAGTAGGTTTTGTGGTTTAATAGCAAAGACCAATGGATCCTTTAAGAGACCCAGAGTTTGGTGGTGGCTTTGCCAGAAAGTGTGATCATGGCTCAGGCACTAAACTTCTAAGTCCTAGTGTTCTTATCTGTGATATGTCACTTTAGGTTCTAATGGTCTATAATTCTATACATACATATTTTTGATCATATATTTTCATTTAAAATCTCATTGATCTAGTTCATATTGCTAATACAATCCTGATTCCTGTTTTTCTCTCTTGAAATCAGGAGCCTGGGTTGCATATTTTAGCACCAAGAATAATGTGCTCCCCACTCCTCCAAAACAAAAACAAAATTATATTCAAGAGCACCAAAGGCTCAGAAACCAGATGTGGTTTATATAGTATTTATCATGAATTGGCATCAAATTATAATTATAGAAACAGCTAAACCCAAAGACACACTTAAGAACTGAGCAAGAGCGACAGAGATTTAAGTGATCCTGAAAGCAAAAGACTTTTTAAAAAGTATTTAAATGTCTTCATTTTTTTTCAATTTGGCAGACTGGTAATATAAATGAGGAAGAGTTCCCTTATTCTTGAACTTAATAAGGATGACTGTCCTGCTCTGGGTGCCTCTGGGCAGGGCACAGGCTTACTTTGGACCCAGCAGTATAATATGTCACTGGGATTAAAGCATGCTCTAATTCCAAGTGGACTGGGCTTAAAGTTTGACTATACCATTTACCAAAACTTAATTGTAGAAAATTTAAATTTTCTGAATGTTTTATGTTTTTTTCCCCTTTCTGCTGAAAGTGGGGAAAAGTTCCTGGTAGGAACTATGTTAGAATTGGAAATAATCTACACCTAACACCACAAATTAAATACTCAATAAGCATGAGATGTTAGTGATATTAGATGGATTCTCTGCCCTGATTTACAATCTCCAGAGATTTTCAATTTACCCTGGAAAGGTAATCTCTGGAGGTTGTAAATCAGGGCAGCATCAACAGGAAGCTTGGAATCACATGAGGCACTCTCTGTGTGGGGCCTGAATGTGGGGCACACTCCAGCAGCAAGCTTTGGGGAAAGCTTTAATTGTGAAAGCTAGAGAGATGCCTTAAGTGCAAATGAAAATCAAATACAATGACTCCAGCTTCTCATTGAGGGCTGGCTTCAGGAGGCTGCCTACTTTGATTGAAGTGGGGAATTAATTTCTCTTTTGCACGCACATGGTACTGTGAGACAAGATACGTATTTTCATGTAGCAACTTAATTATTTTTCTGATATTACAACAGTCCTACATGGCTTATGGTGGATGTTTATGTTCTTTGTCTGTGAGGGTCCTTTCCATTTCTTCAGGAAGCAACCCACCACGCCCCTCTGAAAAAAGCTGACACCTTTCCTAGTTTCAACCAAGTGGTTTGCATGAAATTGATGCTACTCTCAGCTTCCAGGGATGCACTGAGTAGTTTACACTGTGGAGCAGTATGTTAAATTACATCTTTTAACAGGGAATGATTTTTGGAATGGGTACATGAAGACCTGAAGTCTTACCAGAGTCTCAAGATTTTTGTTTGGAATGCAGGGATATGGGTTCTTTTCTCTCTCTGGACATGAAGAAAGAAACATAGGTTTGGGGAATTGCCAGGGTCACCTTGGGGATACCAGAGTAGAAAATATCTGAAAAAAAGCATCAACAGTGCAAAAGGGAGACAGTAAGCAGTTACATTACTTTCAATGTGCATACTCAAAAGTTTCACTCTTGCTTATCGTATTATGAATCTGTCTATGTACAAAATCTCCATTTATAAATGATGGAAACTGGTTTGGATAGATTCTTAACTGGCACTTCAGTTGTCTGAGCCTCTAATGTATTTTCTTTGTATAAGCTCATTTTGATTGTGTCTTCTGACACTCTAAATACATTATGTATTTGTTAATAATGGAAAATTTAGAAATAAAGAGAAGAAACTACATTTCTAGCTATAATCCTTACATCTATTAACCACTATATATTTTGGCATTATATATACATGCATATCTATGTGTATATGTACTCATGTACAATAAAAGCTTTTAAAAAAAGAAATAACATTACATTTTATGAGTTTTTTACTAAAATTATAGGCATTTTTATATATCATTATGTGTTATACTATAATATTACATTTAATGGGTTTCAAAATATTTTATTGTATGGACATACCATAATTTATTTAAGCACTTTAGACTCTTAAATTTGAACTGCATTTTCACTATTACAAGCAATGTTGTGATGAACATACTCAGACATAAGGCTTGGCACCTATTCTTAAATATTTTCTTTAAAAATTTTTATTGGTGCATTACAATTATATGTAATAGTGGGAATAATTGTAACATATTAGTACACGCACCAAACAGAGTTGGCCAATTTCATTCCCCAGTCCCTGCCCCCTGCCTTTTTCCTCCCCTATTCTTAAATATTTTCAAAGGAAAAGTTATGAAAAGTAGAGCTGATGATTAATGGACTTAAATATTTGAAGTATAGATAAATAGATGTAGACATGAGGTAGAGATTTTGCAATTAGTAATCTGCATAAAGGTTTTTTATTCTCTTAAAGCTGCAAGAAATTTAAATTAGGGCCATGTTTATATGGAATCACAGGTTAACCAAGTTGGTGGTTCATTTTAGTTTAACAAATAAGATTTAGGTATTTTTTTCTGATTCATTGCCTATATACATTAACTATTTTTTAAAGGTTGAACATTTAACTCATTAAGATCATGTAGTAGAGATAAAGAAAATGTTTAATCTCTATATAGTAGCATCCGATTGTTTACAACTGAATTTAGAATTATTTAACTTGATAAAAGAGTAGGTATGGGGAAATATAAGAACATGTGATTCTATGTAACGGAATAGGCAAACTCTCTTTCATCTAGAGCTATTTTCCACTTTTGTTCCTATTTAACTAAGGGTGCTTTTAAAGGATATTTTTCAAAAAGCTGATCTAGTAGCTTGAAAGATTCCACTTTCCAAGACCAGAGCAGATATGCTTCTAAGATTCTTAAGAGAATGGAAAGAAATACAGAGGAAGATAGGAAACATAAGGAGAGACAGGTTCTGAGTAGCATTGAATGATTTGACCCCGTCGTGCCCTTAAGTCACTCTGTTTGGTCAAAGAAAGTGTGCAGGTCCTGCTTTCAAGCCACCAAACTCACCTGTCTTAAAGCTGAGTGATTGGGGTCACTACGATGTAACACTTCAAAATACTTATCTGGTTTGGCTGAAATATCCTCTTAGCAACTCTCTAATTCTTTGGGGTCAGGGTTAAGGTGCACATGACAGCACTGTTACTGACCAGAAAATTATCAGACCCCCAAAGATGTGATTGCTAGCAATACTAAGGGCTCAAAGAGAGAGAGAGAGATGATTTTTTTTAAATCCCATTTCGCAAATGGCTATACCTTTCTTGCCTTGACAGGAAAGTAGATCTTCTTGAAATGCTTCAACTGGCTTCTTTGTCTGGATGAGGATGAACACTTGAAGACAAAAACCTTCCTGATCCCTACAGCTATTTCCGTTAACTCCTTGAAGACCAAATCCTGCGTGTGCTCAGCTGCTGAACTGTTTTAATGAGGTGCCACTGATTTTAATGGGGCAAAAAAGATGGATGATTTACACCAGATGTCCATAAGGGCCATTCGGGGATTGCTTTGCTGGACACGTAGTACATCATGTTGCTCGTTGAATTCTTAAGGGGTTAACTTGACCTTTCCCTTTAACACAGCACTAAAAATAATGTAATTTCCATTCTCGGTGTCTCTTTTATTTATATAGAAAAGCTTCATGACAAACCCACCAGGCCTCTGAGAGCAAGTTTCTCATTTATGTCTTTGCCATCCATAAACCCTGGTGGGTGATTTTGAAAGTGAGAATAGACACTGGTGGATGTTTCACTCATGAGCACGGTCCAGGCTTTTATTATCCACACTTCCAGCACTGAATCATTCCAGAATGAAGAACTCTTTTCTGAAGATTTTTGGTCAGTGTTGTATACCTCATTTCTAGAAAGTTTATTTCAGCCCATTAAATCAATAATTTTGCCCCTGGGGGTATGAAAATAATAGAAAAAATAAAGAGAAGGAAGAACGAGTCTTTTCTCAAACATATATCCTCGGCTTATTATACTGTTATGCATTATTTGCTAGTTTTGGTGGCATATGCTTCACCATTTATTAAAGGTTATCAAATTTGAAATCATTAGAGAATCAAGAAGTTGGAAACTTGACTGACATGCACATGGAGTCTTAATTCAGAACCTTATCTGTTTAAGAACAGAGGACCAAAGTCTTTGGTGTTAACATTGTACCTCTTGCTTTGGCCCAATGTAGGACTGGATATTCTACCCTTAGGTATTTACCCTAACTCCTTATGGAAAAGAGAGAACTTATTTATCTGGTGGTTACCATGCAGTGAGAGAAGTTTCATCTTTTGCCATTTATTTCCTTCAAAGATTAGATATTAGAATTGATTGCAAAAGAAATCCAGAACTTCAAAATCTTATATAAATCAACCAACAATGGAGGATATTTGTTGCAGAGGATCTGAAAAGCAACCAATGAATTTCTTTCTTTTGTCTTCTGCTCCAGTTTTACTTTACCATAAGTAAAGTTTAGGCTTTACTTATAGTTTTGGTCTCTAGATAAGGAATTTCATTTTTCCTTAACAGTAGCCTATCAATGCACATAGTGTTGAAAAAAATATATTTCTGTTTCTCTAGCTGTAAATTTAAATTTTGCAAGTTGAAATTTTTTATGTCTATGTATTCATTTGTGAGGCTTAAATATTTTTATTGAAATATATAACAACTTGTAAATTAGATTGTCTTCTTTAAAATCAAAATTCTTATGAGATCAAAGAAGAAATAGGAGCTAGAGGGAAAGGAGATCAGAAAGAGAGACAGAGAGAGAGAGAATAGATATCCTTCCCCCATCTTTCTCTGATATTGTTGACAGTAATTTATTTTTTGCACATGCACACTGAAATATTTCACTCTTGCTCACCATGTTGTGTTGCTGTTTAAAGTACAAAACCCCCTCATTGACCTGGGGATATAGCTCAGTTGGTAGAGTGCTTGCCTCTTATGCACAAGGCCCTGGGTTCAATCCCCAGCACCACAAAAACATCAACAAAAAAAACCCCAAAAAACCCCACTATGTGTTTAGACAATATTTCTCATTTCACCAATTACTATGAGAAAAGATGTGAGCTTTGCCACCAATTATCTTTAGTGACCTTCATTCTGTTTTCACATCTTTTTACCTCATATATCTTACATGGCCACCCTTAAAATGCAATGATATTTAATGGAAGTTAACTTTTTGCAAAATTTGACTTTATAGGCATATGCTTTCTCTATTTTCTTCCCTTGTAAACTTCTGTTCTAAGTATGTGGTCAGAGTAAGCACAAAAATACCATAAATGACAACCTTTCCTTGTGAATACACTCATCAAGAGATGAGGATCCTTTTAAATCTGGATTGACCTTGATAGGCTGTGACTTCTACAGATCAACAGAACATAACACAACGGCCAGTATTCAGTCCTGAGTCAGCTTCCAAAAGTCTTCTATTCATATATGCTCTTTCTCTTACACCTATGTCTTCTCCAAGAGACCAGGACTAAACTCCTGGATGATGAGATACATATGGCCCAGTCACCTACATTGTCCCACCAGGCATATTAGGGAGACTAGTTTAGACTAGAGGAACAACCAGCTGAGCCCAATCTATTTCTTTAACCCAATATTGTGACTAAATAGATGTTTATATTTTAAGACATTATTTGTGATGTTATTTGCTATGCAGCAACAATTTTATGTTTAATTAGATTTCGATTCAAACAGATTCAAAATTATTTATTGCTACTAAATAGGAAAGTAATTGACATTGTACAATTGTATTCTTATTTATGTAAGGTGTTTCTTTTCCCTGACTCCATGTTCTTCTAAGATTCTCTTTTGTCCTCGATTTTCTACAATTAGAATATCATGTCCTGTGTGTGGGTATATTTCCTGCTGAATGTTCTCTGGGTCTCCTGGACCTGAGTTTTTTTTAAAAAAACATTTTTACAGACTTCATTTTGATTCATTATACACAAATGGGATACAACTTTTCATTTCTGTGGTTGTGCATGATATACACTCATATCATTCTTGTTAATCACACATGTACATAGGGTAATGATGTCTGCCTCATTCCACCATTTTTCATACCCCTGCCCCCTTCCCCTCTCATTTCCCTCTTCATAATCTAAAGTTCCTCCATTCTTCTCTCACCCCCCCAATATCATGCAAAGTGGACCTGTAGTTTTATGTCTCTCATCAATTTTGGAAAGTTTTCAGCCACTGTCAATTCAAATATTTCTTCTGCTCCATTTATTTTTTACTTTCTAGTATTTTAAGTATGCATACTTTTTCATCCTTTTTCTCTTTTCATTTTAGTTTGGAAAATTTCCATTGATCTATCATTAGATTATTGGATTCTTTCCTAAACTGTGTCAAGATTTGTTTCTGGTGTTTTTCATTTCTAGAATTTCCTTTTGATTATTTCGTAGATTTCCATATATCTGCTTACATTATTCATCTAGTCTTATATGTTGTCTACATTTTTCTTTAGAACCCACATTAATTATAGCTAGTTCAAATTCCTTATCTGATAATTCTAATATCAGTGTCATAACTGAGGCTGATTCTGACACTTGCCTTTTCTCTTCAGACTGTTTTCTCTTGCTTTTGACATACTTTGTAATTTTTGTTGTTGTTGTTGGAAGCCAGACATGTTAAATCAGGTAACAGGAACTGAGATTTCTAATATAAATGGAATTTATGTTAATCTGAATGGGATTTGGGTTGTGTTAATTTTTTCTGTAGTTGTAGGTGCCAAAGTCTTCAAAGTCCTCCTAAGTCCTTGTTTTTGTCTTCTTTCTAGCCTTAGGACTTCCTGAAGTCTTCCTCCTGAGAGATAGTGAGTGTGCCACGGCTTTATCAGCTGTGCAGCACTGCTATTTTTCTGTATTCCTATTGTCATTGTGAATTTGGGGGGAGTGAGAGCATTCTGTAATCAATTTCTTATGGGCCCATGTCTCAAGGCTACAATTTTGTGAGCCTTTCTTGATAACAGCTTTTATCCCCTGCTCTCGTCTCTTTCTTGTCAGCTGTATTCCCAATCTATTTCCTTTAAGACTAGACCACTGTTGGTTATAGTTTCCCTCTCCTCACTTAGATGAGACAGGAAGGCTGGAGAGTGCAGGAGAGTGCAGAACCCCTTTCCTCTGACTGAGAGAGAGTTTCCACGGTGTCTTTCTGTAAAGTAGATCTTAGTTATGGAAGAGGCCAAGGATATTTCACAATGATTCTTTTTCTCTCTTTCTCACAAAGTCAAGGAGGTGATCTTTCTCAGCTCTTTACCATAACATTTTAGAGTTCCTGGAGGTAAGGAACTTACTTTTCAGAAGCGTGTGAGCTCACTTAAAACTGTGGCCCCAGAAGTATCTCACTTTTATATTAACCTTCAACTCAGTCTGCAGCCACTTGGTGAGTTGCCATTGAAGTGTCCCCACCAGTTTACAGCACAAGCAGCTTCTGATCCAGGTAAGCACATCTCACCTGTGACTGTCTGTGTGGTGCCTCTTGATTTTGGTGTGCCTATTTGCCCTAATATCTCAGTTCTTTGTTAGATACTAGAAATATCATTGATTTCTATTTGCCCAGCTCTTTCTTCAAGGACAGAATGAAGACTGTCAAGCTTCTTCCATGACAGAACTGGAACTGCAGTCCCTCACTAAACTCATGGATCCACTGAAACAATTTCTGCATGTTACTTCCTCAATACTCTTCCCTTTCAACAGGCCTCTCTAAAAAGAGGCTAAGATCTTCCTCTCCTACATGAGAATCTTCTGAGAGAGAAAATGTATTTTGATTTTGTGCAGCCAAACATAAGATTGTCTACCAAAATGTTTTAGAGCAAAACTTCAAAGATGTTCTCCCCTGCGGTGCATGCACCACTAAATCCACCTGCTCAGAATGTGGGGTATCTTCTAAATGTTGAGTGATCTTTTAGAACATTTTAGATCATTTCACACTCCAACCTAAATGACCATAAGTTGCTTCTCATTTTATTTTAGGGCAGATACGAAAACCATTAAATAAAGGAAAGGAGTTGTTCTATGATCTTACTCTGCCTTATGCTCTTGCCTCTTTTTATGCCTCTGTTCCTCTCATTCAATAACTTTACTTGAAGTCCTCCTAAAGTTCCTTAAACATTCTTTCTGATTCATGACCTCTTTATGCAGTTACCTATGACCATTATGCGCTTCCTTTCCCTGGGTAACTTCAACTCATGCTTCAATTTTCAGTTTGCTAGTTTTTCAGGGGAGTTTTTTGATCAGACTGTCTCTTTAATACTTTCACAGAACCTTTTATATTTTGACAACAAACAACTATATTTAATTTTAAGGTTCTCATGTAACACATAATTTAATATCTATCTCTCTTAGTTGACTATGACCTCCAAGAGGTCAGGGACTGCCTGTCTTGTTCACTGCAGTAGCCCTTGTACCATCAGAGCTCTTGGACAATAATTTTGAATGCATGAATTATGAATGAATGAAAATTCAACCTCCATTTTCTTATGAAAAACCAAGTCCTTGATTTTGGGATTAGGAGCCATAGAAGCTTAGAAAGACAGTTTTTACATGACCACAGGTTCCCAAGAAGAAAACTAAGAGCAGAAATTTAGTTTGAGTAATGATATGCAATTTCTCCCCTAGGGAAACTCAGAAATATTTATAAGGGGACTATATTTCTTGCAGTTTTACAGATGTGGGTTTGACTTAATTTCTTTGGATACCAAAGGAAAGGGTAAACCCAGAAGGGTGGAGAGCTCAGGGCCACTCAGGTTACAGCAGCAGTAAAAATATGATTATCATTATTATCAACTAACTAATCTTTTCTCTTCAAGTTTCTCAATGATTGGAATGAAGCATGAAAAAATACCTCAAAGCCACTGATGACAGAATAATTCCCTGGGCAAGTTTTGTGGTGATCTTGAAACTCCTGAAGTCATTCCAGGAATTCAAGTTTGAAGATAACCTTCCATGGCTGCTTCCAATGATTGTCACACTTCATTCATGGGGTTTGCTGTGGGGACACAACTATATTGTTCTTAAAAATGCACAACATAAAGAATTTGTTGGATAGAGATTTAAATTCATACAACCAATCAAGTGACAACATTATACTAAATGTGCTCTCATGTATTACCACATTTGTTATAAATTCTCCATGAAAGAGACATCTTTATTTCCATTTATTTTTTACAAATAATAACTGAAATTTAGGATGATGAACTTTCTTAGCCACGGTCATATGGTCATATGGTTTAATTTAGTGACATCAATAATATTTGAACCTTTGTTTTCTGATACTCCCAAAGTTGTAATTCTCATTTTTTTTTGTGAACAGGGTTATAGTTATTACTAGTATCTATGGCATTTTTGGAATTATTTGTCATGACTTTTCAGACTTAATCACTGCCTTAACCACTTTACACTGAGAGCTTTCAACCTGTGCCTTCATTGAGCAGCAACACAAATCAGAGCTTTTTGTTCCCAGTTTTATAACTTTTGTCCCAAATCCAATTTAAAGAAAGAATCCCCGACTCTCCAAACCAAAACTCTTCAAAAATGTGCATGTAAACAAGAAGAAAATGGAAATGTGTAGGATATCAAGGCTCTGAAAGCAGCTGTTATGCATAGAAAGTGAGCACACTTTATGGCAGTTTTTAGTATCTGTTCCAGCTGCAAATGTGCAATATAATCTGAAAATTATACAGAGTAGTATTCATTTAAATGTGTAAACTTTATTGACAAGAAGACAGCTTCAAAAGAAATAGCAGAGCCCATTTTGTCAATTTTGTGTGGAGGAATTTTTTGGTAAATAAGGACAGAGCAGAGCATGAGAACTTATATGACACTTTAAATTGCAACTCAAGGCATCCAGCCAATTTTGTGACTTGCTTTGCTTATATAAGAAAATAATTTTGTTTAATTAGAATACAAGACAATCTTGCAAAATATCTCACACTTTGGTATTCTTTTACATGGTGTGTATGTGTCTCACCATACACATAAGTTGCATAGACAAAGACTCATTCACACAGTGTTCTCATTACAAGGAAAACCAAGTGAGAATGTAGGTGACTCAGAGCAAACCATAGATGGAACAAATAGAAACCTCCTCCCACCGAGCAATTTACTAATTGGTATATAACCTTATTCAGATTGAGGAATTTTTCCCCTCCTGTTGTGCATATGTAGAGATTATCACATATTTTTCTTCTTAATATATAAGCATAATGAATTACATCCAGAAATTTTTTTCACACTTGCAACAGATAGATATTAGGTATTATCTTCTTGAAAGGTATATTGAATTCATCCATAAGCCAGTTGAATCTGGATTTTGTAGCTATTGGTCAGGGCTCTTTTTTCTTTGATTGGGCCATTATTTTTTAAAGTTTTTTTTTTCTCAGTAAGCTTTCAAATTGATTAGCTTTTATGTTTTGATAATATTCTTATTGTTATTTTAAAAGTCCTTTTGTGTTTGGAATATTTTCCTTTGTATAATTGGAACTCCTTATTTACATCTTCTCTTTTTTTGTTTAATCTGTATTGTCAGAAGTTCATCTTATTTTGTCCAAGTACCAGTTTTATGTTTTATAAATATTCTTAACATTTTTTGTTCTGTATCTTACTGAGTTTTGCTTTTATTTTCACTATTTTTATGGCTTGTTTTTATTTTTTCTCTGTACATATCATTCAAACTTGGTGAGTTGAATGCTTAGCTCCATTTTATTTTGTCATTCCAATTTTCTTTTCTGCCACACATTATGGACTGCAGACTTTTTAATGATATTTAATTCTAAATATTTTATTATTTCTCTTGCATTTACTTTTAAATAAAAAGAAGTATATAACTAGTATGTCACATATATAGAAATTTTAGTTATGTTTTAGTTACTAATTTATGTATTGCCTTTAGGGAATAAAAACTATGATTTCATCTTCAGGAATTTATTGAAGGTTCCTTTGTGGTTCAGTACAGGACCCATTTTTGTAAATGTTCAATGCATATTAAAATGTAGATTCTTTTTAAGTGAATGATTTTTAATAAATAACAGTTGGAGCTAATTAGTTGAATTACTTAGATTGCTTATAACTCACTTATTGTATTGTTGGCTTTGTCTAACCTTTTCTGAGAGTTATATGTTAAAATCAACAGTAAGAATTATTGGTTTACCTGAATAATTGTTAGTTTTTGGTTTATATATTCTTAAACAACACTGCAAGATACTGGTATTTCATTTCTATTTGTATTTCAGATACTACTTTGCTTTGAATTCTAGGATATTTTCCAGAAATAAAGATTGCTACTTCAGATTTCTATTTCTTTATATTTGCCTGATGTGTCATTTCTTTGTTGATTTTTAAAGAAATGTTTTTTAGGTATATACCTTATAGACCAATGCTTCTCAAATCACTGTGGGGAAAGGCTAGGTTTTCTAAATATCTTATTCTATTTCTACCTAACTTTAGTTTTATGAAGTGCTGTAATATGGTTCTTTAAAAAATAAAACAAACAAATCCATACAAAATATAAGCCTACATTTTTATTAGTAGAATTGACAGACCTGGAATTACTCTGTCAACTTTCTATGAAAATTAATAAATTCTAACTCTCATTTTTCAAAACAATAGCTCTTTTGTCACAGACTGGCGTTAATCTGTACTGTGCTTCAAATAATTCCATCATAGGAAAATACTGCTAGATCTTAGGTATTTATTTAATCCAATCTGAGTCTGTCTAAATTGATGAGTTTAATCCATTCAGTTTTTTAATAATTGCTGAAATGTTAAGATTTATTTCTGCTATCTAAAGTCATTTTTCATTTACTTTTTCTCACAATGAATAATACAGTAACCAATTCAGATGGATACATATCAGTTATGTTTGCGACTCACATACCATGAATTTGGAGTGACATTTCTGAGATAGTAAATATGCTTGGGTAAAAAAAATCTGAGCAAAATAAAGCATGTTAAATCCTGGAAAAATCAACATGTATTAAAATGTGAAAACTACTTTGTTTATATAAAAACAGTTATATTATGGACTCAGATAATTACACAAATACCTAGTAGAATATTAAAATGCTTTTTGGGACAGAAAAATTCATTTCACAGGATTGTTCTAATAGAATAGATCGTAGGGCATCCATTGTCTCTGGTTTCTGGCTGCTGAACTCTATAATAAAAAGTACCTCTCACTTATTTTAACAACCAAATATATCTTCAAAATTTCCAGATGACCACTTTGGGAGTTGCATTACTCCTGAGAACCACTGTTCTTGAAGTGACATAGAACTCAAGCTAGGTCAACTAGAGTTCTTTCCCAGGGATTTTCAAACTGGTACTGTCCAAGGTGTGAGCCTAACCTGGGAGACTTTAGTAAATGGAAATGGTTATTTGCAGTGTATTAAAGAGAGATTAGAATGATACAGAGAAGAAAAGGCAATGGAGAGAACCAGATCATAATGTTTTCTTGCCCTCCTCTTGATTGTGCTACATTCTACCTTTTGGTTTTCTGTTGCTTGCTACTAAAAGAATCCAAAGTAATATAGATACTTATTGCAACATTATGGTTTTGCATTAGGTATAATTAGGTATCAGAGGATAATAAAGGAGTTGATTGTAGCTGATCAAACGTAGCTGTTCAATAAACAATAGAAGAATGAGAATCATACTATAAAAATAAACTTGTAAGAATGCTTAACTGGGAAAAATTGAAACTATGTATTTCAAAAATGAAAACAGATTAGATTGGGTACAGAAATTGTGCATTCATTTTAAATATTAAGGGATAAAAAGTTTCCAAGAATAAATTAAATATCAAATCTGTTCCATGTAAATTCCTTTCTTGAAATGGAAAACTAGGAAAGTTATTTCTCCTCATACAATCTTTACTGTTATTAAGTACACTTTGGCAAGCAAATGTGCTCATGGGAAATGGTTACCTTATTACACAGTAGATATTTTCAGGATACCAGAATCTATCAAAATTTTATCTTTTGTTCAATCTTGGTATGGGTGTTCTTTGGAATGTCTATAGGAAAAGATATTTCCGTCACATTTGAAAGGTTAGTTACATAGAGATGAGTTATAAAATGTATGCTAGGATGGTTAAGAAACAATGACCCATTAGAGATTAGTAAGTACCACTACTTCTGTCTAGTGTTGTTTCTTCAGTAGAGTTTGAAACACATGCTTCTTGATAGTCAAGTACAGTGGAGATGAAAGACATGGATATTCAGATTCAAGAGGAGCATCATTAAGGGATACTTTAATAAATAATGCATCATGTTCTCTGTTTACATTTCTAAAACATTTGATAATTGGACTCTTGAAAAATACAATTTGTAGAGCCAGAAAAAAAAAACAGAGGCCAACATATATTTAATTTTTGATTAATTTCCATTTATCCCTGTTCTATTTATTGAATTTTTTCTTTATGTTTATGGGAACCTCCAATCTTTCAGTTTTTTCTTATTCTGGCTCATGACAATTCTCTGATTTCATTTGATATCCATTCAGGCCTAATTCCAAAGTCTAAGTTTTAAAATTGATACATGTAGGAACAGCAGAAAAAAAAATCACATAATAGTAGGTATCAGCAGGAGGACTCAAAACTGAATGCTCCTGTCACCAAGGCCTTAGTAAAGGCTTTTACTATTGCTGCTCTGCTTCCTTCCTCAATGTTACAATATATTAGAGTATCTTTAAAGATAAGAACTTAATGTTCTTTCTTTATCTTCTGTATATGGAAGAAGAAAATACCTGACAGAATTGGAAATAATATACATATTTTTATGGAAACAAAAGATATTATGTCCTGTTTTAAATGAATGCTTTATTAAGTTTTTATACTGATTAATAAAGGTCTAATTATGTACCCATACATACAAATATATATTAATTCTCTCTACCTGGAAAATAGATAATAGTATAAAATGAAGGCATTGAATAATAGAAAAAAATTACTTAATTTAGCAATCGATTATGAAAAATGTAAAGAATAATATTTTGCATAGCAACATTTAAACATGTTAAAAACATCCAACAGAAAAATTGGAGTACTATACAGTATATACAGGTAAAATATTGTAAAATAATTGGATATTTTCAAATTTGATTATTCAAAAGCCAGACAAAATTAGAGATTATTTGCTTTGATGGAAGACACAATTCTCTTTCATCTTTCATCAGTCTCTCTCTGTTTAATCCAACAAAACTAACAATCTTTCATTGCGTGATGTGCATGCATTCAGGTGATAAAACAAGTTTGGAATTCTTGAATAAACTGTAAGCTATGATCTAATTCTTGAAAAAAGAGCATTTAAAGTCACACTTTATATTCCATTGCATATTTTAGTTTTGCTGATTAACCCTATTAATTTCATTGCTGTTACTAAGGGTAACAATTTTTTGTAATATTTCATCATATTCTTATTTGCCATTAACAGTTAGAAATGATATGAGTTAATAATTCCTTTATATTTTTGATATATTTATAATACTAAAAATTCAATGTCAAGAAAAAAATCATAACAATGAAATGCATGTAACAACAGCTGTTTTTCAAGAGAGGTGTTGGAGATTATTTTGTTGGTCATGTAAAATTACATTATAAAAAGCTTTAAGGAATAACTATCATGGAAAATTAACATATCTGAATAAATATTATGGCAAAAAGACAAACCCAAATGTCTTCCCATCTTAAAAATTTATGACATCTTTTAAATAGTTCCCTCTATCTTATTTACATTGGTTTTAAGTAGTTTAAAATTATGTACGAAAGTTGCTATTTAAGAGCTTATATTATAGATGAAAACAATCAGAACACTTGCTATGGTTTGGATCTGGAATGTCTCCATAAAGCTCTTGTGTTAGACAATGAAGCAATGTTCTGAGGTGAGAGGATTAGATCATGAGGACTCTTACGTCATCAATGGATTGATCCATTTGATAGATTAGTAGTTTGAATGGACAACTGGTAGGTGATAAAAAATTATAGGCATGTGGAGCATGACTGGAGGAATCAAGTCACTGGGGGCATGGCCTTGAGAACTTCATCTGTCCCTGGCCTCTTCCTGTCCCTCTGCTGCCTTGCTGCCATGAATTGAACAGCTTTCTTTTTCCAAGGCCTTCCACCATGATGTCTCTGCTTTGGAGTCAGGTGACCAGGGACTGAAATCTCTAAAACCCTGAGCCAAAATGAATCTTTCCAGGTCCAAGTTGTTCTTTTCAGGTATTTTAGTCACAGTGATGAAAAACTGACTAACAAAGCACTTTTTATAAGGCTATTGATTTTGTACAAATATGTCATATAGCTTTGCAAATACATCAATAACATGAAATAAATAGATGCAAATTTACCCAATGTATGTTTTTTCCAGAGAATGAAATGTAAGGTAAGGATTTTTGTAGGCTTTGCTTGCTACACTATTCCTGGCATATAGACTAGTGGATAGCATAATAATAAATTTGTTTGTTGAATTGAAGAATATAATAGGCTTTAGATAAAAATTTCTTGAATATTTCACCATCACTATGATTCAGGACCATATTTCTGTATGGTGTTTCCAGGTACAAGATGCATCCAGACTTCAGTTGTATTCAGATGATAGCATTATGCTTGTTTTACAAAGTGTAAGTAAAGCATGCCATTCTCCTTTGGAAAATGTAATATTTCCCCAATAGGAATTGAGCAGTCAGATATATTCAGACTCTCAGCTCTAATAAACTCACATCAAATGATTTTCTTCCTCTCTTTAAAATTGAAGTTTTAAAATTGAGTTATTACTATTTTTTCATAGAAAAGAAAAGTCCAAGAAAGATGATACTTTTTTTCATTGTAATATTATCTGTCATTATAACATAGGTCAGCTTGGTGATATCTGTTAAATAAATCCAGCTCATCAGCACAGCTGACAAACAGATTAGAAGCCCCCAAGATTACTGAGCATTTCATTTTAAGGGGGAGGCAAATAGTGTCATTGTCAGTCTTGCTCATCCTAAAGATGAGTTTATATTCTTCTGTAATGTATGGCATTCAGAATTCAAAAGTTTGGATTAGTTTAGATTGATTCATTTATGCTCTATAGAGATAAAAGACATTTCCAGAAGAAAACAGTCAATGTTTTTTGGAGGGAGGTCTCAAATCCTTAACTTATTAATTAAGGTTAAGAAAATCAACTATATCTAATATGCTCAACTTATTGGTAAAAGACTACAGTTCAGAAGATATTATCTGTTTATTGTCTGTCCTCCTTGAGAGGGAGGAGGTGGGGAAAAGTAAGTTGAGGCTCTTTCCAGATGAGTTTCCATGTAACCACCTGGATTGTTTTGTATTCCAGGAAGATAATGACTTGGGATGGTAGACATAGTTTTGACCATTCTCCTGTTTGACTACTAGTTTTCTGTGAGAAAGAAACCTCAGTTATTCTTTGGTGATAGGAGATTAGTTAAGATCTATTTAAGGTCATATTTTCTACTAATGCCAGGGAAGAAATTATAAATCTCACCACCACAAGGCTAAAATTAACCATTTCTTAAAAACATGTCCATGTTATCAACAGTAGTTATTGCTTCTTTGTATCTTTGCACCTGATTTGAAATCATGGAATTCAGTGGAAGAAGAATCAGACTATTTAGGGTTAAAAAAAAAATATATATATATATACACATATATATATATATATGTGTATATATATATATATTTGTTTATTCCTGTTTTTCCTTTTCTGTCCCTACCTTCTAACTTCCCATTAACTCCCACATCCCCCTTCTCTTATTTATGACTTTAGTGATTATTCTTCACTGTCACCAACATGTCCAAAAGAGAGAAGGTAAACAGGTGACAATGGGAATCGGAAAATGGAAGAGGAAGGAGGGAAAAACAAAATAAAGTTTCCAATAAATAAATAACAGGATAATTTAGAGCCTTTTAAAAAACCATGGGCTAGTTGCTTACCTAATCCCACCTTCCCCCAACCCCCAAATTCACTCACATTCATGAATATTTTTTGAAGATGAAAGAAAAATGCACGCTGAATACACACCAAGTCAAGTCATGTTGATCTTGTCCTCTCTTCATTTCTATAACTGATCTTGGCACCTTAATACAATGATGATAGCATGCAAATCTTTATACAATAACCTAGTTAGGTTTCCTACAATAAATAATTCCCGTTTCCATCACTTTTAAAGCATCATTACAAAGAGTAGAGCGCAGCAATGTGGCCTTATGTTTCTTATTTTCCAGATCAATCTGTTTTTCTTAATTTTAATTTATAATCAGCACAGCTGAAGCTTCCTAATCATATCAGACATGCCAATCCTTTCAGAAGCAAATCTGATTTAACATCAAGGAGCCTGGCTTGTGTTCATGGAGGAGGAGTTTCCCCCCATCGTTTCCAGAAGTTTTTGGCTGTCCTCAACACATTTACACATCTGAGATTCAAACCAGTTTCCCAATCCTCGGTGGACAAAAATCTTTCTCCAGTGAGCAGAGAAGCCCACTATCAAGTCAACATAGCAGAGGGCCTGCCCAGATGGGTGACCTTGGAATTGCTTGTCTGTATTTTAGTGAAAAGGAAGAGAAAGACACAGAAAAGGAAATTGCTACTGAAAAACTCTGGAATGAAATAGAAACTGCTGCTCTAAAGGTGGAGACATACTCACTTTAAACTTTCCAAGGAAAGTATGGGGAGGGAAAGAATATAAGCTTACCTTACTGTGTTGCTTTGCATCTCAGAATAGTTTAACCTAACAGACAAATACTGCAGATCCTATCTTAAGGGATACACAGTGTTCCAAGAAGGCACTTTATGGGTATTTTTGGCCTATGAAACAGTGGATGAGCTTCCCTTGCTAACTGCAAGCTGGAGCTTGTGTCAGGCTTCACTAGGCACACAAGGCTCTGATTTTGTATCATTAAAGACTCATTATCTCTTTTAACTTCTGTTGAAAGCATTCATCCATAGCTCTAGCTACTACTGAAACAATAGAGGCTCCTAGCACAGTAATAATGCCTTTTTTTTTTTTTCCCCGCCAGCTTAAAGGGCCTTTAAAGGATGGATTGGCTTTCACAATGCAGAAACAAAAAGCTACCGCTCAGAAAAATATGAAAGGTTATTTCTGTAAGTAACTTCAATTTTAAAGAGAGGAAGAAAATTGTCTGATGTGAGTTTATCAGAGCTGGGAGTCAGAATATACCTGAATGCTCAATTCCTATTGGGGAAATATTACATTTTCCAAGGGAGAATGGCATGCTTTACTTATGCTTAGCCTCAAAGAGAAAAATACTTTAATAAGAACAAAACAGGCTTGGTGTATTGATCTTACCAATTTGTTGGGTATTAATATATATTTGGCAGGGAGCTAAACTCTCCATTGAATTCAACAGTGGATTATATGAACAGTAATTTCTACATTTACCGGCTTTGTTTACACTTTCATTATACCTCTACTGCATTATCTGATGCCTTCATACAGTTTCAATCTTATAGCCACTTTAATCTCCTCCTGCACTCAGCATATCTGAGTGAGTTTGTTGGCATAAGGGAATTTTGAAGGTTATATTACAGTACATGAATCAACCGAAAATGAAATGCACTGGAGACACGATCAGCCAGTTTTAATTCATTGCAGAAAGTTATAGATACCAAAATGCATTTAATGTAATCTGATCTCTTTATTCAGTCCTGAATTTACGAGCAATTCACCAGGAGTCAAATGACAACTTTGTTTTAAAAATAGTAGTCTATATTGAATGCCATTTTAATATATCTCTGACATATTTACATTTAAAGAGTAGGGAAAAGTGGAATCTTTGAACATAAATTTCTCTTTTCATAGAAAAGAAAAGCCCAAGAAAGATGATTCTTTTGTTCATTGTAACATTATCTGTCATTATAACATAGGTCAGTTTGGTGATAACAGTTAAATAAATTCAGCTCATCAGTACAGCTGGTAAACAGATTAGAAGACCCCAAGATTACTGAGCATTTCATTTTAAGGAGGAGGCAAATAGTGTCATTGTGCTCAGCTCTATAAAATACATTTATATCAGCAATCCTGCTTTTTTTGCCTGGAATGATCAAATGATCATGGTTCAGACTGGTCAACAAGATGTGATATGGACAGTGGTTCCCAGACAATTTTCCCAACAGCAATGTGAATAGATGGTTAACATCAGTAAACTGCTGTTTGGTTTCAAGATATGATTTTTCATTCTGGGATCTCAATTCTTTTACATAATACTGACCCCATCAAAATCACAGGTCTTAGCTGGGAAGAAATAAGGGAACCCCTTCGCACTCATATTTGAGAAAAATATCCTTTCCTCATACACCATAGTACAGACTTTAGGTGGAAGGACAAATGGGGAAATTGTACTTGCTATTTTCATGTCAACATAAAAATTTGCAATCTTTTCCAAAGCAAATACATTTTCTATTTTGTATCTTTGAAAACTCCTTAGTGTTTATGTAGAAAAACCATGTAATTTTATTGCATCAAAGGAAATAACATTATTTGTGTAACTAATATATTGATAGCATTTTAACTTATTAAATGTGGAAACTATCATTATTATGAAGATAATATACACAGAATATTAGCGAGTTTTATATATTCATTATTTATAATTGGTTAAGTGTACTTTTTTGCTAAGTGTAGGTAATAGAATTAGAGCTTCTACCACACATCTTATAGAATAACATTATTTCAATGGAAGATATTCTAAGTGGTTGTTCTAATAGATCAATTTGTAATTACAACTGGATTCTTTATTTCTATAGAGTCACAAAATTCATGGCAAATATTTTCCTAACAAGGGGCAAATGTTAATAATCTATTTCCATTCTAATATTCCAAACTGTAAAGAAACCATTTTCAACTACCCTGATTCATTTGATTCATTTAAGACTGGCAAAATAATGAAGTTTGTGCCGAATCTCCGTGATATTTCTCTTAAAAGAGATCACAGGAATGTCAGAGAAAAGGAGATAAAGTTTTGGGAGAGAAAACATTTATTTTCAGAATCAATGGCCAGATGTCCTAAAATTTTTGGTTCACAGAAATTAAGAGTAAAAATAGTATATCAAAATCACCCACTGACAGTTTGTCCAAATAAATCTATGCCCACCCCCAGAAGGAAAACTGGATCTTCTGATTCAGTTTAAATGTAAGAAAAAAGGTTTCCAAAATTTTCTTGGAAATTGTAATTTTTTCATAGTCCAACAAACCTCAGTGTTTGGAAATAGTTCTTAATATACAGATCAAATATTCCACTAATTGATTTCAATGAATTACTCCCAATTATTCACCCTCTGCTCCATTTCTTCTGTTTATTCCTTTCAAAAAACTTGTTGACTTATTATATCCCCCCATTCTAGCCATTCCAACTAGATTTATTTCTTTATGATTTAATTCCTCTAATTAAAGGTATTTATTCTTCTCATTTCAAACTGATGTGGGAGGTTAAAACTATGAAGTGATAGTGTTTTAATTATGCTCTTAACAGTGGCATGAATAAAGTGTTCTTCTAGTCTGTAACACCCAATTTCTTATGATCTCGCCCCATTCAAGGTATCCATGGAAATCATATACTGAGAATTTTCAGAATGAATAATTTGTTGTATTTCCTCCCTTTGAGTATCTATATACTTTATTTTTCAGGATAAATTTCAAAAGATCTTTGCTCTTTTCATGATGATGTCAGTTTTGTCAAAGGGAATGAGAATTGCATATTATCTGTTTTTGTTCCTCTGAGTTGCTACTTTTCACTGTCTTTGCAATTACTTCAAATATATTTAAATTACAAAAGTAAGCACAAGTAGCTGGAGGATGGAACTGGAGGATACTTTGTCAGGTGCATTATGTCAGGCGAGTACCAGAGCCTGCAAAGGCTATGGTAGATGAAGGATGGAGAGAGTATGGTTAGGTGAAAGATGCAGTTGGATAAGAGGAATAACTTTTAGAGTTCTGTACCACAGCAGAAAAACTATGGTTGATAACAATTAATTGAATATTTCAAAATAAGTGTTAGAGAGGATTTTGAATGTTCTCAGTACAAAGAAATGATACATGTCTGAGATGATAGATATGCCAATTACCCTAATATGATCATTACCACTATAAACATGTATTGAAATATCACATGGTACTTCATGAACATGTTCAATTACTATGTCAATTAAAATGCATTTTAAAATGTGAGCATGAGATAAATACAATATACAGAGAATAAAAATATTAATACCACATTTGAGTATGCAATCTTGCAATAAAGATAATAAATGACTTGCATTGTTATTATGCTGTGTTAGTAGAACCTTGGGATGAAATGGTGAAGATGGCATTTTTCTTAAAAGTTGTTATTCTTTTACTTTTAGGTAAGAAGAATGGTGGTGTGGCTGGAATGAGGGGACTCAGGACAGTTTAGGTTCATGAAGAGGGATGATGAGGATGAAGACTTTAATAGCAGTGGAGGTCAATAGGCCCTTTGCTTAGGAGTGAATGCTCAGAATATCAATATTAGCATTCATAGAGAATGGGGGACCTGTGGTCCATTACACTACCCCAGATCCCAGATCAACAACTTCCACCTTCCCAATATCTGTCAGCATTTTTCTCCCATTGCAGCAATTCCTTCTCCATATCTGTCCTTGGAGTTGACTTTTAAGGAATTACAATTTTCCTAGGAAAGTTCAAATTTTTCATCTGTTTAGCAGATGATAAAATTTCAAGTATATGGAGAACAACTTTTGAGCAGGATGCTTTTTGTATAAATGATTGCAAAGATAATTCTGGTTTTCTTGGGGAGGGTGTTGTATTAGTTAGACTTCTCTGAAGAAGCAGAATCAATAGAAAATCAATAAATCAATCTATCTATCTATCTATCTATCTATCTATCTATCTATCTATCTATCATCTATCATCTATGCTGAGGTATTGGCTCATGATTATGGAGGATGAGAAATCCTATGATCTGCCTCCCCACTATGATCTCCCTCCTTCAGGTTGAAGTCCCAGGGAAACTGTTGTTGCAATTCCAATCTAAACCCAAAGGCCTGACAGCTGGGAGTGCTGATGTTCCAGGACAGGAGAAAATGGGTGCTGCAGCTCAAGTACAGGGCAATTTATGTATTCTCTGCCTTTTTGTTCTATTTAAGCCCTCAGTGGATTACACGATGACCACCAGCATTGGTGAGGGTGATCTTCTTCACTCAGTCTACCAGTTCAAATGCTCATCTCTTTTGGAAATACCCTCACAGACGTACATGGAAAAACGTTTTAGTAATTTTCTTGGTGTCCCTTAACCCAGTCAAGTTGACACATAAATTTAACCATCACATGGAGTCCATTCACCTAATCCACTCAAGTTTTCAATTAACTTTCAAATGTTCAAAATCATCTATATATAACAATAAGAATGTTTTGTAATCATTGGAAATGTGATAGATGTGAAACTAGTTAGGAAAATTAGCAAATATGGATCATTATACATTGTTTCCCCAACAGTGTTACCACTGCAGCTTTTTCATCTTGGTAGAAAATAGTTGCCAAAAAAAAAAAAAAAAAAAAAAACTAGGAGGATCAACTCGGAGGATCAACTCTTTTTGAAGAATCAACCATTCTCTTATCCTGTGCCTTCTCCAACAATGGTATACATCTATTGACACTTTTTAAATTTGTCCCCCAGGCTATTTTTATATTTCTTCCCTGCTTACCAGAAAGAATGCTAAAATGACAGTGTTTTTAATCCAAACAAATGAAGCAATAGTTAATTGATGGCACTCATGAAAGAAGGAATATTGTAAATACTACAAATGTCAGCACAAACTTTGGAATTTGTTGGTGCAACTGATCAGCAGTTGAATGTAATCAATCATTGTACTCTTATGTGCATATTAGTTTAAATACAACTCTCTTGAGTTTTAAAATTTGCTGTCAAACTACAATGCTAATGTAATCCAAGAGTTCCAAAAAGAAATAAAGAAAGAAAAAGAAAAAAGAAAAGACACAAAGAAAAGAAAGCACTGATAAAGAAGTCAAAATAGAAAGTTAAAACAGAATGTTGAGGCTGAGGTTAAGGTGCAGAAAGGAAAGCTGGGATACAAAATCATGCATGTTAATTCATAATGCAACTTCATTCATCCATATGAGGTAATGCAAACACATGATAAAAGTAAAATGACCAAATCCAATTATATGCATCAATTCTATCTTCCGAGCAATTATCATTCTTTTGTAAACTTCAATTTTGGCCACTTGTGTGTACCAACCCTTAATTGTCAGTACTTCTCTAGTTTTCTAGCATTTTGTAATGAGATATTTAGCACAAAACACTGCTGCTGCCAGCTATTTACATTGCACAATTGAATTATCAAACAGACATAAAAAAAAATCCTGGGAGGCAGCCACTTGCAGCATTTCTTAAGTAATTTTCTCTTTTATTTAGTATTTGAATATGGCAGGTTATTGTCAGTGTATGTGCTGATCTTAAGGCCACAGGCCATGGCTGCTGTCTTCCTTTATGTGTCATAATCTCATGAAGAATTATAGAGACCTGGAATCCCAGCAATTCAAGAGGCTGAGACAGGAGAAATGCAAGATTGAAGCCAGCTCTGGCAAGTCAGCAAGTCACTGTCTCAAAATCGAAGAGAAAAATTTAAAAAGGGTTGCAGACATGACTAAGTGGTAAAGTGTCCCTGGATTGAATCCCTAATACCTAAAAAAAAAAAAAAAGAATTATGGAGAGAGGGTTCCTTTATTAAATGATACTGATACGGTATGATTGTTTCATTGACTATTTAGGTATTAATAAAATTCTCCATTATCTCAGAAATATAATTTTTAATACACAATATTAATAGAAACTGGTTATAATATACAAACAAATCTTTCAAAAATGTATGTGTTTCCAAAAGTCTGTAGTCATGAATGAGTTTTTCCATATTATCAAGTCAGAGAACTGGTGACAATACCTAGAGATTACTAATATCATCAGGAACCCAGGGTGGCTATGGCTTGGAAGAGACTGTTTCAAACTTTCCTTAAAAAGGAAACCATTGCTCCTGTTCTCAGAGATGCCTCCTGACTTTCCAAGTGTGGCATTTTATGTTTGTTAGTAAGAGATGCTGACGGCTAATAAAAGAGATAGCCCTGGACTTGAACACAGGGATTCTCCTGTGCCTCTCCTCCTCACTAGGTATGCAATTAATTTTCGTTGCCTGGGGTTTGAGCTCCTTATCTACTCAATGGACATTGAATTCAATTTGTACAATGCCTTCAAATCTCAAGTTTTCTTAACTACCAATGATCTGTGAGTTGTGAATTTTCCCTTGCATTTCCTTGCTCATGGTTAGATTCAACTATTTTTATGAGATCTTCTACTGTTTTCTCATTACCCAGTCTTGTGTTTGTTGCCTTTTTAAGTGAATACTTTAAGTCTGAAAGTGAACTATTTTGGAATGAATAGTTTCTTCTCTTATTTCTTTAATTGTTTTCCATACTTTGTTGCCTATTAATTTTAGACTAAGTAGAAAATACGTTTTTAAAAGTTCTTCTGTTTCCTCTTCTCTTCCTCTTTGGCATACCTTATTTTAGAATGATGTTGTATGCATGTGCTAGTGTAGCATAATCAATTCCTCTACTATGTATAATTATAATGCACCAATAAAAATAAATTTTAAAAAGGACATGCATATAAATACACACAAGAACTGGATCTTGTTGGCTTGTTTTCCTAATGTTTCATTTTACCCATGGACAGCCATGTGGGAAGGGCAAAAATAATTTGAAAGAAAGAGATGACAGCACGGAACAAAAGAAGAACAGACTAACCTGTAGCTTCCTGTTTGCTATAACCAAAGTATGTGAGTTCCCTATGTACCAGGGGCATTATGGAGGTCCAGAGGCTGGTCAAATGTCTCAAAAAGAGGCTGAGTAGTATTTGGATGGGGGAAGGAACTAGAAGATTTTAAAGACATTAAAGTGGAGCCACTTGGTGGCCTGAACATGGAGATTTCGTAACAGCCAGAAGAACAGGCAACCTCAGAGATTTCCATGGAATCAGGCCTTGACAATGGTGGGCAGAGGCTATGTCTTAGTAAAGTATGTGTCTGAGGGCACATCACGAACACCCTCCAATCCCTAAAACAATGTCAAAGAGGAGAAAAAAAAAATAAAGGCAAGTTGCCCTTTCCCCTTCAGATTCCCACAGCAACAAAACTGTGCTATGGTGGGTAAATGAGTATCTTTAAATGTAGAAGAAAAAAGAGTTTAAAACCAGAGAATAAGTGAAAATGAAGAATTACAACTTTAATAACTAGAAGCATTTGAGAGATTTTGAAATCTACTGAAGATGTGATGTAGTATATTCCCACAGGATAGGGCAATTTGACATAGAGCAAAGAGGAAATGATTTGAGAAAAAAAATCATCTCATAATTGCACACCACCAATCTGAGAAATTGAATAAACCAATTAGTCATCACTGATCACGTTGCATGATATTTTTCTACTTATGTTTATTTCCCCCTCATGTGGATATCTGCATCCCTGGTTCCTTGTATTTCTTGCATTCTCAAAGATATTTGTTGAATGAATGAGGGAATACTTGCACAAACAAATCAATGTTTAAGTCATGTCTTAGTTAGCTATTTCACTGCTGTGACTAAATGATCTGACCAGCACAATTATAGAGGAGGAAAGGTTTATTTGAGGACTCACGGTTTCAGAGGACTTAGTCCATAAAAGGCCAGTTCCATTCCTTGGGGCTTGAGGTTGGGTAGAACATCATAGCAGAAGAGCATGGCAGAGGGAAGCAGCTTGCATCACCAGGAAACAGGGAGAGAGACTACTCTCCAGATACAAAATATATACCCGAAAGCCACACCCCAATTCCTACCTCCTCCAGCCACACCCTACCGCTTCAATTAATTCCATCTGGGATTAATTCACTGATTGGGTTAAGACTCTTATAACCCAATCATTTCTCCTCTGAACCTTCCTGCATTGTCTCACATGTGAGCTTTTGGGGGACACCTCACAGCCAAACCATAACAAGTCAGTATATGAAATTTGATGTGAAGAACACAAAAAGGAGGAGAAATGGTAATAAATAATAACCTGCATACCCCAGATTTATTTAAGTACTCAAAAATGTGATTCATATCTAAAAATGAAATTCATAACCAATTGTCTTTTTACACTCCATACTACTCCCCTCTCCATCCTGGACCCTATTCCTTTTAATCTAAAATCTCCCTTCCCCTCTACAAAAGACAGGACTGCCATTGTGCTTCAGAAAGTCCATTGCATTTCATGGTCATAGTCTACTAACTGGTTAGTTCTGTGGGCAGCCACTGTTTAAATACTGTGAAAACAACTATTTGTAAAACTTTGACTTGAAAGAGGCCATCATTTTTTGTGTTGTCATTTTTTTCTCTCCACATTTCTTAACAAAGTACTCTCCAATCATCTGACAAAACCCTTTCCAGGTTTTGAAAAGTGCAAATGTACTTTTCGTGGTTTTAGAACCCATGGCCATTTGGGGCTCTTTTAGAAGATTCAATGCATGCTACTTTCCTTCTTTAAGAAATTGTCGTTTCCATTGCTTTCTGCTTTAGAGCTGCAAACCAATACTGCCATCCACTGTTCCTTTGAATAATCTTTTCCCTACAGTTCTCACCAAGAAGTTTTGATGAAAAACCTGACAAAATTAAGTTCTTTGAAAGGATGGGGAATTTTAAAATTCTAAATAAGTGTTGCACCAGAAATCATGAAGAAATCAAACATCGAGACTTATCTCCTTTTTCCAATGTCCCCATAGAGAAAATGCTTTCAAAATGTAACCAAGCAAAGGAATAGTGTATAGACTCAACTTCTTCCTGGATGTTACAGGAAGGAAAAAAAAAATCACCTAGTTCTCCTTCATCTCTATTTAACTTCACTTCATAGAACTCCCAAGCTCAGGGTCATTTTTCATTCCAGTCACATCCCAGTGCTTCAAGAAGAGAGCCAGTCTACTCCTCCAAGCCAGTGAATAACTTCTTTCTGTTTTATACTCTGGTTGATAAGCCCTCCAACTCTTGGAGAGAAGAGCGTGTATTCCTGTCTCACACTTCTGATTCTGTTCCTTTTTATTCCGCACCACACTCCTCCCACCCTTATGACACATCTCTATTTAACCTTACTCTATTTTCAGTTCAGCTTTCAAACTGATCATGAAGAATTCATTATTTTTTTTTTCGCTTTTCTCTCATTTAACTCTCACATAATGACAGTAAAAATCAAGAGACCAAAATTTGAGGCAGATGCTGTCATTGCTGAAAGGTCTTGAGGTCGTCTGATCCCATTTCCCAGCTTTACAGGTGAAGACACTGAGGCCGAGAGAGAAGTAAATCACATAGAGCCATGGAGTCAGTAATGGCAAAACCAGTCAAGAATCATCTCTGGGTCTCTGGGAGGGCATTTTTCTGTAAAATGCTCCTCCCAGTACAGTCCTCCTATCTGCCCCAGGCTACAGACATCATAAATCACATTTTTTTCCAGCTTAACTTCTCTGAAAGGATCTTTGTTCTCCTTGCCTCCCATCAATGCTCTTTCCTCCCACCTCCTAAAGAGGCAGGATGCCTGGGTGGGTAAAGACCTGGCAACCTAACATTCTTTTGCACTACACTCACATAGAAGGTATGTGGGCTGAGGGCCTCAGAAGGGGAAAAGAGGGAGGAGGGTCTGTCAGCCATTTTATATAGTATGCAGATAATTGAATATTTTACTTACCTAGATTTATAACTCCTACCATAACAGACCTCAATTCCTTCATTCATTCAGGCACCATTTCTGTCTGGACAGTTCTTTAGATTTATGCAGGTCATATCTCCTTATTATCTCTTGAATTAGCCCAAAGCAGGCTGTGTGGAAATACTATAGAACTAAGTAGCTCACTCAGTGTTTGCTCAATGCTTTTCATTCAGCAATCAGAAGCCACTTTTAAAAATATCTTAATGTGTGGGTCCTCATATCAGATGCTAAGCCCATAAAGTGTTAGCACTTTTTACTTTATGGATCTACACTCCATAGGTGTGAGGCTGAGACGTACAAAATTTTACTACAGAAGCTGATGCTGCTGGGGCACTTTAAAGAAAATCATTTCATTTTCTAATAACAGTTTTTTCCTAAATAAATGATTATCAAAGACAAAGATGATTTATATAATTTATTGGAGGCTGGTAAGTATAAAATACACTGTGCAAGAAAGACCACTTGGGCAGAAAAGGACACTAATTAGTTTGGTGATAAGGTGAAGAGACTTCTTTCCAAACTCATATTACAAACCAGTCTGCTATAGTCTAGATCTGGAATATCCCCCAAAGACCCATTGTCAAAAGGACTTGGTCCTCAGGCCATTGTGCTATTTGGAGGTGGTGGAACCTTTAGGAGGTGGGGCTTAGAGAAGATTTTAGGTCACTGGGAGTGTGCCCTTGAAGAGTACTGTGAGACTGATCTCTTCCTCTTTCTATCTTTTTTTTCTTTTCTTGTAGTACTAGGGATTAGAGTCAGGGTCTCATGTATACTAGCAAATGTTCTACCAATGAGCTACTTCCCTCGCCCTTCTTACTTTTGAGATAGGGTCTCACTAAATCATCCAGCCTATCCTTGAACTTGGGATCCTCCAGTCTCTCTCCTCCAGTAGCTGGGACCACAGGTGTTCAACATCACTCCTGACTTCCTTATCTCTTTTGTGGCCCAACCTTGAGGTGACTGGCTTTGGTTTGCCACATTCTTCCACCATGACATGCTGCTTATTCACCAGAGGTCTGAAAACAATGTGTCCATTTGAAGACTGGAATCTCTAAAATTGTGAACCAAAATAAACCTTTTCTCTTCGAAGTCGATTTATCTTTGGTATTTGTTATAGTAACAAAAAGCTGAATAATAATAGGCATTGTGAATTTTAGGAATTATATATTTTTGCCATTTTATCTCCTTCTTATTAAAGCTCTAGAAGTTGTTATGATTATACTCACTTTCAAGGGGATTAAACTAAGACTAGGAGAGGAAAGACTTACCCTGAAGTCATTTAGTAGATATGGATCAACATTAAAAATGAGTTCGAATGTGTCCAAATAGAAAGCTTACTAGGAGGAAGTAAACTTAAGGGGTCCACTATTAACAGGAAGTTGATTTTACTTATCTGGGGTGGAGAATTCATAAAAAATATTGGGGTAATTGGAACTCTGAATACTAAGCTAAAGTTGTTAATTTTATTCTATGAGGAATCTTTGGTGCCTTTTTAGAAAGGAAGGGTCATCAAAGTCATGTTTCAGGAAAATCATTCTGGGAGTCATGTGCAAAGTGTACACTGCAAGCAACAAGACCAAGTTGAGAGCCACAGAAATAATCCAGGATGATGCTTATAGGAAATGAGAAGAAACAATTTGTGCAGATTTACCTGTCTTAAGTCCTTTTGGGCTGCTATTTTAGAATACCCTAGACAGAGTGGCTTCTAAACAATGGAAATTTATTTTCTCACAGTTCTGGAGGCTGGAAAATCCAAGATCAAGGTTCAGGAAGAGTCAGAGTGAGTTTGGTAAAGGTCTGTGTCCTGGTTCATAGACAGCTGTCCTCTCCTTGTAATCTCACATGGCAGTCAGGGCAAGGGATTTCTCTGGGCCCTTTCATATAAGGGTACTAATCCTCTCTCAAGATCTGAGCCTTTGTAACTTAATCATGTTCCATAGGTCCCACCTCCAAATACTATCATGTTGTATGATAGGATTTAACATAAATTTAATATACAAATTTTGGAGGGATGTAAACATTCAGTCTGTAGCATCTTAAAATATAACACATCATTAACCCATTCTTACATTCATTCATTCTACTAATATTTATCAGTGTACTAAGTTTTGACGTGATTCAATAAGGAACCTCTTATTACATTAAATATTATATTTTGAAATGTAGATTAATCTATCATTATTAAAAATAATCCAGAGAAAGCTTGCGTGTCCTCTTCCCAGTTCCTCCCTATCTCAGCGTCTGGCTTGGCCCGGAGCCGCCACCTGGGAATGGGAGGGTCTAAAAAGGAGGTGCCGAGTGCTCTGGCCCCTCATGGGTGCTCCTGAATCACAGTTCCCACTCCCAGATCCCTGGCTGGCTGCCCCTGCCTGAATGTAAGGGGTGCCTGGACACCAGCCAGTCCGTGCGGCTGTGCCAGGCGCTGTGCTCACGGTTCCAGAAACCTCCTCAGCAAACTTTGGGTCCTTTTCCGAAAAGGGGAAGCATCCCTGCCATCCAGGCCAAGTTTATTCCAGCTCAGGTTGCCTCCTGGCCTCACCGACCTGGCAGTTAGAGTCTCGATCCTTAAGACACTTTCTGTCTTCAGGAGGCAAAATCAGAAGAAAGTATGCTTTGTGGTTGACAAATTGTTCTCAGGACTCAGTGTCCTTCAAGGAGGTGAACTTGACCCAGGAGGAATGGACTTTGTTGGACTAAACTCAGAGAAACTTACATGTGATGCTGCAGAACTACAAAAATCTAATTGCATTTGGTAAGAGCAGGGAACCAGCCAGGAGACCTGGTCTCAGTAGAGAATGTTCTCCCAACGTCAAGCTGGCCTACAGAAAGCACAAGGATTCACTGTTTGCAGGGATGCAGTTAGAGAACAGGCTCTGTTCAACACATCTGTACTCAGATGTTTTTCTTCAACGGCGTGCTGAAACTTCTCTGCTGGCCTTGTAGACTTCCACAAGAATACCTACTACAAGCCCTGTTTGCTTAGGACCATGTCCAGCTAGGACAGAAATATACCAGAGAAAGAATGACTGTAGGCTTATTGCCAGCTTGGTTACAGAACTCAGTGACCTTCCAGGAAGTGGCAGTGGACTTCTTCCAGGAAGAGTGGGCATTACTGGACCCTGCTCAAAAAAAAAAAAAAAAAAAATTATACAGAAATGTGATGCTGGAGAACTTTAGGAACCTGGTCTCAGTGGGGTATCAGCTCTGCAAACACAATCTGTTCTCCAAGGTGCAACAGGAAGAACTGGAGACAGAGGAGAAAGGAATTTTCCAAAGTACCCCTAAAGACTGAGAAACTCAACTAAAAGATGCAATTCCTGTGCAGGGAATACAACATCTAGTGGCATAAAAATGGTACTAACCCAACCTGGCAAGAAACCTATAGAATGTAATCATTGTTAAAGATTCTTCAGAAGGCACCTTTATCTTATTTGTACCAGGCATTGCAAAGAAGAGAAATGCTGTAACTATACAGAATATGGAAAACCTTCAAACATCCCTCAACTGCTAGAAGTCGTGCAAGTATTCACACTGCAGAGAAAATTCTAGAATTTAATGACTGTGGAAAAACTTTCAATCAGCAGTCATACTTTAGAAAACACTTAAGAACTCTCACAGAAGGAAGAGAAGGCTTATGAGTATAATCAGTGTGGTTTGTGATATAACCTTCAGCCTACACTCTTCCTTCTCAGGATGTGAGCAAATACATACTGGAGAGAAACTCTGTGAATGCACTGACTATAGAATAAAGTCTTCCCTTGTGTTCATAAAAAAATTACAAACCATGGAGGAGAGCTTAGACAGTAACAAATATGGGAGAGCTTTCACCAACCCCTTGTCCCTTCAGAAATATGTCAGAACTCACACTGGCGAGAAACTCTATGAGCATGATAACTGTGGAAAAGCCTTCATTTTTCCATCCTCCCTTAAGAAACAAATGAGATCCCACCCTGGAGAGAAAGCTTATGAGTGTTATCATTGTGGGAAATCCTTCAGCAAGAGCTCCCATCTCAATGTGTACAAAAGAACTCACATGGGAGAGAAACCCTATGACTGTAAGGAGGGTGGGAAAGCCTTCACTGTTCCTTCATCCTTTCAGAAACATGAGAGAACCCACCCTGGAGAGAAACCCTCTGAATGCAATGACTGTGGAAAAGCCTGCATTGATCAGGCATCCCTTAAGAAACACATGATCTCACACTGGAGAGAAACCATCAGTAATCAGTCTGGAAAATCCTTCAGCACAGGCTCTTACTGTGCACGAAGAATCACACTGGAGAGAAAACCCATGAGTGTAAAGAATGTGGGAAGGCCTTTAGGAATTCCTCTTGCCTGAGGGTCCATGTGAGAACACACACTGGAGAGAAGCCCTGTGAATGCCTGCAGTGTGGAAAAGCCTTCAGCACAAGCCCTTACCTTCTAATACACAAGCAAATACATACAGGCAGAAAGTCTATGGATGAAATGAAGACTTCGAGAAAGTTATGTTGTCCTTCATGTCTCTTTCTTCATTCTAGAACTCACACCGGAGAGCAACTGTATTGTAAACAACATGGAAAAAGCATTGAGGCACAACTCTTATGATCTGATCAGTAGTGACTGTTTCATCCTTAAAGTGCTATAATTCATTAATTTGCAAGCATTAAAGACAATATATCAGAAAATGTTGCTTGACTTACACCACAAGTTTTGATAGTGTGATATTATAAATTAGTACTAGGTAATACCTGATTCCCATCAAGATGTTTTAAACCCACAGGTAATTTAGAAGTGAATTTATTAATAGGCAGATCCTATATATGTTTTAGTTAACTTTACTCATTTTGGACAGAATGAATGCTTAGTCTCATGGTATAGATTCATGCAAAAATTGGTAGAAACTTGCTCTATAACTGTAGCTAATAGAACTAGTTACTTTCCCAATATTAATTACCAACTTTGTTCCTTAAAGTAAAAATCTTACAATTTTGTTCAATTTGGCAATATAGAAACAGTGTTTAAGTACTCATTTCCCAGTTTGCTTTGCAGTGATATGACTGGCCAAATGTGTCCACAGTCCTTACCAATGAGAAGACAGATGTCACTGGATGTGGCTTCTAAGAAAGCTCGTGGAAATAGGAATATCTCATCTAGCATTTTCTCTTGACCATTTGCCCTTTTTCTTACACTTTCTTTTTTCCTAAGAAATACACCATCAAGAGGATATCAGTTACAAGATATTAATGATACAACAGAAGATCCATAATATCTGCCTGCACCAATCTGGGACTGCTTATCTCTAAAGTTCATGCTACATGAGAAAATAAACTCCTAACTAGTTTAAACTGAAAAAAAAAATTCTTGCAAAATCATAGTACAAAATTATAACCAGGATATTGACACTAATATAGCCAATAATCTTATTCAGATTTCCCCAGGTGTACTTGCACCCCATGGGTTTAAAACATTCTTATTTATTCAATAGGCATAATACCACATTGTTACTTTATTCAGTTGATCATTTTCTGTTATAAATCTTTACCAGTTAGCTGCCCACCTTACCACAAGGAGATTGTAAGAAACTTGTTTAGTGCACCATCAACCAGCACTTCCTTCACTTAGGTCCTGAAACAATAGTTCTGAAATGCTGTTTACATCTAACTTCTTGTGGTAAAAACTGCTTCTGCTTTCTTCCAGCTCACTTTTGTCTATCCTGATCATTTGTGGGAAATTGTTAGGTATTTTTCTTCTTTTTCAAAAATGTATTTGCAGAATTAATCTTTTGGAAGGATTCTTGCATTTAGGAAGCTAGACATTCTATTGATTCCAGGACCCATATTTTTCATTCCTGCATGGACCTGTCCACTGGAAGACCTACACATGCCGCATACCAGACCCACAGATGGTTTTTTGGATCAAATGGAACAGTGTGACTTTAAATGGCATTTTAAACCCTTCTGTACCTAAACATTGTTGCCTTTTCTACTTTTCTCCAGATGTATTGAATACACATGATTATATGAAATGACATAATGAAACGAGTACCACTATCAAGATAACTAGCATATCCACAACCTCACAAATTTAAAATCTGTGTATGTTTGTGTGTGTATATGGGTGTGTGTGTGATAAGAACATCTGAGATCTATTCTCCTAGCCAATTTTAAGTCTGCAATATAGGATTGGGACTATTGTCACCAAACTGTTCATCAGATATCCAGGACATATTCATCCTGTGTAACTGAAACTTAATATCTTTTGATCAGCATCTCTCCACTTCACCCACCTTCTAGTCTCTGGAAAGCACCATTCTATTTTCTGCTTCTAGAAGTTCAACTTTTTAGATTCCACAATAGGTAAGATTATGGTCTTTGTATTTCTTTGCCTAGTTATTTTACTTAGTACAATGTCCTCAAAGTTCATCCAAATTGTTACAGATGAAAGCTTCCTTTTTAAAAAGGTTGAATAGTATTCTATTGTGTGCATGTGTGTGAATGTGTATCTCACACCTTTATGCAGTCATTCATTAGTGTACACTTAAATTGATTCTGTATCTTAGCCATTGTGAATCATGTTGGAAGTACAGATATTTCTTTGACGTACTGATTTCATTTCTTTGGGTATATATTATATCTAGATGTAGGATTACTGAATCATACAGTGATTTTAATTTTAGTTTTATGAGTAGCCCCATTTTCTATTATGGGTCTACTAATTTGCATTTCTACCATCAATATACAGTGTTCACTTTTCTCCAGACCCTTGCCATGTTTTTTCTTTAGCGTTTTGATAGCACTCACTCTAATAAGTGTAAAATGACATCTCATTGTGGTTTTTATTTGTATTTGTTCAATCTTCAGTGATGTTTAGTCATGTTCGATCTTTAGCATTTTTTTCATGTATCTCTTTTCCATTTTTATGTCTTTTTTTGAGAAATATCTATTGAGATCCTTTTCTCATTTAAAAAATCAAGTTGTCTTTTTTTGTACAAGTTTTTTTTAACTTTCTTATATGTTTTTGTTACTAATTCCTTGTCAAGTGTATAGTTTGAAAATATTTTCTCCCACTCTCTGTTGTCTCTCCACACTATTATTTCCTTTGTGGGGCATATGTGCTTTTTAGTTTGATACAGTCCCATTTGTCTATTTTTGTATTTGTTACCAGTGATTTTGGAGTTATATCCAAATAATCATTGCCCAGACCAACATTAATATTTTCCTTTCCTTTCTTTCAGTAGTTTTATATTTTTAATTCTTACATTTAAGTCTTTATCTTAATTTTTGTATGTAGTGTGAGATTGAGTAATAGCTCAATTTCATCCTTTTACATGGGAATAATACAGTTTTCTGAACACTATTTGTTGAGGAGGCTGCCCTTTTCCCATTGTTTGCTCTGGGAACCCTTGTTGAAGACCAATTGACCATAAATACATAAATTTATTTCTAGGCTCTCTCTTTTGATCTATATGTCTGTTTCTTTGCCAATGCCATAATCAATGTTTTGATTACTATAGCTTTATAGGATATTTTGAAATGTAGTAGTGAATTCCTTCAGTTTTGTTTTCTTGCTGAATATGCTTTGACTATTTTTGATCTTTTGTGGTTCCAGGAGAATATTAAGGTCATGTTACCCATTTCTTTGAAAAATGCATTAGAATTCCATTGAATCTGTTGATCACTTTGGACAGTATAAGCAGTTTAACCATATTAAATGGATAAATTCTTAGAAATTTATAACCTGCTGAGATTGAATCACAGCAAATACAAAATCTGGATAAACCAATAAGGAGTAAATGGATTGAATTAGTAACCAAGAATCTCCCAATAAAGAAAATCCCAGGACCTGATGGCTTCACTGGTGAATACTACCAGTCACTCAAGGAAGGATCAATGCCAACCTTTTTCAAAATTCCAAAAAATTGAAGATAAGGGAATTCTTCCATGTTCATTTTATAGGTAAAATAATCCTGACATCAAAGTCAAATAAGGATATTATAAAAAAATTACAGGCCAATATCCCTGATGGAAACTCCTCAACAGAATATGAGTAAACAGAATTCAACAGCACATTAAAAGGATCATATACCATGATCAAGAGGCATTTATCCCATGCTGCTGGTGAAATATATGCAAATTAAGAAATGTGATATACTACGTTAGTAGAATGGTCAGCTATCACTGAACATCATTGACCAAATCTTTAATTTTCATTGTCAATTCCAGAAAAATCTCAATTAGAGGGCTTAAATTACAACTTCTTAAAAAGTCTTACTTTTTTAAAGCAAAAGTTAACCATTTTAACAGCTCAGTGAAGGTATGTCTCCCTTTAACATCTTTTTATTTATTGCTTTGCATCTCATTTCCAAGTAACAGTCACAGATACTTTAATATTTTGACATTTAAAAAAACAGAACCAGTGATTTGGTAGTGTTTAAGAGTGCCAAAATGTTTTCATCAAAATGTTGATTCTCACTATGTCTATCCCTCTTTTTATTCTCCACCCGTCTAGAATTCTTTGCTAGTAATCAAGCTGGCCAAAGTTAGGAAGATTACCAGATACAGCAAATGCTACCAAAAAGCTGAATTAATAAACTAGGAAAAATGCTTTCTGAATAAATTTTTGTCAAGGTCAGAGGAATTTTAAGTTCTGATAGGTAAAAACTCCTTTGAAGAATGGAAGGGTAAATTCAGCAGATCCTGAATCCATAACTCAAAGGGCCACACCCTTGCTTTCAATCAAGATTTATCTACCTGTTTTCCAACTCCTTATTTCGGGAAGATATAAGTTCTTCTTCCCTATTATTAATGACTGGTCCTTGTGTTCTGGTATGCTTTCTCTCTTGATTTTCTATGTAAAAATTCTGATTATTTGATTTGATTTATAAAGCAAATTCAATCATGTGAAAAGAGAAGTTTATTGGATCTATGGAATCCAAGGAAAAGTTGATGAGCAATTGAACTTTGGATGTAATTGAGAAACCACTGGACTCAAAGTAACTTTAAATTATTCACTACATCTTGAATATTTAAGTTGTAGTTTTCAAAGCTAGGATTTCTAGAAAAATAAATACAGAATATTTTGCTTATTTGTTTAGTACTGATGACATGGTATAAGTTGAGTGTCTGTAATCTGAAAATCCAACATCTGAAATGCTCCTAAATGTAAAACATTTTGAATACTGAAATTATGTTACAAACCAAAAATTCTACACCTGATCTTGTATGACAGGTTGCAGTTAAAAGTGGGTATACTACAAATATTGTATAAAATTACCTTCAGGTTATGTGTGCAAGGTATATGTCAAATATAAATGAATTTCACATTTAAACTTGGGTCCTGTCCCCCAAATATTTCATTGTGTTTATGTACACAGTCTGCCTTCAGGATCTGCTGCCTTCAGGATCTTATGCATTTTCCCAGAGACAAGAAACCCTGGTTTCCCTTAGTTCTGTCCCCAAAGCACTGGCTGGTGGCTACACTTTTGTTCCTGTGTTAGCTGCATGAGTCTTGCAGGAAGCCACAGATATCTCCCAAGAGAAATGTTATCTGCAGAAAAAATAAGAGCCTTGGGTGACAGAAAGGCTAAAAAGTGGTATAAAACAAGAGTGAAAAAGGCAGAAATGAAGAGTCAGGTTCCCACATCTTCATGACAGTTAAAAAGTGAAAGGGATATTCTTCTACTTACTGATGATGTCTTTTCCAACATCTCACATTAACTATACATTTCCAATGAGCAGATTTCTCACTTTCTTGATTAAATCAATTCATAAACATTTAATTTTAAGCTTGTAAATAAGACTTTTTTTTTTTTTTTTTTTTCCTGATAGTTTGTTAGGGCACAGACATTAGCTTATTAGTTCTATGAGTGTTTTGGTGAAATCCTTAAGGTTTCTCTGTATATAAGATCATGTTATCTGAAAATAAAGACAATTTACTTCAGTTGGATATCTTCTATTTCTTTTTCCTTGCCTAAAAATTTGGTTAAGACTTCCAGTAGTACATTGAATTGAAATGATTCGGGTGGGCCTCTTGTCTTGCTCCGAATTTCAGAGGAATTTGTTGATGTCTGGTATATACAAATATTTCAAAATCTAAAAAAAATATGAAATCTGAGCAATTCTGGTCCTAAGCATTTAGAAAATGGGATACTCAACTTCTATTATCATAAGGTCTGGCCAATTGTCAGCTTTTACTATCACATCATTGAACATATTTCTTGCCACATAATTTAAATCTCAAAATTTTGCTGTTGATGTTGTATGTCATCTATTCCATAATCTAACTAACATCATCATGTAAAATTATAGTGAGGCTTTGTAAAAAAATATTAGGGAAAAAGTAGGAATCAAAGCTCTGCACACACATGAACCACATTGAACCATGGTTAATGTGTTTTTAAAATATTAATAAATTCACTAAATTGTCTCACATATGGATTTCTGATTATATATTCTATTATGGAAAAGACCTGTACACCCATTCAATAATTACTTAAGAATGCTGACTACACCAGGCTCACAGCTTATTTAGTACCTAGAAAGCTGATCTGCCTAAATATACTCAGAATAAAAGATGGTCTTCTAAAAAAATAATGATTTTATCATGAATCTGAATAGGCTTTGGTTGCCATTGTGTGTGTGGGTGATGAAAGTAGGATTAAAAATGAGACATTTACATATTCATGTCCAATATTCTTTCAATTTTTTGAAACTCATTATTTCTGAATTAAAATAAGAAAATACTGTCTCTATACATCTCACATTAACATTTTTTTCTCATATGGGGCAGGCTTTACCAAATTTTCAGTGAAAAATGTATATTTTAATAGATATTTTAGTCCATTCAAAAACATTATTGCATGGAATTCCATATGTAAGATGGAATAGCTATTACCACACCAAAGTTCCCACTAAGAACAGGTAGAAAGATTGATGAAAATATGTTTAGGGCTGGGGTTGTGGCTCAGTGGTAGAGCACTAGCCTAGCATGTGTGAGGCACTGGGTTCGATTCTCAGCACCACATATAAATAAATAAAATTTAAAAAAGAGAAAATATATTTAACAGCATTAGAGGATGATTGAAGCCATGAGGACTAGGGTAACCAGAGAGGAGAGTTGTGGAGAAGTAGACTGACATTTTGCAGCATCTTTTGCTCTGGCTAAACTTGCAAAGTCTAGGTTTAAACACAAAGTTGAACTCTTAATCTTTGCCCAAGTTTGAAAGCAGCTGCTGCCAGACCATGAAGTCAAAGCATTGGGAATTCTTAATAAAGTTCTGTAAGACCTCAAATTCATGGTCAGATTTCCCCTTAAGCTATTTGCTGAATTCTGAAATTTTGGTTGTGGGAAGATAAATAGATAAGAAAATAGGAAAATAGAGCAATTTTCTTCAATCTTATGGTAAGGGGATAAAGATTTCATGTACTATGAGGGAAAGGGGTTGTGCTAACACACAAGGTTCTCATTTGAAAGTTCTAAGGAGCTATGCCATATGAAGAAGTAAGTAGCTAAAATTTGACAGAATTCAGCTTATTCCCAAGTACAGAGGTCCCCACACTGCGTTGATGAGCAGCCCTTGTAGTGAGCTCATCCACAGCCACTACAATGCCTTTATACAAAATGTATGCTATTAAATGTAAAGTTATGGGGTTTATCAAAACACAGGACCAGGAGAATAAAAATGAAAAAAAATCACAATATAAGAATATAAGAAACATCACCAAAAGCAATCCATACATTAGAGTTAGCAGAAATGAACTCTAAAGTTAGCAAAGATTAATAGATTCAAGGACATAGATGAAAAAAATGAAGAAATGTAGATGCAAAAGTAGAGTATTTTGTGAGATAATTTAGAATGTCTAAAATAAAATAAATGGACATTCTAAATATGAAATAATAGTGAACAAAATTAAGTCCATAACTGTATTTAATTGTGTATTCAACAGAGCAGAAGACAAGATTTGTGAACTGGAAGACAGTTTAATGGAAAATAGTCATATTGAAGCATAGAGAAAAAAGTTAATGGAAAAAATGGAAAAGAGCATAAGAGACATGTAGAGCCATTTGTGAAGCTACAGCATATGTGCAATGAGAGTTCTTTAAGGAAAGGAGAGAAAGAATGAGGCAGAAGCAGTATTTGAAGAGCTAATATATGAGGATATACTAAAATTTACAAATGATATTAACTTATAAATCAATAAGTCCAGTGAATTCTAAGCAAAAAATACAAAAATTTACTTAGTAGTATCATAATTTAATTGCTGAAGTCCAAAATATTTTTATAATTAAATCTTAAAACATTCAAAGAAAAAAGACATCATATGCAAACAACAAGCTTATAATTGACTTCTCAACATGAACTTTGAAAATTAATAGAAAATAGAAAGCATTGAAAGAAAAAAGTAACAAATTATTTACAAGTAGTGAAAAGAAATAAATTCAACAAATTTAACATTTTATTTTATAAAATATTTATGTGGCTCATATGATCAACATAAAATTAACTGGATTGAGGGATGCCTAGAGAATTGGTAAAGCGTATTTTTCATTGTGTTTGTGAGGGTGTTTCTAGAGAAGATTTGTGTGGCTTAGCTAAACCGAGTGGAGAAGCCCCACCCTGAAAGACTGATGAAAATATGGATGGGCACCATCCAATCAGCAGGAGCATATATGGAACAAAAAAGTGGAACAAAGTATAAAATCCCCCATCTTTCTTTTTTCCCAAGCACGTGCATTTTCTGCTGCTGCCACCTTTTACATGACACCAAGGTCTTTGCCTCTGGACATGAACTTGAACCAGTGGCCCACTGGGAGGGTTCTTGAGCCTTTAATCTTGGACTAGGGGCTGCATCATCTGTTCTCTATCTGAGGCTTCTGGCTTTTGGATAAAGCCACATTTACAGTTTCCCCAACTCCTCACCTCCTCACCAGCTTGTAGATGGTCATTTTGGAAATTTTCGCCCTCTGTGGTTGTATGTATATGCCCACCTTTATATATATATATATATCATATATTTAAGCTATATATCTAATATATATCTGTTTCTCTGGAGAATGGTGATGAATACATCCACTATCCATCAATTGTAAAAGTAAAATAGTGAAAATAGCGTTAATAAAAGGTTTTTTGATCACTAAATGTATTTCCTCAGAAAAATAAAAGTTGAAAGATTTTGTCCTTGACATATTTTCATTAAAACAAATGGAAAATTCAAATTCTTCAAATGGAGGAAAAAATGTCCTAGAAGTAAATGTAAAAGTGCAAACATCAGGAGGGAGATAAAAGAAGTTAATGTATTCCAAAGTTTGCAGTTCTTCATACAAAGTCAAGGATGTATATTGCAATTTCTAATATTATCAATAAAAGGATAATGAGATACTGCATTACTAACAAGTTAATAGGATGGCATGAAAAAAAATTTTAAATTGATTGATACAAAGTAAAATGAGAAGAGAAAATAATAAGCATAGAAGAAGTTGGTTAAATACAACACAAATAACAGGATGGTAGATAAAAATCTAATATGTTGGTGATTACGCAAAGAATATCTCTAAATTTCTAAAAAAAGGGAAGAAAATCAAGTAAAAAAAATGGGCAAAATAATTGACTAGGAACCTCACAAAAGAGGATTACTGACCAATCAAGAAACATGAGCAGTTGCCCATAGCATTAATCATCACGGAAATGTAAATTACAACTACATTGGGGTACCACTACACATGCCATATGAATGGCTAAAATTTTTGCAAAGACATATAATTTTAATGATTGTTGACAACATGGAGAAATTGCAATTCTCATTCACTGCTTGTGGCAGTGTAAATTGGCAAAAGTATTATAAAAACCTATTTGGCCATTTCTCATAAAACTAAACAAGCTGAATTATAATATCTAGTAATATTAGCATAATAGTCCATCAACTACACCTTATGTTTATGCTCAGTAGAAATGTATACTATACATATGTTCCCCCAAGACCTACTTAATGATATTCAAAGGAGCTCTATTTGTGATAACCAAAATATCGATAGAATAAGAACATTGTGATTTATTCATATAGTAGATCATATATAGGATTATAAATGTAAATTCCACAACCACATTCAACAGTATGCAATAAAATCATAAATACTTGAATGAAAGAAGCTCTTCATGAAAGAGTAAATAGGTATGATGGCATTTATATGATGGTAAAATTCAAAACCAGGAAAAATAGTCAATGTTGTAAGAAGTCAGGGCACTGATTATACTTGATAGAGATGAGGTTTAATGATTTCAAGGGTGCATAGGAGAGGCTTTTGGAGTGTTGATAATGTCCTTAATGTGCTTCATGTGGTTGCTGGTCACACATGTGTTCATTGAGCCGCATAGAAGTACCTGTATGTTTCTTCATTTGTGTTTTCTCACTAAAGAACTTGCTTATTCAGCACTGACTGGCTACTGAATACATGAGATTGAGCTACTGAGTGACTTTTTCTGTACAAATTGCTTTTTTTTATTATAAATTCTCTGTTAACAATTTCTCATTGTTACATGCCCCCCAAAATTGTAGAGTGGTAAAATAATAATAGTGGTGATGACATTAATTGTTTATCATGTCTGTAACTGTGCAATACATTTTATATATATTTATCCTGACTTCAAAAGAATCCTATACACATGCACCCAAAAAACTAGTTTGAATTCAGACAACTAATAGAAATAAAATAAAACAAACATTTTACAACAAAATAATAAATCACAAAACACTAAACTTGTGTGATTATTAAAAAAAATCAAAATTTGCTAAACCAAGTCCCAGCATCTAAAACTTTGTTGCATTTGTTTGTAGGGCAGTTAAAACAAGTCAATTAGAATTTATTGAAAGCTTACTACACGTCTACATTGTTAAGAAGTATGGAAGTTACAAAGGAGTCATATACCATGCTTCGACCCTTCAAGAATTAACTAATTTACTCAGGGATATGAGAGATAAATCTGCAAAGCTACAAAAAAATGTAGTTTAAGCTATTAAATTATATCAGGTATTCCATAGGTAGACTAAAAATGAAAGGGAGATGCAGGATGGAGTGATTGGAAGGAGGTGGAGCAGAAACTGGGCAGTGTGGAGGTGATTGACTAGCAAAGTTTCTTGGAGATCTAATTAACACATGTTGTGTTGGACAGCTGAAGATTACCTGTTCTATAATAGTATGAATTGATATCATAAATGGTTCTGATGCCATTATGATGTATCATGTGTGAATAATTCATGCATAGACTAATGGAGCCATACAATGGAACTGCAGGGGTGTTACAAATTAGAATTTATGTGCATTGACATAGCAGTGGGTAGAAGCTGGTGGAGTGTTTGCCCCCTCACTATTTACTGTTCTTCCCTCTTACAAGGACTGATATTTGTGTGTGTGTGTGTGTGTGTGTGTGTGTGTGAGAGAGAGAGAGAGAGAGAGAGAAACAAAATTCAGCTATGCATTAAATTCACAAAAAGCATTCTCAAAATAATTTATAGAAATAGTCTTACAATGTATATTGAAAGAAAAATTGGAGGAAAGGGGCAAAAATCGCTTGGAGTTTTACACTGGACTCGATATTCAGAACACTGTTTTAAAATTTCTTTTCAGTTGGAATTTTAGTTGAGGACATAATTTGGTTAAGTTCTCTTGAAATTCTATGTGTTGTGAGAAAATTTCCTGGATAAGCCCCCGTTCCTTTCATATTGCAGTTATTTTCTCTTTATTTAATCCCTATCTGAAATTACCAAGACTAAGTTATTAGTTTGCTAGACTTATTTTCCAAGGAGAGGGACACAATTTAACCCATAAAAATACAATACAAATAGTACTTAGTAAATTTTAATATTTTATATTTGAGTTTCATTATCATACAAGTGGAAAAACACAATGTCCATGCTGTGCTTCTCTTACAGTGTAGCATGTTGCCACCTGTATGCAAGTGGGGTCACTAAAAATAAAGGATTCTGGTTACAGAGCATTTGAGGTACCTTTCTCTTCACTCAGTCACTGGAAAAAGGATCCAATTTACACTTCACTATTGTTCACTGAAAAACTCAGCATCTTAGAATTGGAAGGAACTTTATAGGTTCAATAATTCCCAAATGATGATCAAGGGGCTCATGCTAATCCATAATAGGAATTTTGCCATTCTGTACCAAAGTCAAAAAAGGAAAACTCATTTCATCTCATTTCTTGATTTAGTTAGCTAGATTTTTATTTGGTGAAGTTAGTAACTATCTTAATGTTTTTATTTTTACAATGACTTCTTTTGATTTCAAAATTATGTCTTCCTATGTTTTTATTTAAAACATAGTTGATTTTATGAAATGATACCAGATAGTGGCTTTGAAGATTAGAAAACATTAGTAAGCATTTTTGTTTCCATTAAAAAATTCCTAGCATATAAATTTTATGTCTGAAAACAATTGACCTAATCCAATGATCCAAGTGATGCTCAAATTCCCTCTACAATATGCTCACCCAACTATGGCTAAGCAGCTCTATAAAAAAGAATTTCTACCACTCTTCAGCATAGTCCTTTCCATCCTCAAACATTTTTCACAGAAAATTCTTTTTAAACATTTAGCTGAGATTTTCTTGAAAAATTCCTTTTTAGTTCTTAGCTCTGAAATCATGGTAAGGAAGTCTATTCCTATTCCAAATTCAACCTTTTAATTGTGTGAAGAAAAGTCTAATTTTCCCCATGAGCCTTCTTTTAATTAAACAATGCTATTTTTCATTGTTCCTCAGACAACATAATTCCAAATTGCTCAACTTTTACTCTCTTCTAAACCTGTTTCAGTTATCATAGAACTCAAATTTTTGACACCTGGGACTAAATCAAAGACTAAATAGACATAGGACCTCATGGAGAGGGACTACCAAGCTCCACTCTTTGAACAGTGTTAAAAGACATTGTGATTCTATTGCAAAACCTTCACAGAACACAATCTTTGTTGTAATCTTTTCTTCTGTTTTCTACCCAGATATTTTTACTCAGTAACTGCAGAGATCCATTCTTAAAACTAGATCTGCAGCGGACCAATTACCGACTATAAGATACAACAGTAAGTTTATGTGCTTGTCAGGGACATGTGTTGCATTTGCCTACCTTTTTGATTACACCAATCTAATTTTCTTATGGGTAAATATGTTTCTGTAAGTCTATGTATGCCTGATGAAAAAGCCAGTCATGGTACCCAAAGCATCACCATCATCACCGAGATGAGTGCAGGATCAGATGGCCAATCAGAAAGTTCTGTTCCCCTTTCTAAGTGATTGCATTAGTGATAGGCACATAGTCCAAAGGAGTTCTCTAATATTTTATATTTGTTATGAGAGAGTCCCAGATGCAAAATCACAAGGTGGAGACCATCTGTAGTGGACAATACAAAGAGAAGAAAAAAAGATGAGAAACAGAGTAAGTACATCCTGATGTTTTAGTTGTGTGGACTAATGCCTTTTCTTCTTTTTCAGTCTAGTTCAAGTTGTATTTGTTTTACAACTGAAGGAGTCCTCACAATATCAAAGCTCAGGTATGATGTCTCAGTATAGACAACAAAAGTGATTTTTGAGCAGTACCCCAAGCAGTCAGCAAAACTAAAAATAAATAAAATAAATTTATGTAGCAAACTGGTCTATGAGATAACATTATAAAAGTATTTTGTTTTCTTTTTTATATCATACGGAGTTATGTTTATTCATTTTTTCTGTCCCTGAGCTCTTACAGGTCTTATGACTTTTCCAGTCACTTACTTATGAATAAACAGTCACAGAGTTTAGATAATAGTCCAGATTAATCCAAAACACCTGAATTCTCATTCAAATGAAAATATTTACCTCTTTGCTACCACACCACAGGATAGACACAGTTCAGCTTTACCTATGTTCCTACTCATATTTCCACACCTTGTTTCCAGCAAGAAAGTGTCTTATTTGACTGCTACACTGGCTACACTGGCATTGGTGACCTTTGATTTCACTGAATGTTAAAATTAAAAAATAAAATCCTTGTCTTCTGCCATGAACCCTGTGTGGAATCTTTCTAGAGATTCCCACACACCTTCACACACCCTTTCACATAGTTCCTGAGACTTTGCCTCAGGTTTTCCTAGTATGCATAATACTTCCTTTGGCTGACCAATTATGACTTCATGCCTGAATTTGGGAAGTCCACTTCCACAAATTTTATTTGTTGGGTTCACTTGGTCCTGCTGATATTTATTCCAGGTAGATTCCAGGACAACAGAAATCTTCAGAGGTCACATTTTAGCTAGGGAACCATCCATTGCCTTGCTCCACCTTATTGTAAGGGTGTAGCTTTTTCTGAAGAACAAGATACCTATGAGTCACCAAGCAGTCTGGGGTCTCCATTATTTTAGAATGTGGAGGTACTTATATTTCTTGGTTCCAGAGTTTCAGCCAAAATTTGATACAGGCAAGGTCCTATTTTAATGTTCTTACAACTATGTCAACCCTAATTTTTAGGATAAACTTTGAATAAGGAGCTTTGGCCATCAATTCCTATGATATTTCTTATTAAATTAACCTATTAGCATCTGTTTATTTATGACCAGTTCTGGAAGTAACCTGTATAAGATAAATTAGTGAGTCAGGAGAGAGTATTTTAAACATGCTCTGTGAGAAGTTGAAAAATAAGCATTTAGGTTTCTTACCTCTGAATTGAATATTGTCAAATGCATGTGGTAGAGCTATCACAAATGGGTTCCCAGTAACATGATTGACAGAGACATACATAACTACTGTACTTCAACTAAGACATATTCTTTGGTTGAAAGGGGGAAATGCAGAGTGACAGAGTCAGAAAGTCTGAGAAGAGCTGAAAGACTTCTTGAATTAATATAGCCCAATTCAAAAGATGAATTGTTAGCTTACACTGTACAGGGCATATGTTATTAAATTTTATAATTAATATAATATGAAGAGTCTTCTCTTAAGAACTTTATAATTTGAGATAAGATATGAGATGAAATAGTAAAATAAATGTAATGGAATCAATTTTATAATTTTCACTTTAATTTAGATATTACATTTGAAAATTGCCTGCTTTTTAAAAAAATGGCTAAAGTAGGTTATCAGTATTGGTTTTAGACTCTAAACTTAGTTATTTGTTTTTAAAAAGGAGATGGAATCACCTTCTTATCTGTTGGGGCAGAGTCTTCTAACCTTTGGACTGAATTGAATGGTCTTTCCTGAAGGTTCTTGCAAGCTACTTGGTGCAAAGTGTTCTATTGATTTTTAAAATGTTTTAATCAATAGCATCAACCATTCGTACCTAATTTAAGTGCTCCCCTTATAATTGCTTTCTAGTTCTTTTTTAGTTCTTCCAAATTTTACCTCTAATGTATCCATTTTTACCTGTGGTTGTAATTCTGGTTTCCCTGCATACAAGTTACTCAACAGTGTAACTGTAGTGCAATCAATGAGTCGGTTCTAAAACTCAACAAATGTTACCCTGAAAAACAGCATATTCTATCATTTTATGGTTGTTTCATATGTAATAATCAAGTTCTATTTCCTATTGTCCTTACTGCTTAATGAATCATTCACACAGAAAATAATATTGCATTAGAGAATTTCTGAATTTACATAAAGTGCTTTTTGAAAAAATATCAAGACTGTAAAAAGTTTTTCTTTTAGATGTAAGATCTGGTTTTATTGATGTAAGTACAAACTTAAAATTCCAGGAATTTTATTGGAATAATGTACAAAATATTTAATGATTTTAATCTTTAATGTTTACCAGGTCTTACATAATAGAATATAATTCTTTTGTGGTTGCAGAAAGCCAGTCTTTCTCTTACCTGAGAATCTTTACTTAGTTCAAGTGCAAGGATTCTTGAGAAAATGCCAATAGACTAGAAGGGAGCCTGCAGGGTGAGGGCTTGGGTAGGGCTGGGGTTAGATTATGTCTGCATTGAAGCAATGTGGGAGTGTGTAGTCTTTAGACTGCAGGCAGAAAATGTCTTCAGAGAATTCTGAGCAATAGTGTGATAGGATGAAGAGTTCGGCTGACTATAGTAAGGGGAGAAAGCCTTTAAAAGGGAAACGTTGGGGACAAACAAGCTAGCAAGTAAGCTGTTATAGTGATCTCAGCCACACATGACAGATTTTTTAGTAGAACATTTGCAGAGTCTTAGAATTGAATTAATGTGTGCTGGAAAACATCACTGGTTATTAGGTAAAGAGTATTTAGAGGCGCTCATGAATATTTTTGCCCTGGTTGTGTTTTTTTGTGGTATTAATGGCCAATGATAATCTAGACTTGAGTCAAAGATACCATTGTTGGTTCGGACAAAATTTTGCTTCCATCCAGCCTCTCCTGGTGTCATATAGCTTTCAAATTTCATGGGTAGAGAAGTGTAGGCAATGACAGACTTGGGAGTTAGAAAATCTTAGAGTTTAAAACATGATAGCTATTGTTATTTCACCTAAAAGTTGGGAAATTTCCCAGCAAGAGCTTTTAGTTCTAAGGAATATTTATGGTTTCAAGGTTAGGGTAAGAAAAACCTTAAAACGTGGATTATGAGAAACAAGCATATGATTGACAGATTAACACAGCATTCAAGTGGTTAAAAGAAGGCCTATTTTTGGCACAGAATCCTTCTTATTTTAGTTTTTTAGTGGAAAATGATCTACTCTTATTCAGTTTTATGTAATAATCACCAAAAGAAGTTATTAAGAGAAGCACGATTTAAAGAATGATCACACGATGTGTTGGAACAGACAATGGATGTGACTTTGATATCACACAGGTTTTGGATGTAGATAAAACACTTAAGTGATAATGAAGGCTTTAGATCCTCATGTTGAATGATTTAAACAGTATAAAGTTTTAGGATATTCTCAATGCTTACCACTCCAAGTTAGTAGAAATGGAATTAGAAAGAGCCAGGCTTTGCATTTATCCTAAGTCATTGAAATTCTATCTTCCAAGAATAAAGAGATTTAGATTCAAGTGTTTAGAAGGAATAGGATGTGTGTGTGTGAAGTATTAGTTTTTAGTTGGCAAAATACTGATCTTTGATGAGAGAAACCAAAATTGTTTCAAATTATATGTCACAGACCTCAATTGCCCTGCCGAACTATTTTCCAGTTTGGTGAGCTGTCTTCTTCCTTGATTCCTGTTTATACTTTCTAAGCCAGTCAGGGAAAATGAAATGGATCCTCTTTAGCCAGAATTCTCTCCTCAACTCTTTTGAGCTCAGTGGTTTGTTCTCAGTGCACTGACACAAAGAGAACCAGTCATTCTGTTGGAAAATTTCTAAGCAAACCTCGTCTCCACTCTGTTCTATTGCAGGGACCCATAGGCATTTTCAAGGAGCATGGATTTTATGACTGCAGCTTGAATGCAGCTGTGTCTTTTCCAATCTAGGGCCAAGAGACAAAATGCAACATGAGATTTTTAAACATTCCAAGGCCCATCTGCCATGTAACCCACTTATCTTTGTGGCTGCAAGTTCTTTATTGATCCAAAATGGTAAAGAAAAAAAAATTTAAAAAGGCAACAAAGAGGGAAAATGCAGAGGGAGAGAAAAGCCATAAATCCATTCTTTTGTTGTTCTTCCAGCAGCATCTGTGAGCAATTGTCACAATTACTAGTCAAACTGTATTTGACTTGTTGCCAACATGAATTTTCCAAAAACCCAATGTAAACAAACTCTGCAAGTACTTCCTCATTTGCCAAGCCAGTAATTATTTACTTTGTTTGGACCTAGCATTAATGTCAGTTCAGCTTTACAGCCTGTAATGTGTTTGTTAATGAAACCGTGAGGTCTAAAGCTACATATTAACCTTGCCACCCTTCAATTTTGAGCTCAATAAAGTTGCACCATGGTTTTGTAAACTAGTGTTGGGGGACAGGCAAATGATTAATTATATTTTTCCCTTTTCTTTTATCCAAGCAAATTGTTAATCTTTAAACCTGCCTTGCATTTTAAAGTTAACAAACTAAAATCCAGCCTCTGGGAGATATGATATCATTTAGACCAGTCGATGGGGCTGTTTGGATGTTGTATTTGGAAGTAGCCAGCCGTGGTGCTTGCTCTGGTGTTTAGTAACCTTGTAGGCACCATGTGCTTCTTGAAAGGAGGGAAAATACCTCAGAGATTCAGGGCATATCAATTTAGTAGGAAAGTGATGGTTGGGACCTAGTATTCATTTTGTGGAAACTAAATGAAAGTCAGGTGGTTTTGAGGATGTTTGAGTAATTCTGCTAGTAAAAGAGGACAAAAATTCCTGATCAGGGCATTGGATCCAAGAGAGTAGGGAGGAGGAGACTTTGAGACCAACAATATGACATTTTTCTCCTAGTCACAGCTGAATCTGCTTCTGTCTCTGGTTTGTTATATATGTGCTGTGCACGTGTTGTGGCCTAGACAACAGAAAGCAGGTCACAGCCCCGTTCTCATAGAACTTATGTTCCAAAGGGGAGTGGGGGAGGAAAGATAATCAAGGAAACAGGCCAATTAGTTTTAGATAATGGTAAATGTGATAAAGTCAGTGAAACTAAGGGGTAAAACATGAAGCCATTGGTGAAGCCACTTTTCTTTTGACAGACAGAGAAGGTCTCTGAAGGGGGGACATTTGAGCTGAGACCTGAACAATGTGACCCAGGCCCTATTAGAGTTATGGGGACCACATGTCCCAGAAGACAGACCAATGCCAAGTGTAAGAGTTACTTTCTGTGCATGAAGAAGAGGAAAACATTATGTGCCCAGTGAGTGAGTGGGGAGCGGAATGCAGGGGGAGGGGATGGTAGGTGTGGAGGGAGTGGGAGGGGATGAGTTTGTTTATTGCTCCAGAAAGCAACTTTAGATGCTGAAGGAAAGAAGTGATAGGGCTTTAGGACTATCCTTCTAAGAACAGGAACTCCTCTGAAGATTAATGTGGCAGTCTTGGTTTGGTTCTGGGAGGGAAGGGAAAAGCACTTGGCCCATACTAGATAAAAATTCCCTGGAATAATATCACTTTTCATAAGCCCCTTCAAGACCACCTCCTTTCGGGGAATATTTGAAGGTTTGAAAGCCTCAGGAACTGTCTGGAAATTTGACTTACAGATGAAATTTAGTTCTTGACTCTGAACTTATGACTATTTGATTTACCTGACTTGGAAATTGACTCCAGATAGAGGTGTCTGTTTTATCTAATGTAAAGCTATAATGTTTCAGGAAGTTAGATGATTATTTTCTCCTTTTTCTCCAGAGAAGGTGTGAGTAAATTCCCCCAAAGGGATAATTTTGTTTAGCATCAGAAACTGATGGTTGTGTTTGATTATGTAGTTCTGAGCTCAGAATAGGCATTTTATGCAAAAATCAATATGAATTATGGAGAGAATCTAGCATTTTAGTTACACAGTGCAAGGATTTTATAGTTAGCTACAGTGAGGAAGGAGACTACAGAAGGCAATTTCAAGAAATCTTTCAGGAATCCTTTTTCTGGGGAAACACTTTACACTTAACAGTATAAGTTGATGAAAAATGCACAAATTGGACATTCTCAAAATAAATGGTGAGAAAGAAAATGTAAAGAATCTTATGAAAAATGTCAATTCTTCATGAAAAATTATATTGCAAATTTCTTGTATACCCAGAGTCCTTACATTCTTGTCTTGTGGATTTTATTTAACATATTTATTTTGAGGTAATCTTAGCTTATGAGCTAAAATTTTCAACTTGTCATCCCAAAAATATTTTAAAAACAACAATTCTCCAACCCTGGTGTACATAAATCACGAACAGAACCTAAATTGGTGGATAATTGGATTGAGCTCTGAGCTTAAAGATGAAGGAGACAAAAGCATGCCCCAAAGAAGCATTTGATAGTCTTAGTCTTATCTGTGAATGTTCTATACCAGGCGTGGAGGCAGTATTTGTTTACGGTGATTTGTGCTAACTGCAGTGACATTTTATTTGAGCTGGTATCCTGTATCCGAGCCAGCACATCCATGTGTAAGGGCTCATTCACTCTCTCTCTGGTTCAAATGCAATACTAAGGCATCAGTGCCTCTTCCAAAGGCCATGCTGGCAAGCCCATGAGGTTTTTCCTAATACAGGGACACAGGCTGTTGAGCAAGAGTGATAACAGAAGACAATGACATGACATGGAGTTTAGTGACAGCTGTAGTCTTCACAGGGCTAGAAAGGACACTGCAAGCTACCTTTGTAGAGTTTCCAGAACTTAACAAACTTAAACTCACTGGAGTTTGGAGTAATCACAAACTGACCACCCTGATACTTTTGTTTCTCAAGCAAATCCTAAACAAATTTTTTTCTTTTAAATCAACTTTTGTAATAGTGATCACTGAGAAGATACACAGAAGTTCTTCCATACTGTTTACGGTTGGAATTTTGAAGAACCTATGCATAGAGCAGTGAGGTATGCATCCTTGTTAACATTGTACAAGCCACCTGTGTTTTTATGCATATAATTTAGACATGCTCACAGATACAGACTGGTGAGACTCAAGGCATTTTTCACTTTTTCCTAGATAAAACAAGAAAATTAAGCTGTGTGGATTAATTATGATTTATTGAATAATATCTTACTGTTACATATTTTAGTACTTTTAGATCTTTACACTATGCACAAGTAGCTGTGACTATCCTTATAATTCTTCCAGCTAATTGCTGAGTCAGAATGTATGGCTGCTGTGATTTTTTTTTTAACCTGGTTGTCTTCCTTAGAGGTCATACCAATTTGTACTATCACCAGTAGAATATGAGAGTGACCATTATCCATACCCTGGCTAATGCTAAGGATTAGCATTTAAAAACTACTTTCTAATATCACATTGTCCTCATACATACCACTTTAGAGTCCTCCTTTGAACTTTTTTAATAGTAAGATAGAACCGTGGACGCCTCTGTCATTTACTTATATGGTTATTTGGTATGTCTTGTCTTGGAGTTGCATTGCTGCTTTCCAAGCACTCTTTTAATATTACCTATTGAAATGCGAACCTCTTGTTAGGTGCTTATATTCTGTAAATAATTTCTTTTTTGTCATTTGTAATTTACTTTATGATGGCATGTCATGCATAAGTTCTAAAGATTTGATGAACTAACCTGTTTTCTTTATGATTTCTAACTTTTCTGTGAGGCTAAGGACTATATAAATATTTAACTAGTATATTTTTGGTTTACTTTTCATATTTGAATCTGCAAAGCACTTGGGATTAATTTCACTGTGTGCTATCAGGTGTGCAGCATGAAATTAAGATTATTTTATGTATTGTCAGTTGTCTGTTCAGCACTTATTAAATAACCAATTCTCTTCCTCACTGATTTGAGATAACATTTTTATCATGTATTAATTTCTTCATTTTTCTTCTTGGTCATGGGGATTGAACCCAAGGACACTCTACCATTGAGCTACATACATCCTCAGTCCTTTTTATTTTTCAGTTTCACTAAATTGCTGAGACTGGTCTCAAATTTGGGATCCTCTTGTCTCATCCTCCAAAGTAGCTGGAATTATAGGTTTGTGCCATGACTCTGGGTTTATTAAGTTCTTATAAATTCTTGTGTCTAAATATTACAATTTTCTCAATTGTTATAGCTTCTATTTCCTACAGCAATATTATAAAGATTATTTTATTGTAAACGTAAAATATCATTTGGACGAAGTTTCTCTTTTACAATTTGAAAACTTTTTTGAATATATTAATTTCACTGATAACCTCACAGTTATTTTGAGAGTCATATCCACACAATGGAATACTATTAAACAATAGAAAGGAGAAGATCACTGGAACATGCTATATACCACCTATGAACATCCAAAGCATTACATTAAGTGAAGAAGCCAGACCAAGTGATCTAACAATGTATGCCTACAGATTTATGATTACAGATAGACAAAGTAGATGCAGTGCCTGGGTACAGCCGTGGAAATGAGAATGAACTGTGAGTAGCATGAGGGACATTCAGTGGGGAGTCGAATTTCTAAACCCAATTCAGGCGATGGCCTTACCGCACAGTAGGTTACTCACAACCATTGGGTCACTCCTGTATAAAGCAGATTTTATGATGTGTGAAATGTACTTCAGAACAGTTGTTATAAAAAAGAGATTATTCTGGCAAATTAAAGGCAAATTGTAAGTGTTTTGTTTGGAATTGGATTACACTTAATTGAAGATTTGACCTCTGATGATGTTCATTTTCTCTTCCACAATATGATATTTATCAGGAAATTATTACGTGTGTTTATTCCTCCAAATCCACCACTTCCTTCTTAATCTCTTAGATAATTACATTTGTTTGCTCATTTTATTTTTGGGTGGTTGCAATTATTGATGAGTTTCCCCCATTAAATAGAAAAACTGGTTATTGGTGATGCAAAAAGGGGACTGCTTCATTCCTATATTTTTAACAGCCCTGTTAATGAAATCACTTATTAGTTCTAACATTCTGAAATACACTGAGAGGGGTGTATTACATTAGCAATCTGACTGATCTCTGGCCCAAGGTCTTTAGGACGACAGGTTATAGATTTAGTCACATAATTTTACTGTTGAGATTTTTTTTTCCTCCCCAAAGTTATTAAATGGAGGTCACTTGATCCTGGAGATTTATCAACATTTAGTTTGTGGATTTTGTTGAAATTTAGAATACTTGCTATCAATATCAGACCTTAAACCTATGACCTACCAACCTGAAAATAGAGTTTTAGAGATTTTTATAACAGCATGCTTAGTAAATTAACTGTCTAAAGTATAAGCGTGATTAGCATTTAATCAAATTCCAGCATATGTCAAGAGATCATAATCAGAACCCCGGGCATCAGGTAAATTAACAAACCATTTGGCTGGGAGTAGAATGATTAGCACAGGAATAATCTGCTCTGTTGCTGATGATTATTGGGCATGAGACGATTATCGAATATCTACATGTTTCAGTAAATATTGAGCAAACCTTTCCTGCTAGGAAAAAATTAAAGATTTTAGTTGCTTACTTTCTATTGTTCTACTGTGCACTGTAATGACCAGGTAATGGTATATGAGAAGGAGTTATAAAGGGAAGTGGGGACAAATTTACAAAAAACAGAACCAAAAAGGAGAGAAGTGTCTTGGATTTATCTTAGCTGCATGAGGCTGTGTGAGGATAGAAGCAGATTTGGACAAGCAAGGTTAAAGTGGCCATCTTAACCTCAACACTCTGCCATAGTTAATTTATTTAGAAAATTTTATTCCATAAATTGGGTAACAATTTATTGTTGTTTTATCACTTACATAAATTATTACATTATCCTATGCTGTATATATTTTTGTATTTTTCAAGCATCAAAAGTAACAGCTTTTTGAGCAACAAAATTAGCCCTGGAATATTTGGGCAGAGAAGGTATATATTCAAAAGGTGTTGTGGCTCACTAGTCCTGTTGATTGAGTTGCAGGAACTTTCACCAACTTTTGATCACAGATCAAAATAATAGGAATAGGAAGAGACATTCTGGGAATCTGCTGGTTCCATCTAAGCACCTTCAACTGTACAACACTTTAGAAGTGTTTCCCTGGATAATCAGGAATATCCCCTTTGCCTACACTGCAACCCTTGATATTTGCTATTTACTTTTTGACACAAAGATGTCCAAATTGCTAGATTTGCTAATGCTCCACATTGGATGCCTGCATCTCAGAGGTGCATAATCTTTAAACCAATAGATCCAACCCTGTAGGTTTGTCCTGAATTGGTGCAAAGGGCCTCTGGTTGACTTCTAGCTGTCAGCCAGTCTTTGGAGCTTGGAATATAAGGATTAATCACTGTTGTTGAATCCATGCACAAACTCTGCCCCTGCTATCCTGGTCCTCTTATCTACATTCTATCATCTTTTATTTATTTGGTTATTAAGAACTTCCTTCATACTAGAGACCTTTTGAGAAGAACTTGAATGTGATGCACATACTCCATGCTTTGGGTCTATTCTGAGAGATCTTCCTCAGACTTGTTTGTCCTAAGTCTTTACTCTTGGTTCAGTCATAAGGAATTCCTCATTAACCTGAGTGTGTGGAAAATAATTAGCGGTGTAGTAGAAATGCTTATATGCCTGGAACAACCCATTTTGGAATTTTTTTGAAGCTTGGGATATACTTAACCCTATTGTCATTGTACTCTTATTCAAAACCCTGTATACAAAATTACCTGGTATAGCTCTTAATCACAAGGAATTAAAATCTCTTATAATGGTCAGGAGCATGCCTTCCCTGACTGCTTTGACTTTGCTCAGTAGGAAATACTAATTCTGTGTTCAAGGTTATTTTCTATATAAACATCCTTGAGAAACATAGTCTGGAACAAATGTCAATCAGTGTCTGTTCTCTGGAGACATGCATAAGTCAAGACGCTAAGAATTGTTCCCAACAAATAAGTCATCCTTTCATATATTGATAGAAGTGATTACTAATATTCCACTTAGAAATTTTGCATCTATTTTCATGTTTGTGATTGGTCAATACTTTTTCTTTCTTCTTCTGTTGTAGTCAGATTTTGCAGTCTAAATGCTTTAACTTCATATAATTATAAAATTTATTGAAAGTGTTTTTATAAGATTCTCAAGAGATATCCCTTTTCATTCTGTTATTGTTTATTTTATAATTTTTACCTTGATCAGTATTCCTTCCTTAAATGTCAACTTTATTAAAATATTCTAAGAACCAGCTTTGTTGATCTTCTATTTTAGATTTGCTTTCTGTGTCATAAGTTCTGATATTATTTCCTTCTTTTCCTCTCTTAGGTTTAATTTTCTGTGCTTTTTCTAATTTCTTGAAATGGATATGTAGATCATTGACATTCATGCTTCTTTCTTTTTAATAAACTCACATTTATTGATTTAATCTAAAAAGACCATTGGCTGTGGAATATGAATTTTGACAAGTCGTATTTTCATTATCACTAAGTTTGAAATAGATGGAATTTCATTCTTTTTCTCTGATCATGTAACACAATTTCAAAATATACAATAGTTATATATTGCCTTTTTATTTTTAATTTTTAGCTTAATCATGTCATGATGGGAGAAATACACAACATTTTATTATTTTGCTGTCATCTAGTATTCTAAGTGTTTAAAGTAGGTTAATTCTTTTGAACATAGTGTTCAAATTTTCTATATTCTTATTGAATTTTTTCTGTTCCTTTTATAAGGTACCAAAAGGAGTATTTTTAAATCTCCAAGCATTATTAAAGTCTTTTTTCCTGTTTTTCTCATATATATTTGTAATATATGTGTTATATACAAATGTGTGTGTATATGTGAAGTTGCATGAGACACTTCAAAAGCCCTGTTTGCTCATGTTTGTACATTTCTGTACAATTTTCAAAAGTAAGATAATTTAATCTCATTCAGTTAAGACTACTGTCATTTTCCAATTAGACTTCACCATACTTCTGAAATTACAGAACTTTATAGAACTTTATATATAAAAGACATTTGATACAGGATTTTTAAATTTGACAACATCCTGAAAGCTTTCATAATGCAAAAAATTGAGTTGTGAAATCAAAGAAAAAGTATGTGTGTATGTGTGTGTATATATATATACATGCATATATATATATATATATAAATAATTTAACTATGTTTAAATGAAGTGTAAATTATCTTTCCAGTCTCTGTTTCTAACTAAATGTGTTTCACTCATTTTCCCTGTGTGTTCGAAGTAGGTAAATGTAGTAGAGTGTCTATAAGATGCTTATATGTTCTCTTACATGTGTAACCTATGAAGCAATGATTCTGAAACTTGTAGAAAAGAATCTTTCATAGTACTAATTTTATATGCATTATTAAAATATAAGCAAATATCTGTGTCCATTACTTAGAAAGACATAGAGATGTACATTGCTTCAAATATTCTTCAAACATCTGTTGAGCATCTATTAGGTAGTATACTAGGAAAGGGGATTTAGAAATAACAAAGATATAATGTCTAACCACAAGAAAATTATTTAGTCTAAACTCACGAGAAATAAAATGTCTAGAACCATCTGATAGTACTTGTGACTTGAGCCTTCCATTTATGTGGAATGAGTGTGTCAAGGTAGTCAAAGAAAATTACTGACATAGGATTTACTCCAAACAAAAAATATAAGATTAAGAGAAAAACATGATTACTTCAATAGATATGGAAAATGCATTTAATAAAAATCAACATCTAGTCAGAATGAAAAAGCTCTTTGTAAATTAAGAAAGTAAATTTAAGTTGATAAAGATGTTTATGAGAATAGGTAAAGGAAATATCCTACCTAATGGTAAAAATTTGAAAGATTAACCTTTAAATAAAGAACAAAACAAGTTTCCATACTATTACCCACTTTATACTAGGGTTCTTAGCCCATAGGTAAGGCAAGAAAAAAACAAAATGGTACCTGTTAGGAAGAGGAGTGAAACCATTATTCTCTGCGGACGACATAACTGTTTTTCAGCATCTAAAACATGTACAGTTAAATTATTAGAATTGATAAGCTGTTTTAACAACATAGATGGATATACATTTATTATGCTAAGTGAGATCAGCCAATCCCCAAAATCCAAAGGCCGAATGGTCTCACTGATATATGAATGATGATGCATAATGCGGGGGGGGGGGGGGGGGGGGGGGGACAAGGGGGGAAGGAAGGAAGGAAGGAGGGGGGGGGGGGGTGGGGGCGGGGTGGGGGGTAAAAATAATAACAGAATGTGTGACAGATAACATTGCCCTGTGTACATGTATGAACGCACAGATGGTGTGACTCTACTTTGTGTACAACCAGTGAAACAATAGCTGTACTCCATTTGTGTTCAATGAATCAATAAGTAAATAAAAAAAATTAAAAAAAATAAAACACACACACACAAAAATTCCTATATGAAACAATAAACCAACATCCTAATGTTGCTATTTTATAATATCTGAAAAAAATTAAAAACAATGCAGATTGTAGAGAAACAAAACTATCTTCATTGGCAAGCAATATGGTTATCAAATATCACCCAAGAATACACACATACACACAAAGCCATAAGAATTAATAGGTTAGTTTAGCAAGGTCATAGTAACAAGAACAACATACATAAATCGACTGAATTTATGTATCCAAGGAATGACCACTGAAATTAAAATGAAAGAAAATAGTAAAAATATTATAGCATCAAAGCCTAAAGTATTTAGGAATAAATCCAACAAAATATGTGTATTATTTGTATACTGAAAACTTCAAAATGTTGACTAATATAGGAAAAAATAAATGGGGATAAATTGTGATCATGAATTGAAAGAGTACTTTACATTTTTTTAATTCCATTTTGAGCTAAGTATTCAGTGCAGTACCAATTAAGATGCCTTTTGTAGAAATTGACAAGATAATTCTGAAATTTATATGGAAATGCAAAGTATCTAGAAGAGTTAAACAATTGTGGGAAAAGGAGCAAAGTTTGGAGGATTTACACAATCCGACTTCAGAACTTAAGGTCCTATGGGCTAGACAGAATGGCACTGGAAATAAAAAAAGATAACATGCACATGTACCTCAATGGAAATAGAGCTCAGAGTTAGAACCACGTAGGTGCTCAAATCATTATGTGAAAAAGTGTCAAAGTAATGCAAGGAAGAAAGGGTTTATTAATGAATGTTACAACAATAATCAGACAACCTTATGCAAAATGTCTCAGCCTTTACCCTATTAATTTCAAAAATTAACTTGAAATAGATAATAGTCTTAAATACAAAACCTATGTAATGTACAATTTCCAGAAGAAAACAAGAAAATCTTTATGATTTCGTGTTAGGCACTGGTTTCTTAGGACAAAATATCAATAACGAAAAATGATCAGTCCTCAAAGTTAAAGATTTCAGCTTTTCAAGATTCATTGTTTAACTGGGAATGATGGCAAACAATTGGAAATCCAGAGGCTCAGGAGGCTGGGGGAGGAGGATCCCAGGTTCAAAGCCAGCCTTAGCAACTTAGTGAGGCCCTATCTCACCACAAAATAAAAAAGGGCTGGTGAAATGACTCAGTGGTTAAGCACCCCTAGGTTCAATCCCTGGTGCCAAAAACAAGAACAACAACAACAAATCATTGTTAAGAAAATAAAAATGCAAGGCAACTAGGAGAATATATTTGCAAGATGTCTATTCATAAACACTGGTGTCCAGAGCAGCCATTCCACACCAAAAAAAAAAAAAAAAAAGGCATGTAAGAACATGAAAACATGCTCAACACTGTTAGCTATTAGGGAAACACAAATTGAAAGTGGAAATGAGATTCCCTGCATCTTACTAGAACAACTAAAATTAAAGAAACTGACAATGCCAGGTAAATGACTCAGAGACTGAAACTCTCATACATTTGAGTTGAACATGCAAACAGTACAGCTACTCTGGAAAATAGTTTGACAATTTCTTGTACAATTCATCATAACATTAACATATTACCCAGTCACTCAGTGCTTGGGTTTACCCAAAATAAATGACATCATATGCTCACACACAGAAGACTGTTTATGAATGTTTATAGCAGCTTCATTTATAATCACTGAAACCTGCAAACAATCCAAATAGGTAAATAAATTGTGGTATCTTCATAAAATGGAATACTATTTAGCGATGATAAAGAGCAAACTACATATATGCAACCATATGAATGAAAATCAAAAGTATCATGTTAATTCAAAGACTGTACATTCTATATACCATTCATACATCATTTTGAAAAAGACAAAACCTTAGGGACAGAATTTTTATGAACCATGGGATGGGAAGGACGCAGAGCATTATGGAGGGGCACAGGGCAAGAGAAATATTCTTCACCTTGGTGAGAGTGGTGGTTCTAAGACATAATCATTAGTTAAAATCATACAGCTAAAAGAGTAAATATTTTGCATATTAATTATGCTTTAATAAATCTGATTTTAAAACTGTATGTATACCATTTAAAATAATACCCACATACTAAGAATCTGGGGATAAATCTAACAAAAGGTGTATGAAAGATCCAAAAAAACTATACAACTTTATTGAGAGACATCAGAAAGACCAAAATAAATGGAGAAATATAGTAAGTTAAAGGACAGGAATACTTAGTTTAGATCAGTTCTTCCTGAATTTTTTACTAATTCAATAAAATAAATTAACTCCCAGGAGGATTTTTAAAGTACTTGAACACTAATTCTAAAATATATATGGAAATATAGAGAACTGAGAAGATAAGATATTTGCTAAAAAAAAAAAAAGGGTAACAAAACAGAAAACCTGGTGTTCCAACTCTCACACTTACTCAGCCATCCTAACTCAGGCTGAGCTGGCATAGAGATTCCTATTTCTGTAAATGTGTACACTTTCCTTATGAGAGTTGAAATGGTAAATTACATATAAGAAATAAAGGATTTTCAACATATGAAACAATTGTAACTTGGATATTCATATAAAACATATAATTGAACCTTTTCTCAGATCACATAAAAAGATAAAATCCCTATGGATCACAGAGCTAAATAAGAATGACAAAGCGATACCACTTTTTAAAGGTGTTATAAGAGAACAAATTGCACTCTTCAACTTGGTTAAATTTTTTAAAGTTCAACAATATTAATGTTGGCAAGCATGTGAGCAATAAGAACTCTCAAGCTGTTTGTCAGAGTATAAATTTGATTCATCCAGTTTGGAATATTTTGGTAATATGTGTTAGATTTGACTGTAAGCATGTCCTAGAACACAATAATTCCACTGTTACCATCAACATTTTTAACAGACAAAAATTGGAAGCACCCCCAAAGTCCATCAACAGTAGAGTAGCTGAATTAACTGGGCAAGTACATACAGTAGAATACTATACAGCAATCAAAATAAGATATAACTATGTTCAACAATGTGGATTAATTTCTTAAAATATACTAAGTTTGAGTGGCAATATATAAAATGGAACATACTGTATGATTCTGTTCATATAAAGTTCAAAAGTCAGGGGAGTACCTACTTCTGAAGGAAAAATGGGGTTTTGATTTTGAAGAGACACTGTGGGTAAGCTGGTTTCTGGGGAGCTTGTAATGTTCTGAAACATCCATTTGAGAGAATTTATGGATATTTGTTTTAAAAGTATTTGTTAACCGGTACAAATATTTCTGTGCTTTTTCACTTAAATTTCATACAAACATAATTTAAAAAACAAAGCCCAAAGAGAAATGTTTGGGCACTTGCCTTATGACCTACATGCTCACGTGTGCTTTTCTGAGAAGTGGAATGGAAGATGTAGTATACAACAGTGACCTTTAGCTATGGAATTTTTCTGTGAAGTTGGCATCAAGGGTGGTCACTCCGCCTGACTAGTCAGAGCAGCGACACACCGGGAATTGGCTTTATGGTGCCACTGTTATAGTAGTCATGCACATTTTTATCCTAGCGTAGAGCTCAGAGATTAGCATGTAAAAACTGCTCAGTGCGTGTTTTCTGAATAAATGAAGCAGTAAATGAATTAACAGTGCCTCTCATGAAGTACACTGACTCACTGTGAAGTCTGCAAACCCTGTTGGCTTCCCTGGATTAATTCCTTGCTGGAAAAACATAAACAATTATAAAGAAATAACTCTCAACTCTGTGCACTTTGGAGTAACTTTTAAAATCATCCATAGACCTCTTAACACCAGGAGGAAACTGAGTCCCATCCAAGAACTACTGTATCAGTCCACTAAAGTAGAACCTCCCTAGTATTCTGAGACGCCTCAGAGAATATTCTAATATAGTACCTTCCTACGGCAGGCTGTGTAAAGAACACTGGAAAACCAAGTATGCTGGACTTAATAATTATCTAAAAATGTGGGAGGGTCTGTTTTTATTTCCTTTTCACATATTCCTGATAGATTTCTGAAAAATATGCAACATCAACCCCTTTCCATCTTTTGTCAGTCACAGATCCCCATTCAGAAGCAAGATGGCTCTCCATGGTAAGCAAATATGTAATTAAGATTTACTTTGGTTCAGTGAAAATATGCCTTCTTTCTAAAGAAGTCCCCAAGGCTAAGTTCAAAGTAGGCAAGGTTAGATATGGTGGATTTATCAGTAAATTTAGCCCAATTTAACAGGCATGCCTTCAAACCTATTAAAGATGGTGCTTATGTGATATTCTGTGATGTCTTCCGCCTAAGGATTTGGGCAATCCATGCAGTTTACTTTAGCCTTGAAAGTAGATTTATATGAGAGAAAAGGAAAGTGCTGAGAATTTTTTTCTTGGTCTAACATCCTCCCTTTGACCGCATAATAGTCCAAAAACTCACACAAGCAGTTCCATATGGAGGGGAGGAATGTCTAGCCAAAACAAGTTGTTCAGCTTATTAGCCTTGGGCTGAATAAGTTACTCAGAATATCTGGCGTGGCTACCCCATTTAAAAAGGAGGGGTGGGGTGGCTACGTTTGCCTTTTCATTCTCCCCTTATAGTTTTAGATGGGAAAACAAATGGTGAGGCAGAGCTGCAGGCCAGAAGCCCTGCACTGAACCGTTTTCTCTGAACATTTTGAAAAGACTCCCAGGAGCAACGACACAGATTTCTTTGCACTTGACTGGCTGCAGAGAGACAGGCATAAAGCACGATTTTCATTGTCGTCTCTTTTCACATTCGATCCTTCTTGGACAAGACTATCAAGTTGCTTTGGTGTGAATCTTGGCAGAAAAAGTCTCTTCTCTTCAAGAATTTGAAATACTGTGAACGGCAAAATAAATTGGCTCCAACTGTAAGCTCTATCATAAAGGAGGTGTAAGATGGCAGAAGGAGAATTAGAACACATTTTTAAGATCTCTTTGAGATTAAATCAATTTTTTTTTTTTGCAAGGAATAGGGAGTGTAAAATTGCATTTGAATTTAATTGTAATACATTTTGAGGTTTCCCCCAATCAGGTTGGGAGGGAACTGTCAATTTTTTTGTCTCTAATTTAAGTATTAATTGCCACATTATATAGTTATTTTTGCTTGCCCATTTTGACATCATTCAGATTCATAAAATAAAGGATATGCCTATTAGTATTAATTTTTCCACCAAGTTTTACTCATCATGTACATGTATTTAAACTCCTGTCCTTTCTTCCATGATACCTTATCTCCCTCCTTCCCTTCTTTTTTTTAAAAAGAGCACATGCATTCATTTTCAGATAGATCTTGAGAGAACCTTTGAAACTAATTCTGTACAACATTAAAGGCAGGAAGTATATGATTCCTTTGTCAAAATAGTCCATGAAAGAAAGAGTTTTCAAAAAAATTCTGGACTATTGCAAGTTTCTAACTCTGCTTTTTTATTTCTTAAAAAAGTTATTGACTGTCTCTTGAGGAAGATCACCCAATAAATAATTCTGAATTTTGCTGCTTTTTACCTAACCTAACCCAGTCTGATACCCACATGGAAGACTCTGGTGGAAGAGCATGTGTTAAAACTACACATCTGCTTGGCCTACAAAGTAATTTTATGTACCATCAATCCAACCCAACAAAACCCAACAGACTAAGTGACACAGGCAGCAGTTAAGAGCAATTGTGGCAACCACCTACAACAGAGCTTATTTTTGCTTGGTTGCAAAGCATTTGCATGGTATACAATTTGCCAATAATTACCCTGATATTTTGACGGGGCCTGGCTTGCATATTTGTAAATATTTGTGGTTGCTAAGTTACCAGCTACAGTTATTTGTGTTTGTGTACCATGTCATTTTGTGGCAAAAGGAGATGTTTTAGACTTCACAGCAAGAGACTCCTACCTTCTAATGGATGCCTTTTCAGGATTTTCCCATAGCAATCTTTTAAAACCTATTTATACTGGAAGATTCCAACACTTTTAACAACCAAGCATTTCTGCTTTATTATGTTGCTTTTTCTAACACAGAGACTGTTTATATGGAATAAGATCAGACTTTCACTTATTCTTTCATTCATTCATTCTTTAATTCAGCACACATTTTTTGTAAGACACTATATAAGGTCCTTTGTACAGTTTGAGGATGCGTCCCATCTTCACCTAAGAGTCTAAAGGGGAGAGAAGATCTACGCAAATAGCTCAAGTACACAAATCACCGAATTTCCCCCAGGTCTCCCTAGTCAGTGAGGACTGCATTCTCCCACCTGCCCTCGTGGGAACTCTAGACAGGCAACATGTCCATCACTCAAGCATTTCTGTGAGAGCCCAAGGAGTGCTCCCAGGTGCTCACAAACTTCAGCTTCCATTGTGATGAGACTCCTAGACTTCCTCTGTGCCCTACACTGACTTTCCCTTACTCTGCCCCTTGAGAGGTCATTACATTCATTTAGCCCTCTGATACTTAATGCTTCCTATAAGCCAGGGGCCTTCTTTCTTTTAGAAGTGAACATGACAGGAAAGGGTTCTGCCTCTTGGCACTGTGTGCTAGTGTATGTGTGAAGGGAAGGGATGGCAGTGAGGAAAGGCAAACACAGTGACAAGAGAAGGCGGCCCAGGAGAGGAGGGAGGTGACTGGTGAGAGATTTCCCCTGAAGGTAGGTAGTGTCCATAGAGAAAATGCCAGCACCTGAGTAGGGAACTGCAGGTACCTGTGTGCTCCTACCACCTTCCATCCTTACACTACCTCTATAGCCATGAATCATGGGGCCACCCTCAACTCTGGCCACAGTTTGTTATCCAGACCTCAAAAAGCACACTTGCTCAATCTTGTGATGCCTTTCATCATCCAACTGCTGAAGCTCTGGGATTAGGGAGATACCACTTCCCTCCTGCCACTGTCTTCCTCTCCCTCCTTCTGCCAGGTGCTGATCAGGTTTTTGGGAGCCAACACCTATATACTCAGCACTCTCTTCAAAAAAATAAAATGAAATTATGCATACAAAATTATGTACAGAGAATTGGAACAGGATTGAGTTTAGTTCTCTTTACATGTAGACTCACAGGGCAGTCTTCTGGTCTTCTGCCCTTCATTTCTATTCATGCCACCATCTCAATCTCAGTTGTTATTATGTTACACAAATAAAAAGATGCACTTGCCACATGATTGATAAAGGCAAAGGCAAAGTGAGATGGGAATTTAGAAGAGGGAAGGATTGCATCCCAGCAGAGGCAATCAGCTGATACTTTATGCAGAAGGTGCTATCCGGACTGTGTCTTGAAGAATGAGTAGGATTTGCATACTCAGAAATGATGGAACAGCTTTCTGAGTGCTTCATCTGTGCACCATGCTTCCATATCCTATATCACCCTCTTTAGGAACATCAGATAGTGAGAAGCTTCATTTTACAGATGATTAAGCTAAAGTCTCAAAGTTATATAAATATTATATTGCATAAGTCACCAACTTATTTAAGCCATATTTCCCACTCAGGCTCATCTAAGTGGAGTGCTCTTTCCCTTTTGCCAGGATGATGCTCATTTTGAGCAAAGATATAAGGATTGCAGTCCTGGAATATGCATGAGAACAATGGAGGGGTTGGCTGAATCAAAGAGAATAACAGTCAACGGACTGGTTATTAAGGGTTTAAATATCATCAAGAGAGTAGCATTGTATCTTCTTTTAGCACATATAGATAAACAATATCATAACTCATGGCCCAGCTCTATCAGCATGGGCTCATGCTACGTGAATAATAATGCAAATGGCAGTGAGAACACAGCTGGCATGGACTTTCCATAAGGGTTACTTGCACATTGTAATATCAGGAGTGCTGAAAGGATCCAGCATCATTTAACTGATGTTTGAAATGTGACAGTTTAAGATTCACCCTTTGCTCCCTGTTAAACTCTTACCTCTGAAAGAGGCAAAATGATGTAACTGAGATTATTAGCTTCTTTCCTGAGAGCAGTTTTACAGAAGAAGGAAGCATAAAGGATGAAATCCAAGAAAACCTAATGTCAACAGAAAGAGGAAGATGCTCAATTTTTTGTTGTACCTTTATTCTTATTCACATGACTCAGTTCACACCCTGGCTGCACTCAAAAGTAGAAAGACTATCCAGAATCAAAAACACGTGGACAAATGGGGCTGAGTTTTTGAGGAAGAGCCACCTCTTTTTTTTTTTTTTTTTTTCCCCTTGTTGCAGCCATCTCCAGGTCATGGAGAGCAGTGTGTGGAAAACACAGAGGCAGGACAAGTCTAGTTAGTGGGGGATGACAACAGAAACCCTCCCTCCTGGCAGCAGCAGCAGATCCTGTGGTCGCATTGCTGGTGGGCTGTCAGCATCTTTCCAGCCGCTTCCTAGTGGCTCCTGCTAGGGTGTCTGGGAAGCTTCACATACTTCGAATCAAACTGTCTTTTGTTATTTTCCTTAAGAAGTTTTGCACATGCGATTCTATGAGGGGACAGGCAGAGGCATGTGTTTCTGTTTTTAAGACAATGATTAACATTAAAAAAAATTGTGAAAGGAAACGCAAAGTCCAGGTCTCTGCCAGAGAGGACCTTTGGTCTACTTAGCATCTTAAAATGGTGCTGAGCTTGATTAGTATTTCACAAGATGGTACAACCTGTTGATGGGTTGGACATCATAGATTTGCTAAGATTGTCAGAAAGGGTCTATCACTGCATGCAAAATTGTACTTAAGGTACTCTAGAACATGGGTTTTTGCGGGTACATCTTTGTATAAATCACTAGACCTAGTGCAGTTTTGTTTTATTTTGGTGCTGGGGATCAAGCTCAGGGACTCAGAAATGCTAAGCAAGTGTTTTACCAGTGAGCTACATTCCAAGCCCGCAGTGTAGTGTTTTGATTCAAATGTGTGGAATGAATGAATGATTAAATGCAGTCCTTGATGGAAATCAGTCTTGGTGCAGGGATCTTCTGCAAACGTCACATCTATGTAGATGCAAACTCATTCAGATTTTATACACAAAATGAAGGAATGTAACTGTGAAGGGAAGAAGGCCATAGATGAAGTTTAATTCTGAATTTTGCTTGTGAGTAAAGAAGAGATCCACCTACCCCATCAGGTCATGATTAGTGCCAGACACTTGCCCTTATAGTCAGAATAAATGTGGCAAAATGATCTTGTGAATTCCATTTGTGCCACCTTCCCATTCAAAATGCCTCAGTGTCTCCCTGTTACTTTCTGGAAAATACTTAATATATTGGTCAGACTTATATCACTCTCCTCAAGTAACAGCTGTTCTTCTGAAGGAAGATATTTAGTTGAACCTTCTCTTCATTCCAGCTGTGTATCCTGGATAATTTCCTTATTTTTCTAAGCTTCAGGTTTTTTTTTACATGAAAAATACCAGGAAAAGTACAGACATTCTTTCTCAGGATTTGGTTTTCAAAAGTTTCATATAGTGAAGCCTGAAGGAAAGTGACATTTCCATAAAACCCATTTAACTGGCATAAGTCAAAACTTAGCTTATAATTACTGTCAACTGTGTTCACTTGGCATTTACTATGGGTTGTGTGGTAGCCCGTGCTGTGGTTTGAATGTTTGTGCATGCTCAAAATTCATCAACTGAAACCCTGATCCTCAATGTGAGAATATTTGGAGGTGGGACTTTCAGAAAGTGATTAGAATTAGTTGAGGTCATAAAGGTAGAACCCCATGATGAGATTAATATCCTCATAATAAAAAGGAAGAGACAAGATCAATCTCTACAGAAAAGGCCCTGTGAGAACATAAGCAGGAAAAGGGCTTAGTTCTCTTTGTGCTGCTATAAGAATACCTGGGACTAGGTAATTTATAAAAGGACAGTATTTTTTTCTCACCGTTCTGTAGGCTAGGAAGTCCAAGGGCAAGGCAGTGGTATCTGATGAGGACATTCTTGCTATTCAAGTGGAAGGCAGAGAGGGAAAAAAATGGAGAAAGAAGTACCCATATGGCTGAAGAGGGTAAACCCTCTTCTGCAAACCTTTTTATCATGGCATTAATGCACACCGTCCAAGGCCTCAGCTCCCAATAATTCCACACAAGGTCACGTTTCCAACACAAATTCTGGGGTATTCATCCAGAAAATAGCAAAGACACTCACAAGAATATGATGATGATAGTACCCCTGTCTCAGATTTCCAACCTCCACAACAGGGAGAAATAGCTATTTGCTACCTGAGTCATCCTGCCTATGATATTTCATCATAGCAGCCTAACTAAGATAACCAGTTGTTCTTCAATAATAATAGCTCATAATAACAGCTACTGCATATCAAAGGACTTAGAATAGCAGTCACAAGTACTGGACCTCAGCCCTGCTGCCTACTAATTGTGCACTATGCATGATAACTTTCCCATTGCAGGCATCAGTCATTCATTGAAAAATGAAAATAAAAACGTAATGCTTGTCTCAGTTTATGAAAAGTCCTTATCACAGTTTCATATACTTAGTAAATATTCAATAAATGTTAGCTACTATTATCAAATATTCATTACATATCAGGCATTATGTTTTATGCATCTATTTCATTTAACTTCATAGCACCCAATGATATAAACATTACTATCTCCATTTAAAAATTAAAACAATATTGTAATTTACAACAGAAGTTAAGTAACTTGTTCAAAGATACCATTCTTAAATGGTGTAGCAAAACCAGATGATTTCAGTGCCTAAGCGGTACTCCCAATTGTCATGATTTTATTTGTCTGGGTTAGGGCCCAAGCAATGATATATTTTAAAAATTGTCCTGGTGCTTCTATGTGAAGCTAGGTGAGAACCACTACCTAGGGATTTTCAGTTCCAATCAGTCCAAATTCCCTACTTCTCTCTTCCCCACCCATATGAAGTACTCAATTAGAATTTCTCAGAGCAGTACCTGGAAAACTGTATTTTAAACAACCATCCTTGTAATTCTAATGATCAGAATATTTTGACTACCATTTCCCTGTTTGTTTTTCTCCTACACCAGATTTCCAGTTGTTTAATATCATGTAAATTTTCTTTCCCCGTGGTAGAAGGTTTAGTGTTTATTTTAGTGCATTATAGGCTTAGTAAAATAAGGTCACATTTATTGTTAAATGATTGACAGCACCATAAGAATCAGATGGGCAAAGCTTAGAGTCTGGGTTATAGCTGAGAGCACAGCTCAGGCATGGTATATAGATAAGTGACATAGAACATTTTAAAAGCACTGGATTTTGTACATTTCTTTACTCCTGGGCAGAAAGGTACAAAAAATGGGTAAATAGCTGAAGTCATGCCCTCCATAATAGATAATTACAAATAGTGCCTTAAAAACCACTCATAATAGCCTCTTGTTAGTTTACAAATAGGACACATAGCTTTCCTTTCTTATCATCCTCTTGCTTCTAAATCAATTATTTTGACACCTGTATCTTTCAATAGTCATCTGGATGTTGAAAATCTGTAACAGAAAAAAACCTTACATTCAATGGTCAGAGCTTGATTAGGACTTGTCCTTTCAATCTCCAAGGGAAATTGAGCCTTGGCTTAGCATGGGTGGCCTGAGTGACTAGCTGAGTGACCAGCCAATCCTGTGTCCAGACCTCAGAGACAGATGACTCAACGGCAGGACCTGGCCATATGTCCCAGTTCTGAGAAAGATAAAGTGAATATAAGCTTCAACGTCATGGGCCACCTCAGCTATTGCTTCGGAATGACGGTTTCGACATGGAGCACTTTTCTATATGTGAAACAAAAACTTTTGTTTTTTTTCCTGAGTTTTTGATTGCATTGGTTACTGAGTTTTAGTTGCACTGGTTGCAGCTGACTATTAAAAACAAACAAGACCAGTTCATTTCTTTCTGAGAAAGTACCAAAGAGAATGTTCTATGTTCATTCACATATGTTTTTCATTCACCGGAAGCTGGTAGAAATTCATACATGCTATTGATTCTGACAATGAATATTAGAACATCTTTTGAAACCATTGGAGGTTGAATCCAAAATAAAACTGACAAAATTTTAAAGGGTCTCCTCATTCCCTATTCCCTTCCTCACATAATTTCTCTTACTTTATTGATGTTTTTCAAGCCTAGAAATGAGGAAATCAACAATTTATCAGACTTTTATACAAATTTCCATTTCGCTTAATTATCTCTAATATTTTGGGTGATTTTTATTTATTTGGATTTGTTATATGACTTCTCGTTAGGCTTTTTCTTCCCTATTTATCCATTTATTTATGTTTTTCTTGTGATAGAATTCTTTTGGGATCAGATTCATACTGCCAAGAGAATCTAGTACCTGGTATTTCATGAAAAATATCCACAAAATTATTTCCAGGTTTCTCAAATGATATTCCTTCTCCTCATGAACTCAGGTGTTTATAAACACAATTCATGATGAGGCATTGGTTTGAGAGCACAAATCAATCATGAGATTAAAAATCTAAGTGCTGGTTTAATTTGGGATGTACTTCTTCATGTTTGATTCTAGAAAAGAATGAGCTATTTGAACCACTTTAAAAATTGGGAGAGAATGGATCTTTTCAATTCATACTTTCTCTTTGACCTTTATTTCTTTGGGAGGTTTCCAATCAAGTCCCCCCCCCCCCATCTTCTTTTTATTGTGATAAGAAGGAGTGGTTTAAACTTCATCTCCTCACTCCTTCTGCAGGTACAGTTCAGCGGTCCTAGGTGCCTTCCTATTGTACATCCACCACCACCTTCATTGTTTTCCTCTTGAAAAACTGAAACTAAATATCTGTTAAACAGTAATTTTCCTCTCCTCTTTGCCACCCAGTGCCTGGAGAAGCCAATTTTTTTTTTCTATCTCTGGGATTTGGGATTCTCCAAATACCTCATTAAAAAAAAACCATTGGGGATTTTTCTTTTTTTTTTTTTTTTTTTCTTTTTTTTTTTATTTTGCATAAATACTCAATGTTATTCCTTATGGTCTGGATTTCTTTTCTTTTTTATTCTGAGCAATATTCCATTCTGTTGAATTTATATAGCATACTTGTTTATCCATTGTATATATGGTTTGTCTCCCAAATTTCGTGGGCTGGAAGCTTGGTCCCCAGGATGGCTGTGTTGAGCTGGTGGAACCTTTAAGAGGTGGGGCCCAGTGAATGGTCACTAGGTCATGAAGACCCCAACTCATGAATGGATTAATGCTGTGCTGGGGGAGTGGGTCAGGTCTAGTAGGAGTGGATTAGTTTCCATGAAAGTAGATTGTTAGAGAGAGAGAGAGAGAGAGAGAGAGAGAGAGAGAGAGAGAGAAAACCTGACCCTTGTATCCTCCTTCCTGTCTCACCATGTGATTTCTGTCTTTCACATGCACTCCTATCTTTATGATGTCATCTTCCATGAGTCCCTAACAGGAACTGAGCAAATGCCAGAACCTCCAGAACTGTGAACTAATTAAATTTATTTAAAAATAAATATCCAGCCTCAGGCACTTTATTATAGCAAAACCAAATGGACTTTCATCCATCAATGTATACTTGGGCTGCTTTCACCTTTTAGTTATTGTAAATAAGGCTGCTACGAGCATGGAGGTGCAAATATCCTGTTGAGACTCTGATTTCAGTTCTCTTGGTTATATATCCAGGAGTGGAATTGCTGGATTGTATGGTAATTCTATTTTTAATTTTTTGAGGAATTGCCATGTTATTTTTCACAGTGGCTGTACAATTCTACATTTCCACCAGCAGTAATAAGGGTTCTGATATTTCCACATTTTCACCAATACTTAATATTTTCTTGATTTTTTTTCCTAGTAGTCATCCTCGTGGTAGAACGGTAGTCTCTGCAGATTTGATTTGCATTTCTCTAATGATTAGTGATGTTGAGTATCTTTTCATGTACTTATTGACCATTTTTATTTCTTCTTTGGAGAAATATCTCTAGATCTGTGGTTGCCATTTTACCCTGTTAGATTGTTCTTATGCACAAATTTTAAAAAGTTTTCATGAAATTCAATTTTAGTTTTTTCTTTGCATACACTGTGTCATATATGAGAAATCATCAAATTCAGCATTATGAAGTTCTTTCCCTATGTTTTCTTCTATCAGTTTTATAGCTTTAGCTCCTATATTTAGGTTTCTGATTCACATTGACTTCATTTGTGCATATGATGGTATATAAGGTTCAACTCCACTTGTTTTCATATGCCCCTCCAGTTTTCTAGCAGCATTTGTTAAAAAGACAGTTCTTTCCCCTGGACATAGTTTTGGTCTTGTGAATAGTCTTGGTATCCTTGTGAAAATCATTTGACCATATATGCAAGAGTATCTTTTTGGGCATTATATTCTATTCCATTGGTTTGTCTCTATCCCAGAACTACATAAAAAATTACAGTAGTTCTGCAGTAAGTTTTGAAATAACAAAGTATGAGTCCTTCAACTTTGTTTTTTTTCAAGATTGTTTTAGCTGTTTTGGGTCTCTGAGGATTCCACATAAATTTTAGGGTGGGTTTTTATATTTATGCAAAATACATAATCGGGATTTCCACTGGGTTTGCATTATGTAGATGGCTTTGGGTAGCATTGACTTCTTAACAATATTAAGTCTCCCTGTATGTGAGCATGAAATGTATCCATTTATTGACTTTAATTTCATTCAGCAATGTTTACAGTTTGTACAGCATAACTGCAAGCTATGCCTTCATTAAACTAATTCCTAAGTCTTTTACTCTTTTTGATCCCACCATATATGAAATTGTTTTTGTAATTTCTGTTTCAGATTGCTGATTACTAGTATACCGAAATGCAACTGATTTTTATGGATTAAATTTATATACTGATAATTTGCTGCATTGATTTATTAGTCCTAACAATGTTTTTGTGGCACCATTTTGATTTCCCACATGTACTATCATATCCTCTCTATCATATCATATCATATCATATCATATCAATCATATCATCTTCCTTCCTTTCCAGTCTGGATCCCTGTTATGTCTTCCCTGCCTACTTGTTCAGGCTGAACTTCCAGTATGATGTGGAACTGAAGTGGGAAAAGTAAGTATCCTCACCTTTTTCCTGGTCTTAGATGAAGTATTTTTTCACCATTGAGTATATTTACTCTGAAGTTTTCACATATGGCTTTTGTCATGCTGAGATAGTTCCCTTCTATTCCTACTTTTTTTTTTTAACATGGAAGGGTGTCAAATGTTTTTCTTCAAAATTGAGATGATCATATTTTTCTCTTTTTACTCTGTTAATGTGGTATATTACATTGATTAATTTTTATACATTGAGCCATACTTGCATTCCCAGAATAAACCCCTTTTTGTCATGGTATGTAATCCTTTCAATATGCTACTGCATTTGGTTTGCTTGGTTTTTTTTTTTTTTTTTGAGGAGTTTTGTTTCAATTATTGTAAGGAATATTAGTTTTGGTTTTCTTTCCTTGTCTGGCCTTGGTATCACAGTAATGGTGGTTTCATAGAATGCGTAAGGCAGGATTCCTTCTTCAATTTTCTGATAAATTTTGCAAAGTATTGTCTTAGTTCTTTAAATGTTTGGTAGAATTTGGTGAAACCATCAGGTCCAGGGCTCGTCTTGGTCAGGAGAATTTTTTAATATTGATTCAATCTCCTTATGAGTTATACATTTATTCAGATTTTCTCCATCATTATTTGTTTTTCTTAGTTATCTGTCTATTTTGTCTAGATTATAAAATTTGTTGGTGTACAGTTTTCACAATATTCTTTTATAATCCTGTTTATTTCTATGGAATTGATAGTAATGTTCCCACTTTCATTTCTGATTTTAGTAACTTGAGTTTTCTTTTTTATTAGTCTATCTAGACAAAGGTTGCTAGAGTTGATGATCTTTTCAAAGAACTAACTTTTGGTTGCATTAATTTTCTTTACTGTTTTTCCTGTTCTCTATTTTGTTTATCTCTGTTCCAATTTTCATCACTTCCTTTTTCTCTATTGCTTCAGGTTTAATTTTTTCTTTTTCTTTTTCTTTTCTTTTCTTTTTTTTGGTTTCTTAACTTGTAAAGTTAGGTTATTGATTTGGTATCATTCTTGTTTTGAATATAAGCTTTTATAGTTACTATCACACACCTCTAATATAGATGAAATTAAAAAGACATCACCAAATGTTGGTGTGAATGTGGAGGAACTGGAGGAATGTGGAGGAATGTGGAGGAACTGGACCTCTCATACATGGCTGGTGGTAATATAAAATGCTGTAACCACTTTGGAAAATGGACATGAGTTTCTTTTTTAAAATCTTATACCTTTGATTCATACTTCCATAATTCCATCAATTTATTCATGAAAAGTAATACTATATATCCACAAGATACTTACATAAGCATATTCATAGTAGCTTTTATTCTGAATAGCCCCAAAATGGAAACAATCCAAATATTCATCAACAGGAGAATGTATAACCTTATTATGTAAAATTTATATCAGAGAATGTTATTAATCACTAAACATGAATAAGTCACTGACACATGCAACAAATCTGATGAATCCAAAAACAATATGACATTGAAGAAAATAAGTCAAATATTAAAATATACATAGCTTATGGACTTAAATATAACAAATTTTATAAGAAAAAGAAATGTGTAAGGGAAGAAATCTGAAGTCTCATTGTGCTTTTGGGCATGGGTGTTATCTATGGGGATGGGAAAAGAGGGATTTTCTAGATGATAGGAATATATATCAATAGCATGCATTTTTCAAAATTCATCAATTAGTATCTATGAATTTAATTGTTTGTAGATTAAACTTAAATATAACAAAATTATACATATTTAATATTCATATTCATTCTTTGTCAGTACTAGATGATGGTCAACCTAGAATTCTATACCTATATGTACTAATATTTAAGTGAATAAACACACTTTTAGATGTTAAAGGATTTAGAAATTTTAACATCCACAGATTACTTCTAAAAGATTACTTGGGATAGTTGCTGCAGAAAAGCAGGCATATTAACAAATACAATGCATATAAAAAGCCAATATAAAGGTTCAGTTTGCAAGAAAGCAAAAATAGAAGTAAAATTTAAATTAATATGAAATAAATGCTAATACAGATGGTATGATTATGGGTCTGGAAAATCAAAGTTAAAGAAAGCACAAGCAGGAGTTCAATATATGATCAGTAACAATGTCAATAGCTGAATAACAAAACCCGAATGGTTTTATACATATACATATATATGCATATATATCTCAAAAGAAATTAAAATAGAGAATCACCCCTTTCATAATCATAACCATAAAATATATAGAAATAAACTGCAGATAGATACAATGTATGAGGAAAGCAGTAGAAATTGAGGAACATGAACAAAAACTTGAATAAATGGATATAATTTTCTTGTACAAGGTGAATCAGCATTATCAACATACAACTCTCAATAACCAATATATTGGAAAAAATTTTAAAAATTCCAATGAGCATGTTTCAGAAATTTGTCTAAATTTCCATGATATTCATATAAAAACACATTGTATATAAAATTCTAAAAAAATTAATTATAGAATTAATTACCTTATCAAATGTTAAGATATTATCAGAATTATAAGAAAGAACATGGTCTTGCTGGGGAGATAGATATACTGGTCAAAGAAATAAGACTTGTGGCATTTTGGATAGTTTGGTGTTATGGACTAAATTGTGTCCTCTGAAAGCTTGTATTTAAAAAAAAATTTTTAGATTTGTTTTAATTGGTTATACATGACAGTAGAATGCATTTTGACACACTGTACACAAATGGAGCATAACTTCTTTTTCTTCTGGCTGTACATGGTTGCTGAGTCATGCCACTAGTGTAATCATACCTTATATAGAGCAACAATGTCTGTCTCATTCTACTGTCCTTCCCATCCCCACTGCCCCACCCCTCCCTTCACTCCCCTCTGCACAATCCAAAGTTCCTTCATTCTTCCCTACCCACCCCCCACTATGGAACAGTATCCACTTTTCAGATTAAACATTCAGCCTTTGGCCACAACTTGTATTTTGAAGTTTTATTTCCTAGTAACTCAGTATCTTATGAGGAAATAGAGTCATTGCAAATGTAATTTGTTCAATTAAGGTTGGTCACACCAGAGTAAGGTGGGCCCCAATCTAATATGTCTAGTGTTCCAGTAGGAAAAAGAAGGGAAAATTTGAACACAAACACAGTGGGGATGCCATGTGGAGATGAACGGAGATAGGTGCTGTGGTTTGAACGTTTTTGTCCTCTCCAAAATTCATGTACAGATTTAATCCCAGTGCAACCATATTGGGTGGTATGTCCTTCAGAAGTTGATTACATCGCAGGGTTCTCTCCCTCATGAGTGGGATTAAGTGCCCTTATAAAAGGGTATAATGAGCCAAGCACAGTGGTGGATGCTTGTAATCCCAGAGCCTTGGGAGGCTGAGGTAGGAGGATGATGAGTTCAAAGTCAGACTCAGGAATTTAGCAAGACCCTAAGCAACTCAGTGAGACCCTGTGTCTAACAGAATATTTAAAAAGTGCTGGGGATGTCATTCAGTGGTCCAGTGTCCCTGGGTTCAATTCCCAGTACCAAAAAAAGGGAGGGGAGGTTGGTTGTAATGGAGAGAGTTTGTCTATTTTTGCCCTTACAATTTCTGTCATGTGAGGAGAGAATATTCTTCTCCTCTGAAGATAGTGTCCAACAGATCATCTTGGATGCAGAGAGCAGCTTTCATAGAAATTGAACTTGCCAGGGTCCTGAGTGTGGACTTTCAAGACTCCAGAAATATGAGAAATGAGTTTCTATTCTTTATTAATCATCCAGTGTTAGGTATTGTATTATAGCAGCACAAGATGAGCTCAGACAATTGGGGTGCTGCTTCTACAATTAAGAAACACTGAAGATTGCCAGCAAACCACCAGTCCCTTGGAGAGAGGTGTGGAAGAGATTCTTCCCCACAGCCCTCAGGATAAACCAACTCAGAGGCACGTTGATCTTGGATGTCCAGCCTTCAGATCCATGAAGTCACGTATTTCTGCTGTTTCAGCTAGCCAATTTGTGACACTTTGTTACAGGAGCCCTAGAAAAGGATGGAATGAATAGTGTTCAAATAACTAGCCAGTCATTTGGAGGAATAAATTAGATAGCTGCCTTGCTCTTCAAAATGAATTTAGTAAGTTTTATCAATATTTAATGCTCAGAAAAAATGTTGGAAAAATACAAGTGAATACATTATATAATCTTAGAGTGAAGAAATATTTTGTCATTATTCAAAATCCACCAAGTATAAAAGAATACTAGCTATCACTTTTCCCCTTTTAAATCAATAAAAGTTTTGAATGTTGATAATAGAAAGCAGTTTGGCAAATGACATCTTAAGGCATAGATCTATTTAATGATGTAAAATAAAGTGTGTATTACGTTAGATGTATATCCTTTAGTTCAAAACATGCACACAAAGTATTTTGTGTCAGTGAATCTACGAATACTTTATTCCAAAAACAGAACTGGTCAAATACTGAAGTTTTATTTGTGTATGAGAGAGAAGAAACAGGAAAGAGGAGGAGGGAGGAGAAGAGAAGAGAGGAGAGAGAAGGGAGAGAGAGAGAGAGAGAGAGAGAGAGAGAAAGAAAGAAGTCAGTTAACATTATTATAGAGGAAAACTAAGAACAATTTTAAAAGTTTTTCAGTTGAGATTAATTAAACAAATTATTCTCCATTTATAAAATGGGGTTATTTTCATCTATTAACCAAGTGACGCATCTCCATTTACCAATATGCAAGATTGTCATGACAAATTTTAGAGTGAAAAAAGAAGGTTAAAGAGTGAACATGCAGCAGGACCTGTGTGTAACTCCTTCACACACATCAAGAAGTCTGGTCATCTGGAGCCTAGAAAATACTGAACAAAAAATAATATTGGTCATAAATATAATAGTGTTAGAATTTAAGGTGACTCAGTTTAACTTTGATATTTTCTGTATTTCTTGAAAGTCTAGCACGAGTATTCATTAATAATTCTAAAACTATCTTCATTGTTCATCAAATTACAAATAAACATACTTCAAATATTTATTTTGTTTTTCCCAGTAATTCTATTCTATGAATAATCTTAAATAATAAGAGATGCACCTATGGATTCACAATTTTGAAAATTAGGAAACACCAAAAATAAATAATGGAACTTGTAAGAAAATTATGATGAATCAAAGTAAATACTATGTATCTACAAAATACAATATTATATATAAAAGAGAATACTAAGTGATTGAAATTTTGTAGGAAAACAAGACTATATGAGAAATAAGGAAAAAGTCATTGAAAAGTATTTGCCAAAATGTTAAGTAACTTAATTTCTGAGGAATAGATTTATATTAATATTTTTCATTCTTTGTAATTATTACTTATGGCAATATTTATGATATGAACAGATTTATTTTGTTCCTAGTTCTAATATATGTATATATTGAAATAAATGTATAATCTACATATTTTATGGAAAATTAAACAGGTTTGAAAAACAATTGCCTTTTTTCTAACTCATCTTCCTTTTCCATGTATACTTTATACAGAGGCAATTCCTTGCCTGGAGTTCAAAAGAATGCCCTTGTTTTCAACAGGAATCATCAGAAAGAGAAACAGCCTTTTCCGAGAAAAGAGTGTCTATCTCTGTCCTCCCCCACCCCTCCCCCTTGCCCTTTTCTCTTATTTTAGTACTTGAGGAGATTAGAGATTTTAATTGTATGACTTGTGGAATGCAGTTTTTCTTCCAGCAGCTGTGTTTATGGTATATAATCTATTAGCTTCTTATATGCCAGCATTTAAAAGCATTCTGATGGATAATACTTAGCAAGGGATTAATCTTTTCCAGCATCACCCTCTTGACCTGCAAATGTACATTAGTGGGGTGGGGGGTGTATAATGCCTACTCTGACATTTGTTTGCAATGCATCCAAACATATTCTGGGATGCACATTCAGGTTTCCTGGCATTGAGACAGACTGGCAAGTCAGCACTAAGATACAGTTCCCACATGCCAGGGTTAAGGGAACAAGGACTGGCGACCCTTTCCATTGAGCTTTGTCCAGTGTGTTTTCATGTTACCCCTCCCTGAGTTCACTCTGCTGCACATCAGCCATACCAACTAAAGTATGATGGTGGTTGTCAGGTAAATAAAATACAAGAACAGGTTCTGGTCTCTCATGTGTTCGCCATACATCATTTAGTCACCATGCCTAAAAACATAGGCAATTGGAGGACTGCCTTTGGGACCTTCCGCTGTTATCCACCTACTGGATTCTCTCACAATATCTGAAATTTTAGTTTCAAATCTTTACTTTATTATCCACTAGTTGTTTGATTTGGGTAAATTACTTAATTATTCTATGGCATTAATACTATAGGTATAATATTACCTGCATCAAAGAGATTTACAGAACATAAAAAAAATCACACATGTGAATGAGAAAAGACCTGGAGCTTAAAATTACTCTACACATTTATGGAAGCAAGATAACATTTTGTATTTTAAGACTGATTATTTAGGTCATAAAGGAACGTTTTGTTGTCATTGTCTAAATTTCTCTGTTTAAAAAAAGTTATCCTTGGACGTACCATGTGCTACAAAGAGTTGCATTGAATTCAGGTTAATTGATAAGACCCCTGATATCAATAAGACCCACTGGGGAAGGGTCACAAAACAAATATATGAGATCAATGAAACAAAATCTTTCACTAGTCAATGGATCAGATCCTCTGCCATCAATTATTATCTTTTAGCCTGGGTAATTTTTCACTGATATTTCTGCTAAATATAAGCAGTGAATTTTCTCTGAGAAGTAGTTCATATACTATTTTGTTTATAGGTGTCTAGTCCCCTGATTTTTAATCAGATTTCATCTATTTTATTTAAACCATTCAAGAGAAGACTATAATACGTAAAGCACTAGGAATTTAGGTTAAAATGTCATGGTGCTTTCTATCCTTAGCCAGTTTTGGGATTCAAGCTTGTGACCTTCCTAGTTATGAGACCAAAAAAGGAATTGCACAATCATACAGGTAGAAGTTGAGATCATTCAGATCTCAGATCAAAACTTGCTCTACCATCTTTGTAAGAGAGTAATTTGGGACAAGTCACTCAATCTTCATGGCCTAGGCTCTTTCTGTGTTCAATGGAGACAATGCTACCTACTTCATAGGGCTGTAGAAACAATTAGATAAGATATGGACAGTTCATCTACCACAAAGTTTGATACGTGGGCAGAAATGAATGATGATCATTACAATTGCCATTGTCATCACCTTATTTTTCCTCTAACTACTGTCACATTATTCATACTCTCAATGGAAATACTTTGAGAGAGGAACCAAAACATATTGGTGATGGATGATGACTGTGAGGGTAGCACTCTGAAGTGGTGGTCTGGATTAGTCACCAGTTTACCAGGTGTACTAAAGGAGTTTGGAATTGGAAATAGTTATGACTACTATATCCTGCTTAGATATAATTTCAAATTGTAATTTTTTTAGAGAAACTAATATTTCAAAACTGGTCATTGAATATAATTGCTGCAGTGTGTCAATATCTTCCAAAGAGTACCAGGAGGATCCCTCTAGCTGATCAGAGTTGGGTTTATGGGTTCATTGCAACAAGGGAAAATACTCATGGAGAACCGTCGGGCCCCAGAATGACAGAGTTAGAAAGAACTTCTGGGGCTTTGGGTTGTGTTAGGTGAGTTGGGAAGAGGTTCAAGGAAGCAGGGCTTTGCTCTAACTTGAATGCCATCAGGAAGCCAGAGAGATTCTGTGAATAGGAATCTTAGTACCCTTATCTTGAAGGTGGGAGGCATAAAGCAAGGCTTAAGTAGCTGTCATTCAAAACAGTCAGGACAGAGAGAGATTTGGCCATTTTGGTGGTTTGGTCTTTGATGAGCACTCTTCTTTTTGTCTTGATCCATCACGATTACAGAGTGGCCTTGTCTGATATTGGTGTTCCATAAACCTAGAAAACACCACAGACTGGAATGTCTAGTCTGTTCCTGGCAACACCAAGACCTCACCAGTACTTGGGGCCTATCTTACCGCTAAAGGCTACTTTTCTCCATGCTTCTTATTCTCAAAGGATATCCTGGTAAAGGGGACTCCCTGACTATTTCTAGATAAAATTCTATATAACACTCTAGGCAAAACTATGCCAATATCACATTATGTAATTACCTACTTAATATTATAAAAAATCCCTTTCAAAATTAAATATTAATATTTAATTTAATATTATTATTACTATTACTTAAGATTAGTATTATTACTGTGAATGAATATTATTATAAAAATAGAAGGTAAAAATGGCAATAAAATAATAAACAGTATAATAAATTCTAGTTGGATGAAAGCGCCCTCTGAGGGCTTTAAGTTTGAAGCTTGATCCCACTTTGCTCTAAAGTGAACCTTCAACATGTAGACAAATGTAAACACTACAACCAAACAGACTTTGTGTTGAAATAACTTGAAAGATTGAAAAACAAAGAAAAAGGAATTATTTTGGGAAACATCAGCCTATTCATTCTGGGTGTATATTAGCTCTCTTCATTTAAAATATCCAGAAAAAATCCATTTTTGCTTTTGGCGGTTTATTCCACCTGCCTTATTGAAAACAGGGTGACTATGTGTCTTGAAACAATAAGAAAGAGAGTTGCTCTAACTTATTTTAGTAACTCTTTAGTAGAGGCCAGGAGAGGGAAGGGTCTTCTGTACTGTGTGCAGACTTACACAAAACCAAATTTTAAAATCAACATTGTGCAAGAGCTCTTTCTTTGCTTACAATTGTCCAAGCTTCCTTTCGTTTTCTAGGGCAGCAAGATCAAATAGTGCAAAAGTCAGAAAACTGAGCCCAAAAATATGGATATTGAAGTTTCCCTCTTTCAACAACTGTGTGACATTGGGCATATCACTGGCCTTCGTTTTTCTCATCACTAAGAGAAAAGATCCGACCCAACTCTGATAATTGTGGCAAGAATAAAATTGATAGGCCGAATAGTAACACTGTTATTTTTAAATAAGAATCAAAAGTCATCCAACTTTTGGTAGCATGTGCTGAACTCATGGGCTTATCCTCCTAGCAAACATTCCTGCCATGGAAACCACCACATAACAGTGCTGATCACACAATAGTTAATCTTCCACATGCAACTTTCCAAGATCATCTAAACTTCAGTTGTGGATTGAATGCTAAGTTGTTTTCCTTTCTTTTGAACTTTGAGGCTTTTTCCAGATGGTGTCATGTGGCACACGCTTGTGTTGTAGTTCCTGACGACTTTGAAAGCTCACTCCATGAGATGCCTCACCACCTCACCAGGGACCAAGAGTAGCCAGCCTTCCCATATGTTCCTCCATCCCCGCTCTCTAAGTTCTTTTGCTGCCTTTCCTGCATAACAAATACAAATATGGTTCTGGACCTGGATTTCTCCCAGATGAGCAGACTTCAAAGTAAGTGTGAGGTCTCTAGGAGAAGGCTTTTCCTTTCTCCATCTGTGTGACCATCACCCGCTACATGTCTGGTTTCCTTAGTGCCTGAGTGATTAAAGGAGGTGGCAAAGGTAGGGAGGAAGGGGAGAATCTAAAGAGGTTTGTGATTAGCCAGAGTTGGACGAGAGTGGAGGAAGCCAGACGAAATTAAATTTTCCATCTGGAACAACAAATTAGGTTGAGACTGACATATTTAGTGCTAGTAGCAGGTTAGCCGCAACATGACATCAACACATACACTGTAACTTTGCATATCATTACTTAACATGCTAATATGTCACTATTATATGCTCATTACTGGTGACGGCATCACACTGAAGAAGAGATCATTATTTACTTGAGGGCCATGTCAGTGACTGATGAGGATCAAATAGTGCAGTCACCACCCTAGGTTTTTCATGAAAGAAATGAAATAAGACTTGCTCTTTAAGCTTGTGTGCAAGTAGAACTTGAGATATGATGGACTAAGAGAGAATGGTCTTCCAGTTCTTTTGTGGGGGCTTTAATACAAGTCCAAACCTGAGTATATATAATTTATCTGTATTATTTTCTAGTTATAACTTTCTACTTTTTTTCTTTCTCTACTTGTTCTTGCCTTTTTTTTTAAAAAGTGCTTATCCATTTGTTCCCTTCTTGCCTTTTTAAAAAAATATTTTGTAATAGTCTCTTCCTCCTGGGCTAAGAAAGATTTCCCCATAAAAGCGGTATTTCTTTTTATTCTTAATCCACAGATTTCCATTGAATACCTATTTGGCTCTCAATGTTTTCCAGCTGGTCCCAATTCAAGGGCACAGGTCCACTAGCTATGGAGTTCTTCTAGTCATGATTGTTGAGCACAAACTGATTTCATCAGAGCATCCATCGCACAGAATGAAATCATGGGATGGGTGATCTGCTTTAACCTAACAGTGCCTTGGTGGGGAGGAGACAATGGGCAAAAAGGAATAGGTGTTGAAGGGAAAGGTTCATCAGACTGTGACCTCCTTCTAGGGAAAGGAGGACACATGAGCCTTTTCATTGTGTGCCATCTTGCTTCTGGGTGCCTGGCACAGATAAAGTGCTCAATAAATAGTCATTACAGAAAGAGCCATTCACACTTCATGGAAGGTGTTCATTAGTATTTTGTAAAGTGAATAAATGGATAAGTTAATAGAGTAAATAAATTAAAGCAGTTTTTTTCACTTTCATACCCTTTTTTGAGCTCAAAATTCTTTTCCCTATGTTAGGTAAATGTAAGAGGTGTAAAGCAAATTTAGTACTAATTACTCTGAAGCCTTTCTCTTACCTGTGCCCCTTAGCTAATGAGATAGAAGGCAGTCTGTTACATTGCTTTGGGGTGAATAATTAAGAATCATATTTGAATACAACACAGTTTAGCTATTGTCACAGACTTGGGAAATCTTTATCATCTTGTTTTTTGCTTTTCATCCTCTTGATCATGTTTCACCATGAAAAAAACAAATATCTGTAGAAAAACATTTTCTAGGACAACAGTTCCATGATACAGTTTTCATATTATCTTGTGTTCAGAAGCACACAAGTCACAGGGTTGTTATTAGGATGACAGGTCCTGCAGGGTTGGGCACAGGGTTGCCAGCATCATTTGGACAAAATCAAAGTCTATGAAATTCCTTGTCAAACTATCATCTCATACTTTGCTGGGTTACTTACTTTTGGAATTTGCTTTAGAAAGGTCAAGTAGAAAAATCTTATGTGATACATGAAGTTGACATCAGTTTGGAATATTAACTGATTTATTATTACTTTGTTCTCTTCTTGGATATTTTACATTAATACCTTTTCAATTTCTCTATTGGTATATAACCATTTCTATATTTTAATTTTATGGTCTCATCATCAAGATCATCCTCACTGAAAAATTTGTTCAGTATTTATAAATCTCAATGCTTATTGACATTATTACTACCAAATCTTAATGGAAATATTTTATGATTACATTTGAAAAAATAATGTGTGATTAGAAAATTAGAAGTGTGCAATTAAGTAGTGTATATATGACTAGAGGCTTATAAAAAAAAGCTAAATCCATTATTTATTTTGAAAAATCTAAATCCTGTATAACTTTCTGTAGACTTCTTGACAAAACTTCCTGCTAAACTTGTAGTATTGAAATAGAACTGATTTTTGTTATACTCAGGAATTTAGTGACTGTTTAGCATTTAGCCATATTTGGAAAAAACACCCTTATAAAAATTAAATAAAATTAAATTAGAATGCAAAACCCTTTTTCATTGAGTAACAAAAACTAAACAAATAAAGAAAAAACTAAATCCCCAATATGTAGTTTTCTTTAGCTACCTTGCCAAAAACTATGGGGGCTTGCTAATTTACTTCACAATACACAGACAGACACATCAGAGGACAGGACCCAGGACAGTCAGGTGAGCCTGCCTGTGGAAAGCTTGCCCTGCTGGTGAGGGGGTTCAGAGGTAAACATCTGTTCTCTGCTTCTGCTATGGAATCCTTGCCAACAGACCACTTCTGATAGATAATCTAAGCTGCTCATTGCTTATTTCATTCTGTTGGAGGATTATGGTAAGAACAGGTCTAAAGTAACCATTATGGAAGTTTAAACTCATTTGTGATTTGTTTTTACATAACTTTGGTGAACCTGATCTTTTGACTGTTCATACACAGCTTTTTTGATTTTGGCAATCCCTAAAACATATTTTGCCAGTGAAGCTCTTTATTCCTTTACTTCTCAACCTTTTAGAAGTTTAAAGTTAACACAGTTCATATATTTTGTCTTTATTTATACTTAACCAATCCATGTATTTATTTTGTAAAAGTAGACAGCTATCCAGATATTTGTTGTACTCTTCATTTTTAAATACAGAAGAAATTCCTCCTTGTCACAAATGAACTGATATTCCTAGAATGTTTAACTTTTATTCCAAATTATAAAATGATAATCATTGCAGATTCCAGATATGGAAGAATCTTTTGTAATATTTCTATTAAAACAGGTATAAAAAGAGATTGTCTATCACATATAAAACATGGGACAAAGATGACTAGGCTAATCTAAGTACAGTATATATAAAAAAATATATATGTATATATATAAAAAATATATGTATATATATGTATATATGTATACATATATGTATATGTTTGTATACATACATTTATGTATGTTTATACATACATAAATATATATGTATAAATATATTTATATATACATAAATATATATGTATGTATATGTACATGTATGTATATGTATACATATAAATATACATAATACATATGTATATTTATATATATACAAATATTTATGTATATTTGTAAATATATATATACAAAAATATATATGTATATATAATAAAAAATATATATAAATATATATATTTATATATTCTCTCTCTCTCTCTCTCTCTCTCTCTCTCTCTCTTTCTCTTTCTCTCTCAATCAATGCTTTTTTTAACATAGACTTTCTTAAAGTCACATAATATTAAGACTTACCACCATCTATGGGAACCCAAATCTATGCTGCTGCTTTTGTTCCCTTGCTATATCCTGCCCCAGAATTCCCTTCCAGCACACACACTTGCATTCCCATGTAGCATTTGCTTTGACCGTGAAAATTAAGACAGCATTGCTGGTATCCTTGCTCAGTAGATTCCAAATGCTGATTTCAACTTTGAGTGGTTGAAGAATAATTTTAGGAAATGCAGACCACATTCCCAGCAAAACCTGATGCTCTAGGGTTTGCAGCCAGTTGTGAGGAGGCCCTGTTTCCTTCCAGTGATGACAGTCAGCCCAGGAACATCACCTAGATGCCCCATAGAATTGGTCAGAGTAAGTCTAATCTTCTGTCACTTTTTCCTTCTTTAGGTGTCAAGTAACTTGAAGACTATTTCATTTATTATTAAAAGAATACTAGTTTTCTTCTATATGTGTGTATGATATTGTATATATTGGCAATCAATTTTAATTAATTATATGAAATAAATTTACCTAGTATAGTTAATGGCCCCTTAAGATAACAATAAATAATCAGCCTCTGATTTTGCAAGCTTATGTTCTTAAGGTAATGAATATTTGAAAGTATAAGGGCAAAATGCTAAGTTAAAAATGAAAATATGCAGGGAATATAACAAATGTTATAGACAAAGAGAAAAGGTAATTAGCAAGGATTGAAAAAATGGTGTTTTAAATAGTGCTTTCAGTTACTTAATCACTTACTGATCACATACAATTGGTCAAGAATCTAGAATCTTTAAATGAGCCTCAGTGTCATTAAGAATACTACTAGTATCTATTTCATATAATTGTTGTGAAGGTTGAATGGGATTGTGTATAAAGAGGAATTTAGTCCAGTACCAGTTATGCAATAAATGCTCAAAGAACACTAGAGAGTAGAAAAATCTTGGGCCATGCTGTTTACGTGTTCTTTGATTAAATGTGATAAAATGCCCCTTCATTCTATGCAATACATAAGAACTAAGATAGTGGGGTTTTTTCTGCATAAACTCATGAAATAGTCATTCTGACTCTCTGAAACTTTGTCCATTTACTTAAAATGTTTCAAATTAACTTCAAATTTTGAAGAGTACTATTATTTCTCAAGATTTCTCCCCCTTTATGAGAAATTTAGGATAAGTAGATTCTGGGAAGAGAAAATCTCAAAGACCATAGGCCAAGACACCAGGAACCCTTTTGACTTAGCTGTGTCAATTTGTATATCACAATGTCCTATCCCGCTTCCCTACCTACCTTCTGATCCCAGAGCAGTGAGATTGCAGATGGAAACAAGACATTTTCTTTCGGACATTATCCTACTTAATCTACACCCCCACACGCTTGTTTATTAAAGTCGAATGAACTTGGAAGAGAAGTTTTCTGTAAACTATGAAAATAGGAAAAAAATATACCATGACCATTAACACTATTTTGTTTTTCTCTCTCCACCCCCAACCCTTTAGGAACCTAAGGGGATTTATTGGACTGAAAGTTTTAATTGGTTAAAACACAATTTAAAAACTAACTAATTTGGAATTTTGATGTAAGTGTTTGCTCCAATCCTATTTGCTCTGTGTACAGTCAAACAAACTACTATAGAAGGACTTAGGGTCTTCTCATAGGGTCTATTGAATGTGCACTCCTCATCACCTGCACACCCAGAAATTTTAAGCCCACAGCTTTTAAATTCAGCTCAAAAGTCTCTTCCTACCATGCTGCTCTCTGCATGTAGACCTCTGTCACATGCTCTTGGGATAAGTCTGCTTTTCCCACTAGACTGCAAGCTGCTTGAGGGCAAGACTATACCTTATTGAACTCAAATCTCCAGATTTGAGATCTCTAGCTGTGGCTACCACATAAAAGGTGTTCATTTGATACTGTGCAGATAAATGAGTGGGCACAGTTGAAACGGCTGAATATACAGTGAAGAAATGGGAGTAATAAGGAACTTCAGAATTGAAAAGAATATTGCATAACAGGATAAAAAAAGCCATAAAGTTGAGTTTAAATAAAGATAGGATTAGAAAATTTGTGGAGATAAGTTGACATAATAACTGTTTATAACTCTTTTTTAACTTATAAACATATTTTTTTCAAACGAGAATAATATTCAGTGCTCAAGTGAAAGTCAAGGTAATTACCAAAATGTTCTAATGAGTCAAGAAGGAAATGCGATGTTGTTCATAGCTATAATTAAACAAATTTAAATGTGATTACACTTTCTGATTAAAATCTCTTAAAAAAATAATAATGAACTAAATTTAAACAAAATTTTAAAATACACGTTTATACTTTATGCCACTTACAGAAAGTACTTTTATCTGAAGAATGAATACACTGACTACCAATATGGAATTGTGTAAGTTTCATGTACAGATAGAATCAGTTTGGAAAAAAAAGTGTTAGAAACTTTTTATAGAATTCCAAGATTCTCAGCAAGGCCAACCAGGTTATTTATGATGTGTCTAAGCCCATACCTACTCTCCCACCTCTGCAAACTCATTTCTTCTACTTCCTCCAGAGGTTCCTACCAGTCTGTTCAGGTATGTCTCCCTACACCTGCCTTCTTTTGGTCTTTACTCAAATGCTAGCCCATCCATGGAGACTTCCCTGGCTCCCCCAGCTTGCGTAATTCTCACATCTGTGCCCTACTGGTTAACCATGTCCTATAATTTGCCCCTTTGTCTCTACTATACAAAAAAGCCTGTCTTGAAATTAGGATTCATGTTACAGTTGTTTTTATATTTTTACTGTCCAGAACCAGATCCATTACAAAGTATGGGTCCAATGAGGAAATGAATATTCCATGAGTTTTTAGGAACTTTTGGAATAAAAAAAAATCTACACCAGGAAATTCAACTTTTGAAGTTTTGATGTGTCTTATATTAATTAGATAAGGCAATGTGTGGGGAAGAAAAAGAACTAATACAAAGAAAATAGGCCCCAGCAAATAGCTGAGGCCTCAGAAACAGAGGACAAGGTCCGGGCTGCATTGCAATTTTTGCCACAATATAAATCTTACTAGGTGATAAACCCAAGAAGATGTACAAAAAGGCTTTCACAAATCAACATTTTCTAGGTTTATGAGTTCAGACCTACCAGTTCAATACTCTTTCCCTCAATAACCATAGCAAGCAGAAGGTATTTAACTTCATGAATTATAAAATGACAAGAAACATTTCTGTATTGGTTGTGGATTCAATCCCACAACAGGTTCAAAAGTTCAGAAGCAGCTAATACCCAAATTTATCATAGCATAGGTTACTACATGAGCAGCATTTTTAAATAATACATATTTTAAATTATTGAAGGCAAGCATCAACAGGTAAGAACACTGTGTTTTAAAGTACTCTCTTGTTTCCTAAAATGCTTCAGCACTCTCCAAATATTCCTCAGAGTAATAAATAACAAAACTATGCACACTTTAATATTAGCAAATGGTTTCTTGGCTGATTTTCCTGTAAGTAGATATTTTGGATCATGTTTTCTTCCAGATATAATAATTATAATATAATTATAATAGAACACTTATTGAATGCTTATCCTGTGTCTGACACTGAAGAAATATTTTATAAACACTAACTCATTTGATTCTCAAAAAGTTATACAGTGATTTCTATTATCAACCCCATTGCAAAGATAAGAAAATCGTTGGTGGGAGATCACTAAAAACAACCTACTCTCCAAACCTCTCCTTTCTGTTGCCTTTGCCTAGAAAGTTTCCCCCTCGTTTAATCCACTATTCAATTTTATTCTCTCCTCAAGAACAATTTAAAAATCCTATAATCACCTTCGTGTGATCTTCTGACTTGTCCAGCCCTAATCTGGCTCCTTCTCTGCAATTATTTACTTACTCATTCAGACATTCATCCTTGCATTGATCAGATTGCTGAATAGAGAAATTGTTAAAGGAAAGACTTCAAGAGATCCCCAGAAATCCGACATTGCTCTATATGCCAACTTGTGCTTTTTGCTTCACCTAGGATGTTTGTTTCCTAATGAGATCATAAACTGCTTTATATCAAGTACCATGTCTGAATCTTCTATGCAAATGAACTCAAACTTTAGATGGATTAGCAGATGACAAGGGATTGAACTCTCAGTGGTATTTTGAATCAGGAAATCCAAAAGAAACTAGAGTGGGAGAAAGTGGCGTTCAGAAAATTTGAACAATTAGGAGAATTTCTGGCACCATTCAGTTCTTCAGAATGACCTATAAAGACAACAAAGAGAAAACAGTAGTGTTTGGTTAGAGTTGGTTGAAGTTGTAAACTGAAGGGCTCAAAGAAGCACTTGACAGGGGAATGTAGGAAGGCTCTTGCCTGGGCCCCAGGGTGAGGGCAGCCTGCCTAAAGGTACTCTGTTCACAATTAGCAATAATTAACAACTCTGTTGGCTGAGCAAACACTTCTGGAAGATGGGTGTAGCTAATGGAACCTCTGTGTAAGATCTCCAGGAGGAATAAAAGGGTCAATATTTACTGAACATTTACTAAGTACTGAACATCAAGTGTAAAATTATGTGCCACCACAGATACTTGGGCAAAGATTATCCTTTATTTTTCTGTGAGGATGTTTTGGGATTAAATTAACATTTGAATCAAGAGACTGATAAAGCAAATTGCTCTCTCTGATGTGCATGGGCCTCTTCCAGTCAGGTAGACTGAAGAGAATAAAAAGGCTAATACTCCAGTAAGAAGACTGTCCTGTCTGATAGCCTTGGGACATGAGCTTTTTTCTGCCTTTGGACTCAAACTGAAACATCTCTTTCTGGGTATTAAACCTACTTGCCTTTGAAATAGACCCGCATCATCAGCTCTCCTGGGTGGCCAGCTACCTCTCACCCTGCAGATCTTGGGACTTGACAGCCTCTATAATCCCATGAGGTAATTCCTTATGCATTCATTCATTCTTTCTCTGCTTTTCTTCCTCTGTCTCTCCCTCTGTCCCTCTCTCTCCTCCATTATCTCTTATTGGCTCTGCTTCTCTGAAGAATCCAGACTCTTCCACTATGATATGGACTTCATACATAATGTCAGTTATTCTTGGGATCAGTTTATGATATTAGTCCTATTATTGCTCCCACTCGAGTTAGGAAACTGAGGCATGGAAAGTTTAAATCACATTCTAGTATGCAAAAGATCATGGATTTAAACTAGATTTCCATGCCAGGTCCAAGATCCTTATCCACAACGCGCAGTGCTTCTAATGCTTGAAAAGATACTTCTTAGGCCTAGAAAGTGGTGTCAGTCTTGAGGAAGAAAGCCAGGTTTCAGAGGACCTAAGAGGTTGGTGAGAAGATGAAGAAGATAGATTTAGATCTCTCATTCCCATATTTGGCAGCAGAAAATAAAAGGGAAGTAAGATACTAATTAGAAAAAGAAGGGTGGTCAAAGGATAAGATTTTCAATATATGTGAAACCAAACACATCAGAAAGTAAAAAGTTGCAGAAAAGGGGACTAAAGAATTTCCTTAGTTTTCAAGAAAATGCCATCTTCCTCCTCCTATAAAAAGGTGAAAATAATCCCAGACATGCCTCTATCCTGTAGGCAATTGCCAGGTCGCCCTCTGAGCCATTGAAATCTCTCCTTCATTCCTAGCTGCCAGACTGAGCATTTCTTGCCCTGCTGGTGAACAAGGCTTTCTGACAGATATTGACCAAATACAGTTGCTTTTCTTTCATCACCATTCAATTTGCTTAAATAAAAAGTCCAATGAAAAATGACTTCCTCAAATATATCTACACTGCATCTATCCTATCCTGTTATTTTTGGATGTCCCTCTGGAGTGATTTGGTTATATGCATGTAACTCCCCATTCACCACATCTAATATGCAAGTCTTAAATTTTTTAAATTGCTAGTCAGTCTATGGACAGTACAGAAACAGGGCAAGCTGTCCATTTGTGACTTGAAATCTGATGCTCTGAATCCAAAGGAATTAGTCATCATATCCATCTCTATTGCATTTCTCCCCGTCTCCTTTTCCTCCCGTCGTTCACCAGACAGTAATGTTCTCAGATCAAATATTCTCTATAAATTGAGAGAACATTTAGCTGATTTATGGGGCTTTTAGCTATTATATACTTACCTATTCAATAAAAGTAAGTACTTACATCACATGACACATATGCTACCTTCACAATATAAGATCTTTCCTTCAAGGGATTCAGGCATCAAATCGTAATGAGATTTCTTGTAGCTAATACATCACTTAAGGGCAAACTGACATTCTGAATCTATTTCTTTCTTTTTTCCCTTTTCATCAATGGAGTTCAGGGCACAACATTTTTTATACAATCCTTAAAATTATTAAGATTTTTATTTTCTTTCCTTAAAAATGTGAACCTACTGAATAAATGGAAGTAGGAATATTGGTTTTGTACTTAAGGGTGGGAAAGAAATACTGACTTGATTTTTTATTCAACATTGCTAATTTCCAGAACCAGAAGCCAAATAAATACTGGCTTTGCATCCCTGCCATCTTGAATGCATCTTACACTTACTTTATTTGGAAATACTAATCAACAAACCAATAATCAATTAACAAATGTTTACTTCACAAAATCCTTTGGGTATATAAAGAAATGTAAATAATCTAATAGTAAATTTCCTGAAAGTCACTCTAATTCAGGGTTTCTCAGTATTGACCCTGCTGACATTTTGGCCCAGATCATTCTTTGTGTGGGCAGCTATCCTGTGCACTGCAGAATGTTTAGCAGGATCCCTGGCTTCTATCCACCAGTGCTAAGGAGCACCTGCCCTGACAACTAAGGAGTGCCTCCACTGCCATGTGCCTGCCATAGTGTCCTGGGGGCAAAATCACCTCCAGTTTACAACCACTGCTCCAACCGAATGCACCATTTATTTACTCCTGCTGCATTATGGATGTGTTTGTAACAAGGTTCAAGGGTGTTTGGATCTAAGGGTAGAATTTTCTCTAAAGAAAAGCTCTTTTATGCCTCTTGAAAATATGGGAAGCATTGTGGCTGTTTTCCATTATTTTAGTTGGGAGTGTGAAAATTAATGAATCAGTAAAGTGGTACTAAGCACTTTCAGGAGAGCCATTTTAGCAAACTGACTTCCGATATTCTAGTTTTGGAAATTAATTCAATTCTTACATTCTGGTCTCTTCAATATCTGTACCTTATGGTTTCTGATCTGGAATATTCTTTCCTCCTTGCTGTAAACCTGACTTTATTTAGAGAATAATAATTATTGCTATTTATTGAATAACTATTCTCTGCCAGGTAGGGAATGTGTTCTTTATACATTACCTCAGGTACTCTTATCCCCACTTCTGAAACTGAGAAGTTAAGCAATGTGTCCAAGATCAATTCCACCTGACTACAACACCTGAGTTCTTGATCATAGAGGCAGTGTTACACAATCATTCATGGCTTTATGCATTTTGTGTTAAACCAAGATGGATAAACATAATAGAAAAGCAAAGCTTACTTTCCAGAATGGTCTGGATGCCTGGAATTTAATTCATATCAAGAATAATTTGGTAATTCATGAATTGTTCAATTGTAAAGAGAAATAGCCTAAGACTATGAAAAACAGTTGCAAATTCACATGTTATACAGTAAAGAACAAAAAGCCCTCACCCTAACATCAGTTAAATGAAGTAAAACTAGAGGGCACATGGGCAACCCAACACTAATAAGTGAGGTCAAGAATGTGACCTAAAGAGAGGACAAAAAAGGAAAAGACAAGGAGATGAATCAGATCCTGATTCTGAATGTAACTAGAAGAGGAACCCAATTTTCTAGTGAAAAGTAATTAATAATAAAATGAAGTTTCTATCTATAGTTTAAAGAATTAATTGGCCATAGATATTTTCTTAAGTTAAATTTAATAAATTTTTATATGGAAAATTACCACTTGGGTTCATCTAAGCTAATTTATTTCTATTTAATAACCTTATAAAGAACTTAAGGTATTATTAAATCAGAAACATTAGAACATGAAAGAACATAAAAATTTGAAAGACACTAAGTGTATAAGAGAATTTCTTTTGATTGATTTTTCTAGGTTATCTATTACATAATAAACCTCTTACACAATTAGTGCTCCAAATGGAGCAGAATTTGCTTATTGCCTGATGAATAATTTTATTTTAGACACTGTGGGTAAAACAAAAATGATTTAAGTTCCCAGAGGAACTTATAATCTAGTAGGGAAATTTTGACAAGCCGGCAAATAGGTATAGCATAAAGATGAATATAATACATGCTGTGAATGTTCCAGAAGGGACTTGAGAAACTCAGAAAGAAGGCACATTCAGTTTTCATAATCAGAGACGATTTCTGGGAAAGGAAACATTTAAAATGGGTCTTAAATGAGTGGTTTGGAAGGTGTGAAAAGGAGATGAGAAAAAAGACAATTTCCGCAAAGGAGACACTATAAGCAAGCTACTAGAGTAGGAATGGAGAGTTTTTGGATCTTGCCCAGGCTCTGGCTATAGGTGGGGTAGGAAATTTCAAGAACTATTCTGGAGCACCACCTGTGTGCCAAGGAAGGCACAAGGCCCAGGAGAAATCAGGCTGGGTAAAGCACAGGCCTGCCCTCCAGGGAAAAGAGCTAGTGGAGGCCAGACGATGGGGAGTTTGATTTGGACTCCAGACTAGAAGACCTGGACAATGTTTAGCCATTTAAAGTTTTAGACAGATGACTGGAAGCATATTTTAGATGAATCTTACAGATGAATGAATATAAGAACATAGGTGGAATATTTAGGAGATTCTATAATGGTCCAGAAAATAAGATAATTCAAGAATGGAAAACAGGTTTACAAGTGCAAATTGCAGCAGGAGGGAACATCAGATTTTGGCAATTGATTTATTGACATACATTTGTTGGCAATGGTTTATCCTTTGTAGTCTCACAAGCGAAATTTGTCTGCTTTTTAAAACATGGGAAAATCTCATGACATACTTGTCTTTCCTATTTTCCATAATCACAGTTATACTAAAATAACCTGATGGGACCTGTGATGGATGTATTTCAGGAGCGGCTGACTGGGATATAATTCTTGGCTTGGGAAGAAAACTGAAGGATTAAAATATAAGTTTTCTGGCAGCTCAAAAAAAAAAAAAAAAACCTTCGAAGGTGATAGATTTTTTTTTAAAGTCACAAACAAAACAAAATTTAAAAGTCTGGATTATCTAGATTAGTTACATTCCAGAATTTGAGTCAGTAGAATTGTTATCATTTCTTTCCTCCCCGTCTTTATTTTAAACAGGATCTAATACAAACAATGACACTTCTTTTTAAAACTTAAAACAAACATTTTCAAGAGGAAATTAGCTTAAGGAATTTGCCCTGGCATATTAAATTCTGTGTAGATTGTAAACATAAAGAAATTTTTATTCTTTTCCTCTAACACTATAAAAATAAACAAAAATTTGCACCCTAATGTCAACATTTTAGACATGAGAAGGATAGCAGGGACCATGCCAATGCAAATACTGTCTATACAATACAAGCAAGTTAAATGCCAGTCAACCTGAAGAAAATACCCTTCAACAGTATTCTCAAGCCCAGCACCAGCACAACCCCCAGCAGAACCAAGGACAAAACTATACAAATACACCCTAATCTGTTTGTCTTAAGAGGCCCCTCCTATGACATGTGATAGAAGCAAAAGACACCAATGAACTCACTGCAGAGGAGATAGAAATGGCAAACACAAGACATGGCTAGGTTCCAAATTGCATCTCTCCTCAGATAGATGCTGCTAAAAGGATCAGTCATTTCACTAAAGCAACTGATCTTACCTGAGCTTGCCATCATGTAGATCCCAGAGTGGGTGGAATTTAGTCTAGAATTGTAGTCTCGCCAAAGAACACCGAGGTTGGAACCAGTTAGATTTAGCATTCAGATTATTGCCTGTGAGATGTTGGAGATGTCTACCCATGAGGAGCAGTGTTCTCGAAGACAGTAGAAGAAAACCTGAATTTAGTCCAAAAGCCTTTTCCATGTTCTAAGTGGGTCTGCATCTGAGGCAGCATAAGAAAAATATCTGAATATTAGTTTTTATTCAGAATAGCATGGATGTACTATTAATAAGAATACTTTATTTAAAGGTGGTAAGGGAAGTTAAAGAGTAGTTAAAAAAATCAGTGTCTTATTTTTTAATAGAAAATTATTTAAAGAAAACAAAAGTCACATAATGAGATATTTACTATAAAATCCATATTAAAGAGATATACACAATTCTAGAAGTTGTCTAAAGAGGTGGACTGAACTTTATATTTTCCATTTCATTTAAGTTTTTTTTTTAACACATTTTATGTGATTCTGTGTAGATGCTGAGACTCTGGCACTAATTAATGTGATTCATGAATTTTTCAAAAGAAAAAAAATGAATACCGTTAACACCTAAAACTATTGTTGAATGAGATTTTCTACTGGGATACTATGGAATTTTTTCTTGGCCCTGCAATGATGATTTTGTTTTGTTTTGTTTTGAATTCAAAGGGAAGTCAGACTCCCAAGAAACTAGGGAGGAGACTTGATACAATATTTATCTTTTTCTTTGCTTTCCTTTTACTTTCAAGTAATTACTCTGCTTTATGCCCTTGCCAGCTGGACCACAACCAAGCATCTTACAGAGTCAGTCGAAACTAATCCATCTTCCCTGTTGGAAAGGGTTATGGATAGTCCCCAACTGCTGCATTTTCAGACGACGAACACATTTTGAAAAGTCTCTTTCAAGAGACCACCATCAGTTAGGAAGAATTGGCACCTCTCAGAGACTTCTCCATTTTATACTGGTCAACTGAAAGAGTAGGACCAGTTTTCATCCCTGTTGTCAACCATCCATATTTTGGTCACTGCAACATGAAATAGAAAATTATCCCTTTGTTTATATTTGTGAACAAAGTCAGAGGAAACCTATAGCAAAGCAGAACTTCTGAGCACATCACATTTCTGACATACAATAGTTGCCTACTTTCTCTCAGAAACAATTTTTTTTTAATTAATGAGAAAACAAACAACAAACAAACCAAATCCTCCCTCATACCCTGGAACTTTTTAGATAAATTTTTTATCTCCAAGATTTGGAGTGACATTCACATAGAGGAGTCTGAACTGAAGATTCAGAGAAATTGCATTTGGAGCTTCCAAATGGCAAAAGTCATGGAATTAAAGGACCAGGATTTTAGTCCCAGGGTCATCATTAACTAGAAATGGGAGTTAAGTGTTTCATTTCTTTGAGTTTAATTTTCTAAATCTGCTAAATGAGAGCAAGAGTTTCCCTTATTCATCTTCCACATAAAGGCTATTATGAGATTTGGAGGAATTTGTGTAGCTCCCTGCCTCTCAAATGGACTACACAGACTCCTGGGAAGTCTTTAGCAGAGTTGAAGGGCCCTTGAAGCCACAGGATAAAAACATTGCCTCTTCTGAGAGCAACGGTTTTTTTTTTTTTAGAAGATGGTCAAAGTAAGGTTGAATTTGGCTTTTCAAAAATTTGAAACATTGTTACGTTATGTACATATATGACTGCATGACGGATGTGATCCTACAATATGTACAATCAGAAAAATGAGAAATTACACTCCATTTATATATGATTTATCAAAATGTATAAATTCATTCTACTGTTGTACACAACTAATTAGAACAAATTAGTTCTAATTCAAAAATTGCAACAAGCACTACTGTGTCATGGATTTTGCATAAACTTTTAAGATAAAATACAACATATGGAAGAATTTTCTTATTTGGGAGGAACTAATGTGGCTTCTACTGCCAGAACCCCAGTGTTAATTACTAATTTCTACCTACCATTTGTGATTCTTTACTAGAAAACTTTAATAAACCTTGAAAAGGAAAGTATTTTAAACCTTAAAAGATCTCTACTTTGTTAGCTTTCTTTGTTATCTGTGACAAGATACCTGAGATAAATAAACTTAAAGGAGGAAAGATGTATTTTGGCTCAGAGTTTCAGAGGTTTCAGCCCATGGTCTTTTGGCTCTGTTTGTTTGTTTGGTGGGGGCTGAGGCAGAACAAGGTGGCTAGTGTGTATGGAGCAAAGGTAATAGGGATGAGGAAGCAGAGAGAGAAATGGGCAAAGTCCAATACCCCAAATACCCACTTGGACTGCATGCTTTCAGTGACTAACTTCCTTCCATTAGGCCTACCTCCACTACTGCCCCAACACCACAGGCTAGAAACCCAGCCTTTAGCACACAAGTGTTTGGGGGACGTTTATGATCCAAACTGTAACATCTACTAACTTGTGCTTTTGTTAGTCATCTCATTAGTAGTTTTGTTAAGAAATAGAATATCCTCAAAAATGTTTTTTATCTCATTTCAACTGTTATTTTGTTTTGAATGTTGACTCCTGTATCAATTTGTGTGTGTGTGTGTGTGTGTGTGTGTTTTTGTTTTTCCTTTGGATCCATTGCTCAGTAAAGCAAGTAGACTAGAAAAAACGGAGCTCAGTGATCCTCAAAATGAAAAGATTAACAAATGAATGTTGGCCATTCTGGGCCCACATTGCCTTAGGGCAAGGCTGACTGAAGCTGAACATCAGAAGGATGTGTGTTCTCCCGTTGGCCTTGCTCAGTTCTCTCCTCTGTCTTCCCTTTTGGCTGTGACAGGCATCTGAGCATGCACCCCAGTCTAAAATTAGCCTTTCTTTTCTAATGGAAATAAAACAGTTTTAACTAAAAACTATGAAGATTTCAATCAAGTGAACAGAAGTTCTGCAAACCGAGTTCTGTGTTGGGGAGAAAATGATGTTTGTTTTAGTGTCTCTAACATGAAATCAAATTCTAGGAATACTGACCATGTGGAAAGCAAGAATAAATCTGTGTAGCTAAAATCTAGCTGCCTCATTCCATTTTAACACAGTTCAGAATAAAATCCATGGTCTCTCTCTAGCAAGTGTATGTAATGACAGAGTGTCTTCTACAAATTATTTTCACTTTTGGTTTCATCTTAGTTTTTCTACTAACTTTTCTTTACCTGGTTTATTATTTTTATATTTTACCACAAGCACAGGTGTGTTTGCATGTGTGTATGCATAGGTGTATACCACAAAAAAGAAAAACTGACAGAGGGGAACACACATGAATTTAAAAAAAGAAACCAGGCTGGGGACCATTTGGCTGGGATTCCTGTATATTTGTTAGTAACTCACCTTTATAAAGTGGCCATATGTTCTATCCCCACTAGCTGGCAATGACAACAGGAACGTGCTGCTCTTGGCCCTCATGGCTGGGCTGCTTCTCATTTTGGTCCTCTTAAGTCTAGAGGCATCACTTACTGAACAGCTGTAATCATGCTATTAAAAGCAGTGCATCTAGTTTAAAAAGCAAATTCCCAGGCATATGTGTCTGCTATCATTTCTGGCTCATCTAGCAAAATGTCATGCTGAAAGGATGACTGGGGATAAAATGTTTCTTTCCAGTGCTCCACCACTCAGATTCCTGAAGTCCAACGTTACATACACATCTGTGATAGAACACCGAAGTGCTGATGAACAACTGTGAGAGAGACTGTGAATGACAAGATGTTTGAAACCCAGGAGGCTGCTTCGGCGGAAGCAGTCAATGCAGTACTGAGAAGTCTTTCTGTCTGCCAGAGACTCAAGTCAGAGTCGGCCCACTTGGTTGCTATTGATCCCTTATTTCTAAAACCACTTTGAATTCCACTTGTAGTGTTAGTATACCATCCTTCATCCTCCTTGCCTCTTTACTGGCAACAGTTAATTAACCTAAAATGCCCTGATTTAACCCATCAAGCAGAGTCAGAAATTGAAGCTGGAGAGCCTCAGAAATGTGAATTTCATTAAATGCTCAACAGGCCACTTTCCATCAGTTTGGAAGCATCTAGGAAAAATAGACCTCGCTGAGAGAGGTTTTACAGCTCTGCCACAATCAGAAGTTTACCATGGCCAGGCACAGATGGAAGTTGATAGATTTTTTTTCCCCTGTACCAAATTTCTCTGTAACAGAGAAGCTTCAGTGAGTATGAAGTGTTCATCGGATCTTAATGATGTGATTTTTTTTTTTTTTTGTCTTATGCCGTATTGTTTTCCAGTTGCTTCACAAATTATGTTTTTTCTCATTAGTAAGTTGAAAGGTAAAAGGAAGGGAGGGACAGTGTATTTTTTATCCTTCATTTAACACATTAAAAGCACTTAATATGCACTTCATCAATAGCTAAATGTACTTAATAATTAATTTAAGCTATTTTAATTTCTAACTTTTCACACACTGGTAGGAGCTTTTAAGACATGTAGCAATTTGTCTTAGTGTAATTGTGGTTCTTACACAATGCCACACCTGCTTCATAAGTAAGTAGGTGCAGAAGGTGTCTAGACTTCTGAAATTTATATCTATACACCACATTTGGTATCCTCGTTTAACTGAATAGTCAATAGTGGGATATTTCTAGAGTCAGAAGCCAAATTGTGCTTTTCATGGCATGGAAAGAAATTTCTGCCACCCCAAATTGTTAAGATATAGGCAGAGGTAACATCTATCAGTCAGGTAGAATTGTGTCTGGATCGTGGGCTGTGCATGACTTGGCCACTCCTGCAGAGTCCACCCATCCTCCTGGCCAACTCTGGCCATATGGTTTTCTCCTTGAACTTGATTTTGTCATCATGTTTGTCTGTTCTGCCCCTGTTCCTAGTCCAGCTAACTGACAGTCCATTTTGATCCCTAGCAGCAGGATCAGGCCCAGGGTTTCAAATTGTCACTTGTGTCTGCTCCCTATTGGAACAGATAAACCCCTCTCTCCTATCAGTACAGTCTCAGACACTGACCTAGTTGATAAAACCAAATATATTATCTTGCAATGTAAAGTGGGCATTTGATTCTGTCCTTTACAATACACTCAAGAGTCTAAGTGGGAGCCATGGTGTACGCCTGTAATCCCAGTGGCTCATGGAGCTGAGGCAGGAAGATGGTGAGTTCAAAGCCAGCCTCAGCAAAAGCGAGGCACTGAGCAATTCAGAGAGTCCCAGTCTCTAAATAAAATACAAAAATGGACTGGGGATTTGGCTCAGTGACTGAGTGTCCCTGGGGTTCAATCCCTGGTACCCCAAAATAAACAAATAAATTCCAAGAGTCTAAGGAATTAACCTTAAACTCAGTATCACTTAGTGTCTTACCTAGAGTGCAACTTCTTTGAGCACGGACACTATGGATACTCTACAAGGTTTGTATAGTAATGTAAATAAACTGGCACCTGTAATTGCTATTGAACGCTTGAGATAATGAATATGTTCTTAAGAGATGAGAGGTAGATTTCAAAACTAATAGCTACAGAGGAAAACTCAGTAGAATTGCATTTATAAACTGAAAAAATATGTATCAAAGGAAAGAATAAAATTCATTCTAGATAAGCAAAAAATGTAAAAAATGGGCTATAAAAGAACTTAAAATGAAAGCAAAAAATGTAAAAAATAGGCTATAAAAGAACTTAAAGTACCATGTGGAATAAGTTACATATAAACTTGGTCTGGAATTATTCGGATGTCCTATGTGTAAGAAGTGGGACTCATGGGAAGTTCTAGAGGAAGCTCTATTAATGTGCTGTGGCCCACTCGTTGAGAGCTTCTATTCATGTTTGAATCTTCAAACTGAGTCTCTCAGGTACTCTGCCTTAGTGCGTTTATGGGATTTAGTCATACATTTATTTAACTGAAATTTTAGCAAAGAAGCAATTTTTCTGAAGCTAATTTCACATCTACTATTTGGGAGATTAATGTTTCTAAAGCAAAAGTGACAAACTGAAGAGATCGTTTATGAAATGGCTACTAGTATTCAGAGGTTCTTTTTGACTGGGATGGGTTAAAAACAACGATTGAACACACATTTTTGCATTATGCCAGATTAGAAATTAAAGAGTCCTTCCCAATGGCAGAGATGAATTTACCAGGGAGTAATTTGAACTTTCCCTGGGCTCACTCACGAATAATTCTCTTTCTTGGGGAGTGGGACTATAGGAGACAGAAAAGGCAGGACAAAATTAATGACCTCTGAAACTCCCAGATGTACATGACTCCATTTTCTCTAATATTTGGAGAAGGACAAATACAGGTGAGATGAAAATAGTCAACATATGTGTCTCTTCTCTCTGGAGATGTTCATCCTCCATTACTCCCCAAAGATGTTGGCATTGCCACACATGCGTCTGACTAAACTGCATGCAGATCTAATTGAAATCTCATGATGAGTGTTTCTTGTTGAAAGCAAGGTAGCTATGTTCTCAGTGGCCTCAGACCTCTGGCCTCAAGCACAATGAGGGAGAAAAGTAAAATCTCTTTATATTTTTATCATCTTGATATGTTCAAAAGTTTTTCTTTCCATTTCCCAATTATGGTTAAATTGCATTTATTTTTTTTCATCTCCTCAGTATATGTCATGATCATTAGGTCCCCTCCCATGTATAAATCTGGTACATCAGACCACAATTTGCACTGTCAGCTCCTATGAGTGAAATCTATTGCACTTGCTGAGCTGTCCCGCTTTTGCCTTTGTAGCAACTTTTAGACCACAATAACCATCATCAGTTTAAAGCAAGCAGATCCATTACATTTCCTCTGTTCCTACAGCCCCACATTAAGCTAATATTATCTATTTCCCAAGTGAAAAGAGTCCTTCCAGTCCCATCAATTATTAATTCCTTGCTTGCAGCTAATGTTTTCTTTGAATTATTTAAATGCATCTTCATTTATCAATAAACATAAAATGTTAAACAAAGAATACTGATGAAGGGCATTATTTAAGCTATAACATTTTATGAGATTATTTCAAGCGCCTTTTCTGATTTATTAACACAATATATTTTATAATTATTTTTCCATTTCTAAAAAAAATTATTCTGGGTATCATCTAGAGGTTTGCAGATTTCACAAGTGCTCTTTTTAACTTCTATTGTGATTTGACAAGTTTCTTTTAAAATATTCTTAGGTGTATGTATTTATCTGTGTACATCCCTCTCTCCTGATATACATACATGTATACGTACACACACATATCTAAATGTATATATAAATGTACCTGAGTATATTTATTAAAATACATGCTCATTATTCCTGATCCTGTTCTTAAAAATTATAAAGATACCATTAATTTTAAATTTTCTTCTTTGAGTGCTATATGTATTCAGCAAAGCATATTTGTATGGGTTTATAAACATACACACAAACATGCATTAGGCAAGCAGGCAAAGAATACCTTTTATTGTTTAAAGATAAAACTTTAAAATTAAGGTAAGTGAACAGCACAAATGTCGACCATTTATTGATTTTTTTAAGTCTTCTCAATAATACCCACACATTTTCATGTACATTGTTATACAAATCAATTCTACTTGCCTATTTTCTCTGTTTTGTAACTCCAATACAATATGGACTATTGAGCAATCTAGCTATTACAGTAGTACACTTCTATTTTGTCACCTAAAAAAGAACGAAACAATATTCTTAAGTAAGCATTATAAGTATGCCAAATCCCCAAAATTAAATTTTTGTGAACCCTTATAAAATAAAATGTTATATAATAATTAGTATAATCATATAACCCACTTTAGCTCCTTTTACTGTAATTTATTTAAAATCAACAATTTCTTTTAGGTGTTATAAAATTTGAATTAGTGAATCTAGTTAGCTCTTTCTCCAATTTACAGAACTCTGAATTCTTTTATGATCTACATTATCCAAGAAAAATCTTTATAAGTTTAAAATAACATGCAATAATAAAATGCACATGCATTTTAACATTAGATATATAATTGTAAATATTCAACAATATGCTTAGAAATATCCAAGACCATTCATGGCACTTCAAAAAAATTAAAATAATCATATATTATTATCCCAGCAATATAATTTTGAAGTAGGCAATGATTTTGGAAGTCATGTAATCTAAGCCTTACTTTATAAAAAGTAAGAAATGTAGATCTAGTAATGTTACTGATTTGGTATAGTCATAACACTAATAACACTACTGAAGTTCAGAGATAAATATAAGTTTTTGCTGTATTTGCTTTAGAGGAAAGAATGCTGTACATTTCAAATGGCATATATGGTTTATCAATATTTGCTTTAGGCTAAAATTCATCAATTTTTGAAAAGCTAATGGCAATAGAGATAACAATATATTAAGAATATGACTGTATAAACAAAATTTTTGCAAACAAAAGTGAAACAGTAATGGTAACGAATCATGGTGTCTACTGTGAACATCTGTAAGTTTTTAAATTGTATGACATAAGGTTCCATAAATTATTTAGTGACATAAACTCAGGATAAGCCCTAGGCAAAATGTGAACTAAGGAAAATAATGCTTTTATGTTCTAGTCTCTTTCTTTTAAATAGTGACTAATCTCTAAGGCAATAGCTGATCATTGCTTATTGAGTTTAAGGCATTTTAAATACCTAGTGTCAGGTGCTATATGAGACATTTTAAGTAAAAACTATAATTATTCCAAACAATCACCATTTCAGCCACATTTTATTGTTCCTGTTCTATATATGGGAAAACAAGTACTCAAGCAGTAATGTGAATTTCCTAAAGTGATTTAGCTGTTAGAAAAACCTGAAATCTCATACATTTATACTTTCCTAAAAGGTTTAAGCTTTATTTATCAGATGAAAGCTATGGAGAACTATCAAGGAGATTTTATTTGTTTTTTTGAGTAGTTTTATTAGTGTATAATTAGCAAAGAAAACTCAAATATTTTAAAGTATATAATTTAATAATTTTGGACACACTTATGTACTTATGGGATGAGAACTGTACTCACTCATACCCCCCTCACTAGCCTGAGGATAGACTGAGGGAGAACTGATATCTTGGCAACATTGAATCTCCCTATCCATGAACAAGGTATAGTTCTCTAGTTATTAAGATCATCTTTAATTTCTCTTAATGTTTTATAATGTTATTATAGGTCTTGCACACATTTTGTCAAATTTATTACTAAATATTTTATATTTTTGATGCCATTATAAGTCATATTTAAAAATTTTAAATATCCTATCATTTGTTCCTACTGCGTGAAGTACAATTGATTTTTGCATATTAATCTTGAAAAACTATGGCTTCAATAAACTCATTTTTATTTCTAGGAGCTTTTCTGTAGATTTCATTGAACAATCTATAGAGATGGTCATACCATCGGTAAATAAAAACAACTTTACTTCTTTTCCAATCTGTATGCCTTTTATTTCTTTTTCTTGCCTTATTGTGCTAGCTAGAATCTCAAATACAAACACAATGTTTTATATAAGTGGTAAGAGACATTCCTCTTTTACTTCTGATCTTAGTAGGAAATCAAGTAGCTTTTCACCATTAAGTATGATGTTAGGTATAGGAAAATCCTTTCTATTCTTGTTTTGCTGAGAGTTTTTATCATGAATGGGAATTTTATGTTGTCAAATTATTTTCCTATGTTCAAGAGGGTCATTTCTCCACTTTTATTCTGTGCTAAGGTCTGCATGCTTGTGTTTTCCCCAAATTCATATGCTGAAACCTTAATTCCCAGAGTGATAGTATAAAGAGGTGAGAACTTTGAGAAGTGATTAGAAATATGATTAACTCCATTATAAAAGATGTTCTGGCTGGGTGCGGTGGTGCATGCCTGTAATCACAGTGGTTTGGGAGGGTGAGGCAGGAAGGTCGCAAGTTCAAAGACAGCCTCAGCAATAGCAAGGCACTAAGCAACTCAGTGAGACCCTGTCTCTAAATAAAATACAAAATAGGGCTGTGGATGTGGCTCAGTGGCTGAGTGACCCTGAGTTCAATCCCTGGTAACCCTCCCCACCCCCAGAAAAAAACAAGGTACTGGATCACTAACTAGTTCCTTCTACCATGTGAAGACAGAGGAAGACAAGAAAGGTGTATCTGTGAACCAGAAAGCAGGACTTCACTAGACACTGAATCTGCCAGCACTTTTACTTGGGCCTTCTTAGCCTCCAGAACTGTGATCAATAAATTTATAGTTTATGGTATTTTGTGATAACAGACCAGATGGACTAATATGGTTTGGTAATAAAGTAAATTATAATTATTGGTCTTTGTACATTAAAACCATTCTTGCATTCCAGGACTAAATCCTACTTGGTATGATACATTATTCTATTTTTATATTTTGGGGTTTAATTTCTAAAGTTGTGTTCATAACATGTTTAAATGTACATGTATTTTCCATCTATGTCATTTAAAATATTTATATGTGAATGAAGAATAATGGTATATCATTTTCTTATAATGTCTTTTTCTGGAATAGATATTAGGGCAATGCTGGCCTCATGGAATAAGTTGGAAAATGATTATTTTCCTTCTACTTTATGGAAGAATTTGTATAGAAGTCATACATTGTATTCCTTCAATATTTTGTAGAATTCACCAGGGAGGTCATGTGGTACTGGGAGTTTCTTGAACAAGGTGCTTTGTTTTATTTGTTTTGTTTTCCTAAGAGAAAACTCAATTTATTAATGGCATTCAGATATTTAGATTATCTTTTTCTTTTTGTATAAGCTTTGGTTGTTTTTCTTTTCTTTTTTTTCAGAATTCATTCATTTCCTCTAAGTTTTCAAATTTATTCATATAAAATTATTCCTAATAAGCCCATAATATCTGAGAAATCGGTATCAAAGATATCTCTTTATTCTTGGTAATTATAACTAGTGTCTTCTCTCACTCTTTCCTCATTGGTCTGTCTCAAGGTTTATCAATTTTATTGATAACCATAGAAATAAATATTGGTCTCAGTAGTCTTCATTACTTTACTTTTTATTCAACTGATTTTTGTTCTGGTCTTTATTATGTTTTTTCTGCTTATTTTGGTTTAATTTTCTGTCCTTTTCTCTAGTTTTTTTAATGTGAAAGATAAAGTAATTTATTTGAGAGTTTTTTTTCATTTGAATATAGGCATTTTGTCTTCTACATTTTCCCCTCAGTACTGTTTACATGATATTCTACAAATTTTAATAACATCATGTCTTCATTTTCATTCAGTTTAAAATACTTTGTAATTTGAGGCAACACACATGCCATTTTGTTTGTTCACACATTAGGTTTGAACTAGCATAGTGGTATTCTTAGGAAGGAGATTCATAGGACCTAATATCTTGGTATGAAGGCCATGGGAAAGGAAGGGAACACAGTTAATAAATGATAGCTGTGACTTTTATTGTGTAAGTTTTAAAGTCAGCAGATATCCAGGCACATTAGTCAACATTCATCTGCAAATTTGGAACTAGAGTTTAGGAAAGATAACAGAGATTTTTAAAAAATAATTTTGGAGCTGGGTATAATGGTGCATGCCTGTAACTCCAGCTACTAGGAGGCTGAGACAGAAAAATCACAAACTCAAGGCCAGCCTGGGCAACTTAGTGCCTCAAAAATGGGAATGTGTGAGTCATTCACAAGAGGTGAAGCCAATATAACACACTGGACTGGAGATCTAAGGAGCATAGTATGCAGAACTGTTAGTTATCTTGCATGTGAAACTTCCTGTGTGTTCATTGCTATAAGTTCTTTGCATATGTTAACTAATTTGAAGATCACACAACCTTATGAAGAAGATACTATTATTATTCCCATTTTACAGATAGGCACACAAAGACACAGAGATACGCTAGTTAAGTTATGGACCTGGTATAAGAACCCAAAGCATTCTGGCTCCAGAATTCATGCCTTTAGCTACCACACTGTACTGACATTCTACTCCCAAAATGATGTATGAGGTGGTATCCAAAAAGTGTAGACAATTATGACAACATTATTAGAATATTAACTCATGTTTTGTGTTCATATTGAGAAGAATCAGGAAGATTAAGCACAGTTGTACTTTTATTCACTGTTTTATTGCTTTCCTCTGATTCAAAGAAATGAGCTCAGAACTTGGTGTTTGCCAAGCTGCAAACACCTCAACTGTAGCTGTGGCCCACAACCAAGGCAGACGTCAACTAAGCAAATCTTCACTCCTGCTTTCTTTTGCTGAAAGCTTTAGTTTATTAATACTGTAAAAGGACAATGCCAGGATGAGGAACAGAGGCAAATTCTAGATATACAAAGGAAGACAGGGGGTTAGGAAAGCAATAGGGGAGATTGGGGATGTTACCAAGCCTATGAGTTATGTAAACGAGAGGGCATAACCTCAGAGGGAAATGGTTAGGTGCTGGGCATGGAAAGGCAGGACTCCAGGTACTTGTCTCCAAGCCTCAGCAAAGATTCCCTAGTCAGAGCTGGTCTAATGGCACAAATAGCAGTTTCACCTGCTTGCAAGAGTGTGTAGATTGGATGGTGAACAGATTTAGGGTGGCGATGGTGGAGTTAAAAACCAGAGCCCTTACCCTGTGTGTAATTTTCCAGGTTATCATGCAAGTTGTCCAGATTTGAGATCTCTCAAAATGATGCTGTTATACCATCAACTCAGTAGGAGGCAGACCTGGAGTCATTTGATTAAAAATGAGAATGAATGAAATATGTACATTCTTATTTATACCTGAACATTTTGAGAAACTATATACCTGCTACCTTTGTTCAAAGAATGCATTCAATCAATTGCTAAACAAGTATGTTTAGAGCTCCTGCTAGCTACCAGACATTATATAAAGTGCTGGGATTACAAATATGACTGAGATACTTCCTTTGCCATTGAAGGCTGCACAGTTTGGTAATAAGAATCACATCTAGGGGGAATATGCAATGCGAGCAGGTTTATGTGATGCTTGAAGAGAGAAAAGAAGGTGGGGCAAATTTCACAGGTGAAATCATATCAAATTAGGGCATCAAAATTCAAAAAGGATTATCATGCGGTATAGGCCAAAGGGGTCAAGTGCTTCACAAAACCAAATCATCCCTTGGAGGAGCACACTACCTTGGAGGAACAAACAGCAACTCTGAGGAACCCCAGTCAGTGGTGTTGGGAAAGACCATGGAGGCAGACTGATCTGGGTGACCTTCTGCATCTAGGAATGCAGTGGGTTCAGCCAAGGTTGGATGTTCCTTGCCATTTTATTTTTAACATAGTGGTACTTACAACCCACTCTTGGAGTTCTTGTGGGGTTGAAAAAAAGAGGTAACATGCATAAAATTGCTAGCATAACCCTCAGCCCTTTACAAATATTTGTTCGGTACCTTCCTAGACCAATCCCTTGCAACAGGAAACTCAATTCTAACCCTGAGCATGAAGGAGAGTGAGACTCCAGTAATAGGAAATGAACATGCAAATGTCTTTGGGGATAGCCTTGTACACCAGCCTAAGGATTTAAGATTTAATCCATTAAAGAATAAATGGTCAGGTTCTTAGGCAGTTTTATTATGGAATTGAAGACCAGTGTTAGAGCTGGGAGGAGAGTCTAGCAGCAGAAGGCTCATTCAGGACCTACTGTGTGGAAGCTGAACAAAAGAGAATGAGGACCTAAGGAAGAGGCCCTGCAGATGGGAAAAAAGAGAAAGGCTCAAGAGATCATTTGGAGAAAAGTGATAGCCCAGGTGACTGACCAAATGTGGGCACCAGAAGGAAGAAAGGGAGCCATCACTGATGACCTTGTGTGACTTATAGCCTTCAGGCACCAAGAAAGTGCTGGTGTAGCTGACTTGAATAAGAAGAGGAAAAATATGCTTGAAGATCTACAGGTTGTTTTGGGTATTTCAAGTTTAAGGAGTCTGAAGAGGATCCATTAAAAATAAACTTTGGGAGGTTAGATGAACATGTACTTGAAAATTAAGACAGTATTGATCCAAAGGAGAAAAGTGTTTTATCTCTCTTTACTTCAAAATTCATCAAAATCTGTCTGAGACATGGAAAAGGAAGAAGCCTGACATTTATGAGCACACCTTTGTAATAATACCTGTTACCTATCACATCATTTGTAGTCATAAGACTTGAAGTTAATTATTATCCATTTCAGAGATGGAAAAAAATTATGAATTATGTCAGTAAGACATCTACAAGGTTTTTCTCCCAAAGACATGCAAACATAATTGACAGAAGTACTTTTTTAGAAAGGATAACATTCATAGTAATATAACCTTAGGCTGGAGGGCAGAGAATTGAGTGGATTATAAAAGGGCAACATCAGTGAATATCAAGAAAGATTGCAGCATGAATTGCAAAACAGCCACCAGACTGAGGAAATATAATAGAAAAATTAAGTGAGTGCCTACTGACGTATAGAGTAAGATCAAAGACAGCTTAAAAAAAAGAGACCTGTATTCAAATATGCTACAAACATATTTGTTCATGTGCTATATTCTCATTCAACACCTTTTAGTTTTCCTTTATGTTACTCAGCTAAATGTTGAGAATACAAAGACCAGGAGGAGACAGTCCTAAGTGCTGACAGCCATGCTCTGGTTGGAGAAAGGCAACATGATCATTTGAACTACGTGGCAAATAACCAAACAGATAAGTACCCAGAAATTTCAAAGGGCACAGAAATGAAAGAGGGGAGGCAACAATGGGGAGGGCTTCCTGGAGGAAGTGATGCTTGACCTGAAATTAAAACACAAGGAGAAACTGGTTTGAGGATGGGGAGGAAGGAGATTTTAGTCAGAGAAGCTGATGTGAATAAGGCAGGAAGATGAGAAACAACGTGGTTAATGTGAGGATTTCAGAGCTGCTTGGTTTTATTTGAGCAGCAAAGAGATGAGTGGGTACGTGAAGAAAGGTCAGGCCCTAATGGGCTTGTTGGCTTCTATATCCTTGAGGGTTAACTGGATTACCCACCTGCTGTGCTGCTCTCCAAGACAGTAAGCAAAGCCAGGGTTAGGGCAGCAGGAATGGGTATTGAGTGCTTTTTCCTTGACTATTAAAGCATTGACCTATTTTTGCCTCAAAGTCTTCAGAGATGATTTCCCATGATACAGTTAAAGAAATGGGATTAAGGTTATTCCAGAAAGGTTCTCAAATCCAAGACTGGAAGCCAGGCTTTATTATTCCACTGGCTCATCTCCCTCAAATTTCTTTCAAGAAATGACAGGCACCCACTGGAGACTAGATTCCATTCCCAGAAACCTGCCCATGCTGTCACTGGTGCCCCAGCCGCCTCAGCAAGACAGGCTTCCTGGAAGAACATTTTGCTGCCAGAACTGCTGACTGTCTCAGACAAGCCCAGGGCCCAACAGGACATTTACAGGTGAGCCTGCAGTGCAATCCCCTTAGTGCCATGCTTAAGCATAAAGCATGAAAGATGGTCCCTTCCTTCCTTAAAATCTTTAGAAAGCACTTGTTAGGTAACTAAGTTAGAGAACAAAACCTATACCGCGTTTCTATTCTAGACTAGAATTCTTATTGAAGCCCACATTATAGTCACATTAATTTCACATTAGCTCCTCGTGATTAATACTACTAGGATGAATGAATTAATAATGATTGGCCACTTCACTAAGGTTTTCCCTCCCCCACCTTGACATGAAGAGGAATCAGGGCATTGATTATCACAAATATAATGGATTGATTCATCATTTATGGGAAAAGAGCTTCTCTTCCCATAAACTGATTCTTTCTCCCCCCTCCTGGAGATATATTATCTTTGGCAGCAACTCAAAACCATCCACAGATTACTCACTGCAGCCAACAATTATAATTAAGGATGGAGATTTGAATGCCAGCCTCAAGTGAATGAGTATGTCTTACACATGAATTGTCACCTAGACGCTGTATTCAGAAGCAAGGATCTTTCCCTCTTTCCATTCTCCCCTTGGATGATAACAAATCAAATGGATGGCATTGCTGCCTGCAGAACAGGATGACTGGTTACCACACTAGCTTAAATTGTAGGGGAAACACGGTCAACTGTGTCACCTGCTGCAAACCTCAAAACACATTTAGGAGGTGATCTGTTTATGCACTTGACCTTACAGCTACTCATCTTTTCAGTAGGTGTGCATTTACTGAATTGACTGCTCAATTTATTTCTTGGGTTTTTTCTTAGGCTTTCTATTTAACATCCCCATTGAAAAGAGTTGCATTTTTGAACTGACAATTCAAAACATTCCCTCACCACAATCTATTCTGATTAAAAGTTTAGCCATTGGGATCACCCTCCCACTACAACCTGCCTTTCCATAGGCTGATATTGGACTGAACCTTTTACATTTATATAGAATTAGCTTGCTGCAGCAACTTAAAGCAAACAATTATGCTTTCAGTGGCATTTTTAAAAAGTATTGGCACATTTCTTTCACATTGACATTTGATCCATATGCAATAAAGGGAGTCTAGTGTTAACCTCAAGTATTCTACACCTAAGCTGTGCATTAAGAAGATAATGTCTGTTTATTGCCACACTTCACATTGTGTTGTTGGGTTTTAAGTGTCCTTCAGTCTACTAATGAGCACTTGTGGTTTCATAATGAAATGGCTAATATTTCTTCCCTAGAAGTTGTGGGTAAATGGTCTTCAAAAGTGGCTGTTATACAAATGCATACACATGAAGCAGAAAAATTCAATGTGAGCACACACTAGTTCATTTCAACAAGAGTTTGTAGAGGTCCTACTATGCTCTCGGTTCTGAATTGTTCAAGACATGGAGGCATATAAAAATAAAAGAAAATGCTCCTGATTTTGATGGAAGATAGTTAAGAAAATCATTTCAATACAATATGATACACAGTATAATACATATATTTATAAATACTGATCTAGAACCAAAGTAACCCCATGAAGAAATCAGAGAAGGTAATAAGAGAGCTTAGACAAAGAGATTCATGATGATTCTTATACTGTGGCATTAAAGATAAGCAGATAGGACTTATGCTACCACCAAGTACCAAAGGGCTTCATTTAGTTCTCTGCATCTTCAGGGTTTCATACCTATGTCAAGATTTTTGGCTTCAGTGAAATCTTAAAGTCCCTTTAGCTTATATATGGCTCTACCTCCAAAATTCATGTTATGCACTGTTAGGTCTATGGCATCGTAAGTTCACCCATGAACTGCCTGTGAGCTATCCATAATCCTGAACTGGAAAAATTAAAATAACAATTAGCAAGAGTAAAGTATTATGAAGGGCAGTCTATGTGGAGATGATTTTTCTCTAGGCTAAAGATGACTTTGTGATGAAAATTGAGATAGAGAACACCTTGTTTGGGATTTTTTTTTAATTTAGAGGTGACCAACCCACTAAAGATGAAAACAAAGCATGCAAATTTGCTTTGAAAAGCAGGCTGATGATCTAGTCTGGGAAACAGTTTGTTTATAATGACATGGAATACTATAGAAGGATTACTATTTATTTCATCTGGCTTTTATAACCCTGTTTTGGACATGTGAGTCTGATTTTTGTTTATAAACTTAATTTAAGAGTCACCAGTATATAATATATTGTTTTACATGATGCTTTTAAATTGCTGATAGAAAAGTTTATTCCATAGTACTTGGATGCAAGACACAGTAATTGTCTGTGCCATTTTTAATGTAAAATGGTGGAATGAGACAGACATCATTACCCTACGTACATGTATGATTACGTGAATGGTATGAATCTATATCGTGCACAATCATACAAATGAAAAGTTGTACCCCATTTGTGTACAATGAATCAAAATGCAGTCTGTGAAAATAAAAAATAAAAAATCACTCTTGTATTAATAAGAATATACATAGTTCTTCAAAACAAATATAGGAAGTAAATAGTGATATTTCCTATTCCTATTATTTTTGTGATAAAGAAATTTTCATTTCTGATATAAAATTGGAAGAAAGGGTGGAAAGAAGGAAGGAAAAGGAATGAAAGAAGAAAGGAAAGAAAGAAAGAAAGAAAGAAAGAAAGAAAGAAAGAAAGAAAGAAAGAAAGAAAGAGGAAAGAAAGATAGGTATGGAGGGAGGGAGGGAGGGAAGAAGGAAGGGAGGGCGGGCAAAAGAGAGAGAAATGATGAAGACCAAGGATCTGTACAGGTCAGCTGTTTCTATTGTTTTTTGACCTACTTACTATTTATTTATATTTAAAGGAAAAAGTGCAGCCATTATATCTCTGCTTTATAATTTCTAGCTACATGTTGTCTCTTAAATTCACCACTTCAATTACACCTTCATTAAAACCCCTGAGTCTAACTTCTTATTTTTCATATGTTCCCCTACCTCTTCCTCTCTTCCAAGGGTCTCCTTCACTCTCCTCTCAGAATCCACCTCCTAAAGCCTAGATCTAACTGTTTAATTCCCCCACCTTGAAACCCTTCAATAATTCTCTGTTGCTTATCAAATTAAATATAGGTTTTTCATCCAGAGCTTCAGAATCCTCGGCTCTGTAACCCCAACCAGGCTCACTTCCCAGTGCATCCTCTCCACCCTGTAACTGTCTTCCTCCATTCCCGTAAGAGCTGCTTTTCATTGAATGAGCACCAGAGTCTTGTCCTGAACTTTGTCCCACACCATTTCCTTTATGGAACATTCTTTTTACCTTCTGGTCTCCCTTATTGAAAAGGTGCCCATTTTGTAGCCTGTCTTTAGCTGTGATCTATTCCAGGAGTACTTTTAACTACCTTTCCCTACTTCTTTGAATTCCCAGGTTGGTGGCACTCCTCTCGGCTTCCTGAAACAAATGGCATCAGTGAAACCTCAAATTTTTGACAGATATTAGTCAGGACAGAAAGAAAAGGACATTTGAAGATGAGTTAGTACAGGGTCCATAGATCTGTACAGGTCAGCTGTTTCTATTGTTTTTTGACCTGTTTATATCCATCAACAAGGATTGTGTTGTTTTACAAGAACAGATTGTTTATATTCAAGAACTTTAAAGTCAGTTTAAACAATCATGTGGGGAGCATTCACACAATGCAATTTGGCAAATATTATAAATCAGGACTTCTTCTTTATTTTCAGAGAGTTAGTGACCCAGGATACCAAGTTTGTGATGGCACATGGGTGGTGAAAAGAACTGCAGGTGGCTTAACCTTCTACTCTGGTTAGCCATTTGTGTCCTATGACTGTGGCGAAAGTAGGTACTCAACTTGGGCCAGGAACTGAATCTAGATTAGAAAAAAATCATTTCAGTACATAAAAATGTATTTCTTAAAATTTTGCTTAGATGCATTTGCATTTTACTGCATAAGATTACTTTTTCTCTCAATTAAAAATAAAAATTTTCTTTAAAACACTGGAGTTTAGAAGCCTACTTAGAATGGGGCCAAGGAATTATCTTTAAATGTTATTTACACAATAGGCTTGGTATTTACATGTATCTGTTTAGCAAACTTCTTTGGTGATTTTTATTTTATTGTTTATTAATTACATTTTACCTAAGACTAAGGAAAAATCATCCACCCAAATTAAGAAATAAGGGCACAGGAAAGATAGGAAGAAAACTTCAAAGAATCAAAAGTTCCCTTGTCATTGGCTTAAGTTTCTTACTCCTTCTATTATGCTTTCTCCTCTCCCAGAGACTGGTCTGCTTGGAGTACCGATTGCAATTTTGTTGAATGGGTGAATACATTATAAAATAATAACCTACATTAATTGAGTGTTTGCTTGATTCCAAGTGTTTACATACTTAATTTTCACAAGAACCTAATAATCCTACTTTTGCAGACAGGAAACTGAGGCTAACAGTTTAGGCAGTTCTTTATGACTAAGAAAAATTAATGAATGAAATTTTGTATACACATGAATAGAAATTATTTATTCTTGTTACATTTTAAAAACAGAAAATTAGGTTGACTGGAAATTCTGGAAATGGAATAGTCTTTTGAATTTTGAGTAACTTAAAAATTATTCCTTAAAAATTATTTTAAAAATTGGTTTTAATTTTTCTAAAATAGACATACTTAATTTCATCTTTTAAAATTATATGGGTTGGATTTGTGATTTTTTCCCAGTTACTGCAGGATTTTTTTTGTTTTTTTGACAGCATCTCTAGGTCAACCAACTAGTTCAGTGTATATGATGGAGATTTAGATGAACCTATAAAGAAAGTTTGCTAGCTGTATCATTTATTTTGCCTTTTGTTTTATTTTTCTCCTGAAAGTCAAAAAGAGTAATGGATAACTTCTTTTGATATTTCAATGCACTCAATACCAGTTTTAATTACATATTTGAATGTGTTAATATCACCCTAACCTCCAGTGTGGAGTTTTGATCATTATTTACCATGCCTGGACTGTCGGTGCCTGGCTTGGTGATGAGAACTCTTCTGAATTTAACTGATGTTTCTTTCATGCATCTTTAGTCTGAGTCACCCTTTGAATGACAATTTTCTACAGCAAGAACAGTTCATTTGTTTAGTTTTTCAGATGTTTTCTATATTTTTAAAATATGAAAACCAATATACTTGTCCCTGATGCCTTGTTTGCTTATTCACTAATCCCTATATACCCACAACCAACTATCTTAATAGATGAGGTCCAAGAAACATTTCTATTTGGTATCTAGTGTGGTTAAAAGTGACCTGTTTTCAACTACATATTAAGAGAGTAAAGATTATTCTTTCTTGATCACATCCAAAGTTTGCGTTGTTGGTGGATTGTATTACTGTTCCCAAATGTCTTCTGTCCCTGTGAATGTGTCACCCATCTTGTGCATCACCTCGTAATCCTCAGTGCATACTGCATGTGCGTGAAGGGGCTGCTTCCCATCTGACACTGGCTTTGCCTCTGTAGCTTACTTGGACCATGACAAGTCAGCAGAAATCTTAAGAACTACTGCATGGTTTTGCTGTAGCCCTCTGATAACACAAAGGCATATTGCAGAGAGAAGCGGCCAGACCCCAGAAAGAGACCACTTTGAGCAGAGTTGTTGAGCAAAGGCAGTCAGTTGATGCTAGCCAATGTTTAAGCTACATAATTATTAAACCTCTCTTATTGTAAGCCTCTGAGACTGGAGGTTTGGTTACCTCGGTGTACCCTGGAAAATCTGACTGTATACCATGCAATATACCAAGAACCTTATGTAAAATTAATCAAAGAGAGTAGGTCCTTTTCTTATCTCTCTTCTTCGTCATCTTCTTTATGTGCCTGGTCACACTGAACCCTAATTAAAGTTTATTTTTCTTTGCCATACAAACTTAAAGGGGAGATCCAAGATGGCGGACTAGAGGGAGGATGCCTTCCTTGTTGCTCCATAACTCAGGATTCAAACAGAGGAAAATCTGTTTCTCCATGAGGCAGTCTTTACTCCTCATTGATCCCTTGCTGTTTACCCCAGTTGTCTACCTGGATCACCCACAGTCTGCCAGTGTATTGACCACATTTGAGGGCGGATTGCTCACTGACTGCTGCCTATCATCTGTCACTTGCCTGTTTGCCTGCTCTGGCCTGCCCATTGCCTGCCATCACCCACTGACCAAGGTTCACCTGCAGATCATCTGCCAGTAGCCTGCAGAGCCTGCAGACTGTCAGTGGATCACCAGCTGCCTGCTGTTGCCTGGAAGTCCTCCATCACAGTACCTGCAGGTTTGGTTACACGTGGCTGCCGCCATTTTGGGAAAAAAAGCCAGGAGCTACAGGACCGCTGGCCTGACTGACAGCACCCTGCCTCCAGGACCCCCAGTTTAACTGACAGCAAACCACACCTAGGGGACCGGCCTGACCGACTGCACCCCACACAGACTCACCACCCATGCCCTGCTCTGCATCTCCCCATTTGCCAACACATTTGGAAGCCAGTGCAGCCATCTTGGATTATCCACAAAGGGGAAACTGTCATTAGGAGGGGCAAATCCCATCCTGAGTCGCCCCTGGAGACTGGAAGCTCATTGTCAGGTACCTCTCATGCCTCAGGCTACTGAAGACTGGGAGGTTTGAATGGTACATGACTGTTATAGTGTAGGGTTTTTTTTCTCCTTTGTGAAAATTTTTTAATTTTTATTTCTTTAGTTTCCTTGCTCTCTACTTTCCTTTTGTTTACCTGTTTCCTCAAGGGCTTTTTCTCACTTTTCTCATGCTAACAACCAACTTCTTCTGACTACACTTTCACTCTTCCTATGATCTAGAACTTCATACTCTTTTCTTACATGGTTAACAGTTACATCCTACACCCCTCCCCATCCTCTTTGTCCTCCATTAGAAACTGCAGTCCTCATTGCAAATCTGTTTGTTATACTGTGGATAATAATTGAACTCATCCTCTCTGATTATTATGACAATATTGTAAAAATTTTGTAACAAAAGACTACTGTAACAATAGTCTTCACAGGGGCTATTTGGTTTACAGTTGCATATTGTCTGTACTGGGTATTGCTAATATTGATCCCCCCCTTAAAGAAGAGATTTCAGAAAACTATAGGGTCACTATAAGCCTACAAGACAGAAACTACAATACCCTAGATCTGCATTGCTAAAGGGGAAGATACATGAACAACATGAAAAATCAAGGGAGGAAAGTGTTCCAAACAAACCAAGATTCTACACTAATAGAATCCAATGACAGCATGGTAGAAGAAATGCCAGAAAAGGAGTTCAGCATATACATGATTAAAATGATCAGAGAAGCAAATAATGAGTTAAGAGAGCAAATGCAGGCAATGATTGACCATTCCAATAAGCAGCTGAAAGAGCAATTACAGGAAACAAAAGATCGCCTCAACAAAGAGATAGAGATTCTCAAAAAGAACCAAAGAGAAATCCTTGAAATGAAGGAAACAATAAACCAAATAATAAACTCAATGGAAAGCATCACCAACAGACTTTATCACTCGGAATACAGAATCTCAGACCATGAAGACAAAATATTGAATCTTGAAAATAAAGTTGCCCAAACTTAAAGGAATTTTGGTGTGCTTTCTCATCCTACTGAAAATCATGGGGAATCAACCTTGAACTCTGCTTCTGTAGCTCACTTTTAGAAATTCTTTGCAGGTAGGCTCTTTGCCAGTTTTTCCAATGACAGAAAATATTCCATGTTCCTGAAATAGAGGAGGTATTCAGGAAGTCCTGAGGACATAAGCTTCCCTGAGGGACATTGTTTTCCCCTTCTGAGAGATTTAGCGTATTTCACCCCAAAAAGACAGAGGTTCCTCCTTTTGTTTCTCATTTCCAGAAGAGTCCCTGGGTAATATATGGGCTTTAATTTCATGAGTATAGACTTCTTGTTTCTACTGACTCTAGACCTAGTCACTATATCTGCTCCCTGAGATATTTGCCCTTTAAGACTATTTTCCTGTTTGGAAATTATAGCTATAAACTGATTTAAGGAAACCACCTCTCTTTTCTTAAAGATAGGCTTACTTATTACTTCAGAAACAATGTGATTACACAAGATTAGTTAGATTAATCAATGCTCTACAAGGTTAGTGAGCTCTCCTAAATTAGATAGTGCCTTTGCCACTTCTTCATCTTGAGCACTGCCAGGCTAATTCAACTGTTGTTTTCTTTTTTCCAAAGAAAATCCAATTCTTATGACTAAGTGTGACCCCCCCGCCCCCACTTCTCTTTCCTCACTTAAGAAGATGGACATTTTCCCTGCTTTATCTTTAAGGAATTGGTGATGTAGTATTCTGTTGAAAGAATGGACCCTTCTCCTCAGACCTCTGGTCTTTCCTTTGGGCATGTTCTTTAAGCCATCAGACTCTCAATCACAGTCTAAGTGGAGAGATCTCCAGCAGAGTGGCACTGTACCTATTGACCTAAATAGGGCACCGCTGAATAAACTGTCTCTGCTCTACCCCATGAGGCAGATCTTGATAACTCTTGAACTTAAAAAAGAATAAGGAACTGCTAGTATAAACAAACAAGGTGAAATGCAGTTTCAGTGTGGATTGCCACCTCTCCCTCCCCAGGCATTCAACCGAGGAATCACTTTTTCCTAAGTTTTCTCACATGCTTCACTTTGATTATAGGTCTTCCTACACCTGTAATTATGATCTGCTTCAAGGAGCCTCTTAAGAAGAATTGCTATAACATGTTACATATATCAAGATGTATTATTATTATTATTATTATTATTATTATTTTGGGGGGAGTACCAGGGATTGAACTCAGGGGCACTAGACTACCGAGCCACATCCCAAGCTCTATTTTGTATTTTATTTAGAGACAGGGTCTCACTGAGTTGCTTAGCACCTTGCTTTTCCTGAGGCTGGCTTTGAACATGAGATTCTCCTGCCTCAGCCTCCCCAGCTGCTGGGATTACAGGCATGTGCTACCATGCCCTGCAAAATATATTATTTTTTGATAAAGGATTGCTTAATTTTTTTGATGAGATTTCCCTTTTAGAAAAAACATATCTTTAATTTTATTTATTCTATAAATCTGGGAACTTATTTTGGAAATACCAGCAAAGTTGGATTTGGGAGTCAGATTCCCTTCCATATGGTACTAATATATCTCTGTCTTTGCCTTCATGCAACATAGCAACAGATGTCTAACATTTCTGGTTTTTAATAGGCCTCTGATCTCGGGAAGGTCCTTTTTTGGAATAAGCAATGGTATGTTTTTAAAGCTACAGCTCATTTACAAGATTGTGTTTTATAAGATTTGTTTTTACTAATGATAGAAATTTTACCCTTATTCTGAGATTTTCGTTTAACACATAAGCGAGCAGTGGATTTGCCTTGTGTAAAGATGAGCACTCGCATCATTAGTAACCTAAAAAGGACAACCACTTTTACTGCACCTGGAAGTTAAACATTGTGACCTGTGGTCATGAGTCTTTAATTGGTGCAGCCTATTTTAACTTTTCACATATGCCCTTTTGGAATGGCTGTTCACATGCATCCTGACAGCTTTGGTTAAGTAGTTCTTATTCAGAATCTGCAAGGGGAATAAAGGAGGGCGAAGCATTCACGTTTGGTGAACTGGTTTAGTGAAAAGTTGAAGTTGATTTTTACCAAGGGAAGTTACAATGACAATTGCTACTGAAATATTTCTTTGCCATAACTTTTCAGACCTGATTGGAGAAAAATGAATCATTGGAAACTTTTGTTCACATGTGTTTGAAAGGTTATTCTTTGATGGATAGCAATATGATTGCCTATAAGCAGCTTTGAGAAGCCTGATAATTTCATCATGATTTGTTTCCCAATCTAGCTTTGTATGATTATATCATATTAAGAACAACAATGAAAAGTGCTAACTATACCTGAAAACTTTTTGGTTAATAAATATACTATTAAAATCTGAGTTTACTTTATTAATATATTCTAAATGTTCAGGCTAGAGAGACAAAATGAACTTACACTTGAACTTTACTATAATGGTATGTGAGATATGTTTACAGTCCTGGCAGTTTTTAAACGAGAATACATTTGGAAATTTTAAATGAAAAATATTAATGAGTTAATCAAAAGCCCCATTCTCAAAGTTATTTTATAGGATTCACTGGTTTTGTGGAAAAATCCTAATCTAGAAAACTTATCCCGTGCTCCTTATTTTTCCAGTTTTAGTTAGTTCAGAGAAACGTTTAAATTCAAGTGCTTTGTGCTTAATAATCTTATGGCTATTTAAAATATGAATGATGAATTCTGGAAATTAAGGAAAAATTTGCATGTGCATGTGTGTGTGCTTATACATGCACTTGTGTTTGTGTGGATGTGTATGCTTTACCACTTACTTCAAAGCAGAATTATTGTAGAGTCATTATGATCTTTTTTATTGTGCAAAATCATGGTGAGGGGAGTACAGTATGCTTGAAGATCTTGCAGAAGAAAACCCTGTTTATTCAAGGTTTAGGTGGCTTCAAACTAAAGAATAGCCAGGTTCAATCTGTTCTTATTTTTAGACTTCCCATCATCAGCCAAGATTTTTAAAAAATGAATTAAAAATAATATTAGGGAGGTAATTAAATCAATCTGCTTTACCTTGGTGCAGAAAGCAATAAAATAACCTCACAAAGTTTATATGTTGGTTTGTAAAATCCTATTTGCCTTTATTAACAAGTGCTTAAGGCTAATTTCTCAGCTGAGACCATAATTTCATCCATTTCTCATGCTGGGCTTTCATCAGGGCTATGCTGAGAAGCTGCGAAACTTTGTACTTGAGAAGGCTATAAGGGGGCTACTGTTTTGATTATTTTTGATTGAGTACCTTAATTAGGGCATCCCCAAAAAGTGTATTTTAACAATCTTTGTTACTACCAAACAAAGGGAATTTAAATTCTAGTATAAAGAGCATTCCTCAGTGTCAAACATCTGTTCTAAAACTTATCATAGCAATATACTCACTGAATTGCATGAACAAATTTGATTAGCATCAACTTCTGGGAATGGTTTCTAGCTGATTGACCTGGGGACCTTATCTTTAAATATTGGCATTGTATGGATTAACCCAAATCTAGGAGAATGTCAGATATTAAGGCACATAATTGCAGGTTAATTGGAAGATAAAGATGCTTTAATCTAATGTTGAACACAGGGAAATATTGATGGTATTAACTTATTAGCATGGCTGAGGGAAATGATCTTATTATCATAAGGAGGCTGAGGTTGTGTTGTCTTTGTGTAAATGGTTCTTTGCTGCAGTTTCTGCAATGAATGATTTGGGCTGACACAAAATGATCTTTCTGGTTGTTTCTTTATAGTTGTTGTTTTTCTGAGGCTCCCAACCACATAGTGATGAGCTATATAAATGAGGGATATCTCAGGTAAGTAAGAATTTCTTAATTTTTAGGGAAACAAATTGTGGTGCCTGTATGATATAATACCCCCCTTTCTCTTCCATATTCAAGGAACATGGCATGTATTACAATTTCTAGGAATGATATTTTGAGTATGTTCACATATTTGTTGGCTTGCAAACAACAAAAAGATTTTGGATTAGGGAAATGGGAAGAGACATGAAGACAAAACAGAAATGCTTAAATTCAGGGAAGAGGTTCAGCGCTTTACATCTTATGCTAGGTTCTGCATGCTAAAGTTTCAGACACTTTTCAAAAAGTCACTCTCCAAAGCATACATTTCCATAAGGCTATTAGAATGATAGACAGGGAGGGTAAAGAGAAAACTCTTTTCTTAAGCACTTACTAAGTGTTAGTTATTTTAGGTCCTTACGAGGTGGGGAGGTATTATTAAATGTCTTTTCAGATAAAAAAAAAAAAGTGGGCAAGAAGCAGGTCAAATAACTTGCTCAAAGTTAACAACTGTAAATGGGAAAGTGGCATCAGGCTTTCTAAGTTTGAAAATTTGTTATTTAATTTGTTATACTATGAATTTATGTGTGAGATCTATGTGTGTGTTCAAGATACAGTCATCTCCAAATTTCTCTCAGGTCTCTCATTCTTTACCCTTGGCGACTTTCTCTGTTGGGATATCAGTGACAAAATAAGCCCTGTGCCAGGAGCTCCAAGTGCTAACTTCTCCAAACTGAGGAAAGTAATCTTTTCTCAGTGTGTCAGTCAGCTTTTCAGTGCTGTGATCAAAATACCTAACAAGAACAACTTCAGGAAAGAAAAGTTTATTTTGGGTTCATGGTTTTAGAGGGTCAACTCCATCACACTGGGCTTGAGGTAAGGCAGAACATCATGGAGGAAGAGTGTGGTGGAAGGAGGGCTGCTCAGCATGTGGCAGCCAGAAAGGAGCTCCCAAAGGGCTTCCCTTGCTTAAGCTACTTCCTCTAGCCTTGCCCCACTTGTCCACAGTTGCCATGAAGTAGTCCACTAAAATTATTAAACCCATCAATGGATTAATCCACTGACAAGGTTATAGTTCTCATCATTACCTAAAAGGCCCACCTTTGAAGTTGCTGTATTGGGGACCATGCTTCCAAAACATGAGCTTTTGGGGGACATTCCCAGATCCAAATCACAATGTTCAAGTTCCTACAGATTTCCCTGATGATTATGGCTCTGTTATGAATTAGCAATGTGATAGACAAATACAGTAACTTCATTAAATCTTATAAAATGTGTGGGGAGCAGGATGGGGAGGTGGACAATAGATGTTCTTGCAGTAAGAGAGAAATGCCAAAAATTGGAATGATATGTATATGTCCTGAAACTAACACCCAGTTAATTCTGAGCCAGTGATTTCTGTATCAATGAGGAAGAAAGGCTTCTTAGGTCCTTCCTAGCTCTCAATTCTAAAAATCATAATCCTGGTTTTCATTTAAGTAATGATAACAATTTCTATCAGGTCAATCACATCAGTTCAGTTCTGACTTCTGTCAATCTCAGACCCATGGCAAGACCCCACTGGTAACAGATGGAAGGAGTTACAGTGGAAAATATTTTGAATTTTTAATGCTTCAAAATATGAAGTTTGTGTAGTTAAACCATATTTAGGATGCTGAAGCTCTGATGGGTTTCGACTTTGTCACAATATGCTTTTCTGGATATATCTCCATCATTTTTGAGTCCTCATTTTCTCACACAAGATATTTCAGGCTCATTTTTATATACTTAGCACTGGAATCAGCTGTTTTCTCAAGGAGACTCTCTTTCCCTTAGTGGAGAATGATACTCAGAACCACAATCTGGGAACTAGTTGTGATTGTTGCTAATTGCTCTAGGTCTCTCAGTAAAGAGAACTAGGGAATAAATGCATGTGTATATACACACATACACAAACACATATCCAACCACACACCTGTGTGTGTATGTATATCCATGCATATATGTCTTTACCTATTTCTACATTGAGGTATTTGAGTGGATATATATGCATGTATTTATATAGTCTTGTGTTTATACGTACATGTTTCATGTTTATTTCATATATCTACATTGTGTGCATATATATAAATTCATACATACACATATGTGTAATCATGAGTTCATTCTTATAAATCCAATTCTAATCCAATTCCACAAGATTCATTCTAGCCTCCTTTTCCATATTTATAATTTCCTTTTGGTCAATGAGAAATCTGTCTTTCATTATCCACAATATATTTACTTATTTTACTAAATCCTAGATTACACAGAAAGTAATTTCACAATTGCTTACTCATACCACTGTGGGGAAAAAGAAAACTACAATCAGAGTTCAAATTGTTTACAATTCTTTTTGTCTTTAGCTTGAGGGTATTTAATCCAAATGCTGTTGGAAATACACTTGCATTAGTCAACCCCCCTCCATTTCACTGTGGTTATGCTAGTCAACTGGAATAGAGTTTGGTTCATTTGGTTCTGTTTATATTTCATTTTAGGGATTTCCCCCATCTTTTTTGATTGTATTCTTTGTTATATTTTTAACTTAGCTCCAAAAGGCAGAATTATACAAAAAATAAACTCAGAAAAATCTCATCTTTCCTCCATTCTTTTCATGCCAATACTGCTCATTTCCATCCACCACATATAAGGACCTCATACTGTTAATTCTTATTTTTACTCTTCCTTTTTGCACATATGAGAAGATTCAAACATTTTCTTATCTCACATTCTTTCTCAGATATATTAGTTTTCATAATTTCATAAAATATAGTAATAAAATTCATAAAGTAATACAGATATTACTCATTTTTTACAAAGCTGCACGGTACTCCATTAAAAGATTATACAATCATTTCTTCAACCACTATGCTATGTACAGGCATTCATGTTGCTTGTAACATCTTGAATGATAGTAATCTCACAAATGATACTCAATAAATAGTTTCTGCATATGTGTTTATATATTTGTAGAGATTACTTTAGGCTAAGTTCCTAGATGTGGCAACACTGGGCCAAAATGAAATAGTTTGGGAAGACATTGCCAAATTCTCTTTCACGAGGGTAATTGATATCCATACCAGCAAATTCTGAGAGTGTATCTTCACAAACTAAGAGTGTGTTTTATACTTTTTAATTTTTGTTCATCTAATAGATGAAAAATCATGTCCCTGCATGACTTCAATTTGTTGTCTCCTAGTTTGAGTGTGATGGAATATCTTTCCATTATCTAAGTGTCATTTTCATATCTTTTTAAGAATTGTGTGTTTATACTCTTAGCTAATTTGCCCAAGTTTCAAGTTTTACAGATTTTTCTCCTAATATTTAAAGAAATCTTTAAAATTCAATATCAATCTGTACAAATATTTTATACATTTTGATAAATGTTTGTTTATGCTAATTTTTCAAGAGAATGGTATTTTAAAATTATGTGCTCAAGTTTATCAATCTTTTCTTTCACTTTCTGTGTTTTGAGCAATTATGTTAGGAGCAATATTATGATCTTCAAGGTGTGTACCTTTGCATGTTTCCCTATTCCAAACTATCCCAGCCTAGAGATAACTACTCCTCTAACTTTCTGTGTTAATTTTTTAACTTTTCTATGATTATTAGCACATTGCTATTCTAAACAATATATTATTACTATTGCATATTTTTGATAAGAGCTAGTTTTGCTCTCTCATGTGTGAGCTCTCTTGCCCTCTGCCTTCTGCTACAGAATGGCACAGCAAGAAAGCCTCTCAAGATGTGGGTTACTTTACCCTGAACTTCTAGCCTTCAGAATGTTAAGAAATTTCTGTTCTTCATCAATTACCCAGTCTTGGGTATTCTGTCATAGAAGCACAAAATAAACTAAGATGACGACCATGTTGATGACTAGAAGCTCTTGTTTCTGATGTTGTTGAAATTATCATTTTCCCTTTGATTTTTGCATTTTGCTTACGAAATATTTCCCTACCTTAAAGACAGAAATATATTATTCTCTCTTATCCCCCAATTTTTTCAGGGTTTTGCCTTCAGAATGTATCCTTTAATCTATCTGAAGTTGATCCTTAGTTGTAGGATAGTATATAGGATAAATTGTATTTTTTGTATGCGACTAACCACTTATTGAAAAGTTCATAAGGCCCCCACTTCTCCACAATGTTAGCTTTGCCAGTCATCAACTATTTGTATCTGTATGTCCAGATTTTCTGTACTATTTCATTGACATATCCTTGTAAAAGTTCTACATTGTGTTAAATGCTACAGTATTATTCTAAGGTAGGATATCTATGAAGACAGATTCCCTTGTGAAGTCTTCTTCAGGATTAATGTTCTATTTGGACCTTTACTCTTCCTAATAACTTTTGGATCAGTTTTCAAGTATTTTCAAGCCTCTCCCCACCTTTCCTCCTTCCCACACACACATGCTCCCTGCCCAACACTGTCACCATTTTGTTTGAAATTAAATTGAACTCATGGATAATATTAAAAAGATGTTAGTTATCTCCAAATTGAAGTGTTGCAATCTCAGAGCATGATCTCTCTCCATTTTTAGACCTTCTTTCAATAAAGAATATATTTTGCATATATTTTGTAATATTCATTCTTAAGTACTTCACTTTTTAGGCTATTATAAAAAATAGCTATTTTGTGAATTTAATTTTTAATTCTTTGCAATTTACAGACAGAAATAAAATTGATTTGATATCCAGGACATTTGCTATATATCCTTTTTGTCTAATAAATCATGTGTAGTTCTTTGAGATTTTATGTTGACAATTATCTTTGAATAATGGTGTTTCCCCTTAAGAATACTTATATCTTTTACTTCTTTTCTTTGTTTTTGCATTGACCACAAACTGACAAATAATGCTAAGTGGAGTGGAGATACCTAGTACCCTTGTGTTTTAGTCCAGATATTAAAGGGAATTTTTTAACATAGAAAAAAAGTCTTAAAAATTATGAAAATGTTAACTTCTATCAAATTCTTTGAAACTATCAATTTAAATTTTTATCCCTTTTATTCTTCTTTAACGTTTAACGTGAATGACCTTAACAGCTTTTCTTACATTATTCTGGCAAACCTTGGTAAATCCATCTTTATCATGATGTATTCTATATGGACAGAATGTCAATGTTACCAGTTAGAAATGTCATATGGAATAAAATTCCAAAATCATAAGATAACATCATGAACTAAATTACATAAGTGCAAGTATAATTAAGTGTAAAACAGTATGAGAAAATAATGTACTAGCAACATTTTCTCGTTAATCAGACTTTTAAAAATGGACTTATCAATAATACTTTAATATTTAGTTTATTAAAGCTAAATTGTAAACAATGCCTATAAACGTAAAAGCACTGGATGCAAAACCAATTTTAGTAGCTAACAATACAGGTGCTTTTTATTTTGTTGAGAATTATCCAAGTTTGAATTCCAAATAAAAGTTTCCTGCGAGAAAACACTTTACCAAAAACTTTTCCCTCTATTATGTTCAGCTAACCTTAAAAAAAAAAGATTTAACAAAAGAGCATTTTTGATATCACAACTACACAATAGGAAGGCTATAGGAGAAATACAGGAGCTGAGACTGATGTTCTTGCAACATAATGTCCAACTTTGCTTAAGGCTTTAAAAATATCATTGCTCTTGCAATTAAGCATTTGGACAAAATGAGATTTGGATCAACTCTATACAATTATTCAGATTTTCTATTTTTTCTTTTGTCAGTTTTGTAAGTTATCTTTTGAAAAATTAATAAACTTCATCTGTATTTTCAAATATACTCTTCTACAGCTGTTCTCAGTATTTACTCATCATCTTTTAAATCTTTGTCTTCATGGTGACCCTTTTTCCTTAACATTATTTGATCTCTTATTTTTCTTGACCAATCCACAAGAGCGTTTCATTCATCTAGCTTCTTGCACTCTACATGTATTTATTTTTTAATCAATTTGAGCCATCTTAAACCTTCCTGTGAAATATATAGCACACAATCAAGTACACACATTTATATGTGCAGCTGAAAGACTTTTTTATGTATGACTATGACTGTGAAGACACCATCCAGACTAAGATGCATGATACTCCCGAGTTCAGTCTCTCCTTCCCTTCCCAGTTAATGTCCTCAGAGTAAGCTCCATCATCATTTTTATCACTATGGACTAGTTCTGTCTGTTCTTGAACTTCATGGAACGCAATCATATAGTTGAAAGCTTTACGTATTTGGCTTCTGGCCGTCAACATTAAGAGAGTCATTCATATTGTGAGCAGTTGTAGTTCTTGCCTTCTTATTGCCGTATATTATTTATGCTTTTTATTTACTTATTACTTTGGTTTTATCCCTGTGGTTCTCTTCTTAAATTTTTAAATGGGATGCTTAGCTCATTAATTATCAATCTTTCTTTTCATTTATGAGTAAGTGTATATTCAGCTTAATTTCATTAATTATGATGCACAGTATTTCAGTATCATTCAGTTCTAAATTTTAATAAACTTCCACCACTATGATATCTCTTTAACTAGTGAGTTCTTCAGAAATGTGTTTAATTTCCAAATGTGTGGAATAGATCTTCTTTCATTAGATTCATTTCTTATCAGTTCCAGCTTCCTGTGCTGAAACTAATTTGTTAAGTCTTTATGTTTCTGATCAGTTTTCATAAATGCTTTGTGTGTGCTTAGAAGGAATATTTGTTAACTACTGGAATGGTGCAAAATTCTGAATATCATCTTAAAATCAATTGTTTTGTTTAAATCTTCTATATTCACATATGATTTCTTTGGTCAACTGTATCTAATAATTACTAATAAGTGTATAAAAATATTCCTATTTAAAATGTCACAAAATAAATATTAAGTGGAAAAAAAATATTCCACTCTGGTAGATTTGGCGGATTCTCTCTCAAATCTGTTTGTTTTTACATCATATACCTCCCTTTTTATTATTCAATTTATAAAATTTGGAATGATTGCATATTTCTACTGAATTGAACTTTTATCATTTTATGTTGCTTTTGCCTTAAAGGCTAGTTTGTCTAACATAGCTATGAAAAGTGTCTTTGTATTATTATGCACCTACTGTATTCTTTAAAACTTTAAAATTTTCGCATTCAAAACATTTAAAAATCTTATTTTGCCAGGCATGGTGGTACATACCTATAATCCCAGCAACTAGGGAGGCTGAGGTAGGAGGATCACAAGTTCAAAGCCAACCTCAGCACTTGGCAAGGCCCCAAACATCTCAGTTGTTTAAGTTGGATGTACTCAGTTGTTAAACATCCCTGAATTCAATCCCCAGTACCAAAAAAAAAAAAAAAAAAGAAAGAAAGAAAAAGATTTTAAAAATCTTATATTATTTCAGTTTGGTTTTAAAATCAATGTCTTTAAATAAATATAAATGAAATTATTTTTTATATGTGTTAATATTTATTTTGTACTTTCTTTTTTTAAAAAAATTATTTATTTTTTGACTTGTTGTACACAAATGGAGTACAATTATCATTTTTCATGTTGTACATGAAGTAGAATCTTATCATTTGCATGTTCACACATGTACATAAGGCAATGATGTTTGTCTCATTCTATTATCTTTCCTTCCCTATCCCCTCCTAAACCCTCATTTCAATGTACACAATCCATCCCTCTTCCATTTTTCCCTTACCTCTCCCGGCCCCCATTATGTATCCTCAACCACTTATCAGAGAAATAATTTGGCCTTTGGTTTTTTGGGATTGGCTTATTTCACTTAGCATGATATTCTCCAGATCCATCCATTTACCCCCAAATGCCATAATTTTATTCTTCTTTATGGCTGAGTAATATTCCATTGTGTATATATACCACAGTTTCTTTATCAATTCATCTATTGAAGGACATCTAGGTTGGTTTCACAATCTAGCTATTGTGAATGGAGCTGCTATATGTTGTACCCAAAGAAATAAAGTCATCCAAACTGATCACGTAAAGCCAAAAGAAGTCTTCTATTATTATTATTTTAGCTGGCCAGAGACGACCTCCCTTACCCCCAAAAGCAGGGTGTGGGGAAATCGTGCGCCAGGTCTTTCTTTGCCAACTTTTATAGGGCGCTGGAAGGGAGCAGGGTGGGGCTATAGGGAGGGGACGGGGTTGGGTGGGCTATAGGGAGGGATTTGGGACTGGGGCGGGCTATAGGGAGGGGATTTGGGATTTGGGGTGGGGCTGACTCTCCCAATCACGATGGAGAATCTCCCTGGGGAACATGAACATTCCAATCTGTTTTCTGTGGCTATAACACTATACACATTGATGTGGCTGCGTCACTGTAGTATGTTGATTTTAAGTCCTTTGGGTATAGGTCAAGGAGTGGGAGAGCTGGATCAAATGGTGGTTCCATTCTAAGTTTTCTAAGGAATCTCCATACTGCTTTCCAGAGTGGCTGCACCATTTTGCAACCCTACCAGCAATGTATGAGTGTACCTCTTTCCCCACATCCTCACCAACACCTATTGTTGCTTGTATTCTTGATAACAGACATTCTATTTGGGGTGAGATGAAATCTAGGGTAGTTTTGATTTGCATTTCTCTAATTACTAGAGATGTTGAACATTTTTTCATGTATCTGTTGATCACTTGTAGATCCTCTTCTGTGAAGTGTCTGCTCATTTCCTTAGCACATTTATTGACTGGGTTATTTGTATTCTTGATGTAAAGTTTTTTGAGCTCTTTATGGATTCTGGAGATTAGTGCTTTATCTGAAGTGTGTGTGGCAAAGATTTTTCTCCCACTCTGTAGGCTCTCTCTTCACATTGTTGATTTTTCCTTTGCTGAGAAAAAGCTTTTTAGTTTGAATCTATCCCAACTGTTGATTCCTGCTTTTATTTCTTGTGCTTTGGGAGTCACTGTAAGGACATCTGGTCCTAAGCCGATATGATGAAGATTTGATCTACTTTTTCTTCTACTAAGTGCAGGGTCTCTGGTATAATTCCTAGGTCCTTGATCCATTTTGAGTTGAGTTTTGTGCAGGGTGAGAGATGGGGGTTTAGTTTCATTTTGCTGCATATGGATTTCCAGTTTTCCCAGCACCATTTGTTGAAGAGGCTATCTTTTCTCCATTGTATATTTTTGGCACCTTTGTCAAGTATGAGGATAACTGTATTTATGGGGTTTGTCTGTGTCCTCTATTCTGTACCATTGGTCTGCCTGCCTATTTTGATGCCAATACCATGCTGTTTTTGTTACTATTGCCCTGTAGTATAGTTGAAGGTCTGGTATTGTAATACTACCTGCTTCGCTCTTCCTACTAAGGATTGCTTTAGCTATTCTGAGTCTCCTATTCTTCCAAATGAATTTCATGATTGCTTATTCTATTTCTATTAGGTCCGTCTTTGGAATTTTAATTGGAATTGCATTGAATTTGTATGGCACTTTTGGTAGTATGGCCATTTTGACAATATTAATTCTGCCTATCCAAGAACATGGGAGATCTTTCCATCTTCTAAGGTTTTCTTTAATTTCCTTCTTTAGTTTTTTGTAGTTCTCATTGTAGAGGTCTTTCACCTCTTTTGTTAGATTGATTCCCAGGTATTTTATCTTATTTGAGGCTATTGTGAATGGGGTAGTTTACCTAATTTCTCTTTCAGAGGATTCATCACTTATGAATAAGAATGCATTAGATACATGAGTGTTGATTTTATATCTTGCTACATTACTGAATTTATTTATGAATTCTAGAAGTTTTCTGGTGGGAATTTATGGCTCCTCTAAATATGGAATCATATCATCTGCAAATACTGATAGTTTGAGTTCTTCTTTATCTATTCATATCCCTTTAATTTCTTTTTTTTTATTGCCATTTTTTTTTATTGTTTCAAGGGTTGTACACAAAGTAGAGTCACACCATCTGTGCTTTCATGCATGTACACAGGGCAATGATATCTGTCACACACTCTGTTATTGATTTTACCCCCCACCCGCCCCCACCCCTCCCTTCCCTCTATGCTAGCTATCTTTCCTCCATTCTTAAGTCTGTCTAATTGCTCTGGCTAGAATTTCAAGGACAATGTTGAATAGAAGTGGTGAAAAAGGACATCCCTGCCTCGTTCCAGTTTTTAGAGGGAATGCTTTCAGTTTTTCTCCATTTAGAATGATGTTGGTCTTGGGATTAGCATAGGTAGCCTTTACAATGTTGAAGTATGTTCCTACTATCCCTATTTTTTCTAGTGTTTTGAGCATGAAGTGGTGTTGTATTCTACCAAATGCTTTTTCTGCATCTATTGAAATAATCATGTGATTCTTAACTTTAAGCCTGTTGATATGGTGAATTACATTTATAGATTTCTGAATGATGAAACAACCTTGCATCCCTGGGATGAAACCCACTTGATAATGGTGCACTATCTTTTTAATACTTTTTTGTATGTGGTTTGCTAAAATTTTGTTAAGAATTTTTGTATCTATGTTCATTATAGATATTGGTCTGAAATTTTCTTTCCTCAATGTGTCTTTGTCTCATTTTGGTATCAGGGTGATATTAGCTTCATAGGATGAATTTGGAAGGGTTCCCCTTCTCTTCTATTTCATGGAATACTGGCAGGAGTATTGGAATGAGTTCTTCTTTGAAGGTCTTGTAGAACTTAGCTGAGAATCCATCTGGTCCTGGACTTTTATTAGTAGGTAGGCTTTTGATGACTTCTTCTATTTGGTTGCTTGAAATTGATCTATTTAAATTGTGTATGTCTTCCAGATTCATTTTGGGTGGATCATATGTCTCTAGAAACCTGTTGATGTGTTTGAGATTTTCTACTTTGTTGGAGTACAGATTTTCAAAATAGTTTCCAATTATGTTTTGTATTTCAATAGCATCTTCCATGATATTTCCTTTTTCATCACATATTTTAGTAATTTGAGTTTTCTCTCTCCTTCTCTTTGTTAGTGTGGCTAAGGGTTTATCAATTTTTTTTTTTTTCAAAGAACCAACTTTTTGTTTGGTCAATTTTTTTAATTGTTCCTTTTGTTTCAATTTCATTGTTTTCCACTCTGATTTTAATTATTTCCTGTTTTCTACTACCTTTGGTGTTGATTTTTTCTTCTTTTTCTAGGACTTTGAGCTATGTGAGGTCATTTATTTGTTGATTTTTCATTCTTTTATTGAATGCGTTCCATGCCCTGAATTTTCCTCTTAGTACTGCTTTCATAGTGTCCCAGAGATTTTGATATGTGGTATTGTTCTCATTTACCTCTAAGTATTTTTTTATTTCCCTCCTGATGTCTTCTGTTATCCATGCATCATTCAATAGTGTATTATTTAATCTCCATGTGTTGGAGTAGTTTAATTGCCTGTTTCTTTAGGGTAATTCCTCCCTATGCTGACTTACATTATTGTTTCCCATTTCTTCCTCTTGGAATATTTTGCTGAGAATTTTCTGTAGTGCAGGCTTTCTATTTCTGAATTCTTTTAGCTTGTGTTTATCATGGAAGGAAGGATTTTATTTCATCTTCAAATCTGAAGGTAAGTTTTGCTGGGTATAAGATTCTTGGTTGGCATCCATTTTCTTTCAGCACTTGACATATGTTGTTCCAGGCCCTTCTTACTTATAGGGTCTGGGCTGAGAAATCTGCTGATATCCATATTGGTTTCCCCCTGTATGTAATCTGATGCTTTTCTCTTGCAGCCTTTAACATTCTGTCTTTATTTTGTATGGTAGGTATTTTCATTATAATGTGCCTCGGTGTGGATCTATTGTGATTTTGTGCATTTGGTGTCCTATAAGCCTCTTGAATTTGATTTTCCATTTCATTCATCTGATTTGGGAAATTTTCTGATATTATTTCATTGAACAGATTATTCATACCTTTGGTTTGTATCTCTGTGCCTTCCTCAATCCCAATAATTCTCAAATTTGGTCTTTTCACGATGTCCCATAATTCCTGGAGGTTCCGTTCGTGATTCCTTACCATCTTCTCTGTTTGGTCAAGTTTGTTTTCAAGATTAAATATTTTGTCTTCATTGTCTGAGATTCTGTCTTCCAAGTGATCTAGCCTGTTTGTTAAGTTTTCTTTTGAGTTTTTAATTTGGTTTGTTGTTTCCTTCATTTCAAGGATTTCTGTTTGTTTTTTTTTTTCAGAATCTCTATCTCTTTATTGAAAAGATCTTTTACTTCCTGCAATTGCTCTTTTAGTTGTTTATTGGTGTGATCATTCATTGCCTGTATTTGCTCTCTTTTCTCATCATTTGCTTCTCAGATCATTTTAATTATGCACATTCTGAACTCCCTTTCTGACATTGTTTCTGCCATGTTGTCACTGGGTTCTTTTAATATAGCATTTAGGTTTGTTTGGGACACTTTCTTCCCTTGTTTTCTCATGTCACTTATATATCTTCCCCTCTAGTAATGCAAATCCTAGGTATTGCAGTTTCCCCATTAAGACTTGCAGTGTCCCTGCCAATTTCCAATACCTCACCTTGAAGTGAGAGATCAATACTAGCAGCACACCATATAAACAATATACATCCTTAATCCAAATAGTCCCTATTAAGATATTAACTGTGTTGTCTTAATAAACCAAAATGAGTTCAAATTATTATCTACAGCATAACCAATAAGTTTGCAATAAGGACTGCAATTTCCAATTTGTGGACAAAGAGGATGAGGAGGGGTGTAGGACATAACATTAATGAGATAAGAAGTGACTCTATAGATATATTATGTAGTAGGAACAGTGGAAGTGGAATTAAAAGAAATAGGTTGTTAGCATGAGAAAAAGGAGAGTCTCCAAGGAAATGGATATATAAGAGGAAGATAGAGTGACAAGAATATTAATAAAAGAAAAAATGGGAATACAGTGGGTATAATAAGAATAATCATAATAATACAACTAATTTTAAAAAGTTCTGCAATAAAATTATACCGTACTGTTCAAACCTCCTATTTTTCAATAGCCTAAAGCCTGAGAGGTGCTTGATAATGCAGTGACCGAAGAAGGGTGCTGTCCCACTACCTCCAGGTGGGGAATAATCAATGCTTGTGGGCAAAGGTGACCTGGTGTTGATAGATGGTCAGTCGCAGCACAGGTGCTAGATCATGGGCCAGGGTGTGGGCCTGGGCACTAGACTGAGGACAACCTGTGCTCAGTGCTGGAGACACTAGGCCCAATGTTTTGGGATGGCCTGAACTCTGCCCTGGGCTGCGAATCTGTGCCCAGAGCTGGAGCTCCAAGGGGGCAGGCCTGTGCTCCTCACTGGGAATTCCCACTGCAGGCCTGATGGAGCAGCAGGCTGGTGCTCTCTGCTGGAGATGCTGTACCCGATGGTGCAGGAAGGACTGAGCTCCATGCTGGGGACTCAAGTGTCAGACCTGTGCTAGGAGCTGGAGCTCCTAGGGGGCCGGCCTGTGTTCCTCCTTACTTTGTACTTTCTGTTTGATCCACTGTTGTTTCTTTTCTCCTTGCTTTCCTTTGGTGTAATTATCATTCCATTTTTTTAACCGTTTCAGAAAATCAACTTATACAATCTATTTTCTACCATTTTAAAATGCATAATTTAAAATTTACCCATTCCTTAGAATACCTTATCTGATTTATCCCCACCAATTCAATATTAGAATTTCTGTATGAATTTTTTTTAATCTAAAGAGATTGTTATGGCTTTATAAATGAAGGTTCATTTGTATTTATCCACCTTTACCATTTATTTTTAGCTGCTTATTTTTTTTTTCTTACTTTAATGACTAAGCTGATTATTATTGATTATCTGGAGAAAACGGGTCAGCTGTTACACAGTAGAGCCAAAATGAGCATTTCTGCCAGCTGCGGGACACCCTGTGACAACTCACAGTACATGCATGTTAAATAATAAAAAGTATCAAAACTACAGCGGCCCTGGAGAGATGAGATCATTGATGTTCAAACCTACTAGGAATAAAAGTTTAGGCCTGACAAATCAAAAATAAAAGGAGAGATGGTTATTATTTGGGTTCTGTCATTAAAAGGTATTAGGAGTTGGAGAAACTCACTTATGTTCTTTGTATCTCTAATTCTGTCTCTGTGATCTGAAGGAAATAGATTGGAGGACTCTGGAAATGGTTTCTAGTTCAAAAGTTATGACTGAATCATCTGATATAACTTTCTATCTTGATGTTTGCTAGTTCAAACAAATTGTTGAGTCATACCTCTGTGTTCAAAAACTTATTAAAGTGTTTTGACAATGAGAAGATAAGATTTTTTTACTAATGAAAAAAGAAGTTTAGGTTACTCATCATATAAAGAATCACACCATCACACCTAAACATAGGGCTTAATGAACACACAAATAGCAAGAGAAAAATGAAAGAAGTTAATGAAAATACTGATTTTGGCCTCATAATAATTATAGGACCAAATATCTTTTTTCATACTTTGCTAGATAGATGTGTGTTGTGTGCTGGCTGGCAATTTTTTTTTTTATTCTTAGAACTTCATTCCCTCATGTTTTATAGAAAGATTTTTATGGTTTAATTTATAATTTAGTTGTTAAGTTAAAGAATATCAAGATTGAATTATTGCTAAACTTGAGAAGGAAAAAGCATCCCTGAGGGTAGACCCAGCAGCTTTGGGCCTCCAAGTTAAGAGAGGGTTGGCATGATTTCTTTGATAGATTTAATTGCATTACATAACAAGAACTAGTCATTTTCACTATTTGTTAGAAGTTAAATAAGGGTAAAAGCTTGAGTAAAGATTCTGAGTCAGAAAAGTTAGCACTCAACATTCATTCCAACATTATCATGGCTTGCCTTCATGTGATGATGGCTGAGAATGGACCAGTTTATTTCCCATTATCCTTTACATTGAATGGGTAGTCTTCAGTGGTCTCAGGTCTCTGAACGTGAGGTGTCTCCTCTACCACTGTTCATCTGAGACCAGCTTTGTTTCCCATCCTTTAGGTATCATGAGAACATGGAATGGAGCTCACCACCTCCCAGGGTGAACAATCCCTCTGACTAAGAGTGAGCTCCTGTGGTCTGCCACTCTCTGGGTTAACATTTTATTTACTTTTGGCCTCTGAGAATTCCTGCTGGCTAATGGATGCATTTAAAAGTGTAATGAGGGGCTGGGGATATATCTCAGTTGGTAGAGTGCTTACCTTGCATGCACAAGACCCTGGGTTCAATCCCCAGCACCAAAAAAAAAAAAAAAAAAGTAATGAAATTATTGATATATTTGGGTGCATATTGACAGAAAAGTAGATCACAGCATTTGGTTTGTGCATGGCAGTGGGAATATATGAATAGAAATTTTCCTAGCCTTTGTAGCTTTCAATTTTTTTTTTTTTTAAAGGAGACAACCCTTCATGGTCTTGGTAATTCTTTTCCTTGTTTACTTTGCAATGAGCTAGTTTAGTCGAACTAGCACAACAGAAGAAGACAGGGTCTTATGAACCACAAAAGAGCCTCTTTCTAGGAGCCAAATCCCAGGTAAAATGTGTCTGCTCTTATGGAGTTGACAGGAGCTCCCTGCCACACACCCCATGCCAAACTTCCAAACAGCACAGTTCAAGTGTAAAGAAGCAGAATCTCTCTCTGTGGTGCTGTAAATGGCATCTGACTCAATCCGTTCCATGGAATAAAGGGCTTTGAGAGAACGTGTTTACTGATGACTTTGTAACTTTTTTTCCCTGTAAACTGTGCCTACACCATTTCTCCCTGGTCCAAGGCCCACTTCACTACATCTCCAAGTATTTGCATTTTGAAGTCTGTTTATCTCCTTTCTAATATTTCTAATTCAATTTGTTTTAAACCTTATTGCTCTTGCTTCATTTCTGCCTAGTTTCTGTTCCATTAACACTTGCTTTTCATTAATAGAACATAGGCTTCATTTATATTTTGGCACCCAAGATATTTATATTAAAGCCTTATCTTACTTCTATCACATTAATTTCTCCCAGAGAAAATTCGTGTTCTTTCTGCTGGTTCTCTTGCCTGACTTCCTTGGTAGTAATTTTGGTTCTCTACTAAGCAGAACATGAACAAAAGTTTTGAGTCCAAGTAGTTTCTTCAAAAGGTGAGGAAAGGGCTGGAGATATAGCTCAGTTGGTAGAGTACTTGTTGTGCAAGCACGAAGCCCTGGGTTCAATTCCCAGCACTGGGGGAAAAGAAAAGGTGAGGAAGTCACCACTGGGAGACTAGAGAAGGAGGGCAGGGAAATCCAGTAGCCAGCGAAGATTGTACCACCAAGCTGGCTACTCTTGTATCTTAAATTGCTAGAGATCAATCCCATTAGGGAAACTCTGGAAGCCAGTGTAGAACAAACTCCTCAGAATTACCCCTCCTAAAGGTCAAGAGGATAGTTATATAACAATTTCTTTTTTGGGGGGTGGGTATTGAGGATTGAACTCAGGGGCACTAAACCCCTGAGCCACATCCCCAGCCCTATTTTGTATTTTATTTAGAGATTGGGTCTCACTGAGTTGCTTAGTGCCTTGCTTTTGCTGAAGCTGTCTTTGAACTGGGCATCCTCCTGCCTCAGCCTCCCGAGCTGCTGGGAACACAGGCGTGCAACACCACCCCTGGCAATGTAACAATTTAGTTTAGTCATTTTGATGCTACTCCAAAAGGGCATTCATTCTCCATCATTTTTAGTATACCAGACTAGTGAGCACAGCAGTCTTCAGTGATGACAGGTAAATAAAACTGAAGAAAAGCAGGTGTTAGAAGTCAGACCAAGGATGTGGGTCCAAGCACCAAGAGCAAGGAGATAAGGGCAGTATCTGTGGCAGCATTAGATATTTTCATTTTGGGGGATTTGGTTTTTGATTTCACTTGTTTTTTCATTCTCTCCCTTTATGTTTTAGATGTGGTAGCATAGCATTTATTCAGTCTTATGATCCTAAATCTGGAACCAAGAGATCATTTGAGGCTCCTGACCCTTGACAATATTGAGTACAATATCGATCCGGTCAATGCACAGCTAACCTACTTTGACCATTTCCTTGTTGCAAGAATGCGTCTATCTTCTCGCTCTCAGGCTACAGTTTGTGAAGAGCCGTAGCCTTAGGCACTGCTCAGCAACTTTTTCCCATCAGATTTCATAACCTGGAGAGCTTTGGCTTTAAACCCTCTGGTTCATGTGGCATGTCATGTTCTGCTCACCATAACCTGCTGCCTAACACAGAGAGTGGCAAGCTTGTGGGCTCAGACCTGTCCAGTGCTTTGCATTTCTTTCAATTTTCACTTGAAAATGTTTTTTATTTTATTCTTTAGTCTGGTTATGCATTTTTGTCTTCCACTTTAAATTTTTTTCCTCTTTTGCATATGTTAAGGCAGCAGAAATACAACAGTGTGATTTTACTGTGCTCTGTTGGTTGGATGTTTATTACCTTTTTATTTTAAATAAAATTATAGCATTCAAAAAATTTAAATTATGTATTTTCAAATTCTCCTTTAAATGAAAGGAATGGTGCCTGGTAGAGAACTGTACTTGTGCAAGACTTGTGGAAAGTATTTCCTTCTGACTCTGTCTTGTATGTGTCTTTTTAAATTAATTTTTTCCATATGTGACTCTCTCGTGGGAGAGAAAGATCTGCTTTTCTGTATCCTTCTACAAACATGAAGCTGTACTGAGTGATTCTCAATGCAAATTTTTAAAATTTCGTTTAGAGATAACTATAACTTTAACCTTTCTATGGTCTCAATATGTAGTCCTAAAAATACAACAAAGTTCCTGTATTCTCTGTTGGCTCAGATGTTCTAAAAATAACTTGCCCAATGTTTGAAATATATGTTAACTTATAAATGATACCAAAAGAGTAAATGAGATTATTAAAAGATAGAAAGTGAAATATTCAGGAATGGAGAATTAAGAATCACAGAGGACAATTCTGAGGGATTTAATCATTTCCCACAAGTATATCAACAGCTGTAGTGGAAACAAAGGAGTCCACCTGACACGCTCTTCCCACTCCTGCCCACGCCTCTCACCTCTCACTCCAGACTGCTCAAGTTTAGGCAGCACCTGGTCTCAACAGAATGCAAGTCCATCAGGATCCCCAGGTCCTACACCCACAGACAGGAGACAAAGAGAGACTGAGAGACTGGGGACTGAAGTTATAAGAACAAAGGGACCAAATATACTGGGCAAAGGTAATTCTGGTAAAAAGGCAATCTCATGACAGGAGCTAGTTAAATGTTAGAATTCATTTCCTCCCACCATCTCTGTTTCTACTCACATGCACCAAGGTAACTAGAATAAATAGATGTTCTAACACAGAGTAAGCCTGTATCTTTCCATACATGCCAACTAAGAGAAAATAAACGCTGACTCATCTAGCAGAGAACAACTGTTTCTTCCATGTGATGAAGACTTTTATACAGTATAGGAAAAAGTTCTATATTCTAAAATTAAGCACTAGTAAAAGCTGTGAGGAATCACAAAATCCTCAATTTCATAAAATTTTTGAAAAATTAAATATCAAAACCTACATAGTCCCACAACAGACTAAGATAGATGAGCACTGTTGAAGTCCCAGTGTGCACCAATGTGTTGGGATCTTTTCTATATTCACTTACTTAAGCATCTCTTATGGTCTGTCAGCTAATATTATCAAACAAATTGAGACCCAGCGAACTCGAGGAACTTAGTCAGGTTTTAAACCATTTGTGTCTCTTGTGAAATTTTACTCTTTGAACCCCAGCACAATGGTCACATGTGGGGTTGTGTGAGGACTGGAGGTGAAACATGCATTCTCCCAGCACACAGTAACAAGAGATGAACGCTTATTCCTTATTATGCAATGATTATTACTGTTTCCTACACAGCCTCCAAGCAGATGAGCACAGGTTCTGTGCTAACTTTATAGAAATCATTTACATAATGTCTAATTTCCATTTTCTGATCATCCTGCGACTGCTTACTACTAGCGAAAATAAAAGAGAGGCAACCAAACTTTCAGGGGCTTTCAGAGAGAAGATGTTTCTGCAGAAAAATCAAAGCCCCTTGACCCATGCATTGAAGATGGCTACAGTGAGGCTTTGTAAGATATGGATGGCTGATCTGGTCAGATTTTCAATGTTGAACTTGACCTTTCACCTGTAAAAGTTTATTCAGTACTGGGGAAGTGGTAGGGAGAAGTCAGGGTGGAAAGGTACATTCAGTTACTTGGGAGACCAAAATGTCAATGAATCACCATGGTGTAGACTAGTATCTGCTTACAATCCCCTGGAGTTTTCTGAACAAACAGTCAATAGAGGGTAAAAAAAGTGCACTTGGGATTTTTCTGACTCAAAGCACTTGGAGAAGGGCTCAGTGAAGTGGGAAGGAGTGACTGACACACAGGGGAATGTCTCCCCCTACCCCCGCCCGTTGGTGTCCTCCATCCTGAGCCTTAGCCTGATCCGGCAGCCTGTCACTCACCATAGGGTATTTTGTTCCTTTCACTTTAACTTTGTGTGTTTTCAGAGATCACTCTTTCTTATTTTACAGAAAACCAGAGGCCCTACTTGCATAGTAGACCAAATGAAATAGCTACATTTTAATTAAATTTACGCTGCTTTTATTACACCAGTGGGTTGCCTTCACCACTACCCGAAGAAACCCCAGAGCCATCAGATGTACTTCACATGTAATTAATCTCTAATGCTCGATTTTGTAAGATATGTAATAATGCTGCCTGGACAAAAATGAGAGTTTCAGAGAAGAGTCATATTAAAGATGAAGAGAGAAGCTTTTGGAAGAATTGGTTTTCAAGAGAGCAACTAAGTGTGAACTTTATTAAAAGGAAAAGAAATAATGGGAATATCTTACATTAAGTAAAAAGGCTTGACATCTTCAATTTTTCAGTTTCTTTTATTTTGCCCCAGACAAATGTTTCAGGGTTTGTTTTTATAATGCATACCATGTGTTATGTTACATTTGTAGCTTCATAGATTTAATATTTGGGCAAAGGGAAGATTCGTTGTATTCAGGAGATGAAAATAAAAGAGAAAAAGAAAACCTCCCAGTGTGAATAAAACCTCCAAAAGAATTTAAATCCTTTTACCTACAAATATTTTGGGATATTATTTTCAATCAAAAATCTTTACTTATCCAAATGACAGACACCCCTAAAACAGACACAAACCACATACAGTGCGCTTTGTAGTTTTTACTATGCTTAAAAACTCAGCATCACATTTGAACCTCATGCACCTTAGGAAAAGGGAAGAGAAAACATTTTTATCCATGTTTTGAAAATTATGAAGAACTGCAGAAAGTAAGCTGTTTGTTCAAGGTCAGCAAGGTAGCTGATGCAAACTATGACTCCTGATTTGTGATCTGACGGCTCTTCCATTCTTCCATACAGATACTATTGTGATTTCTTGACCTTTCAAAAATTTTGGGGTATCCCCAATAGGCCTCATCAGATATTAAAGCCAAATATATTTATTGCTGACTAAGCTTGGGAGAAAAAATGATCTAGGAAAGATTGTTCCATTATTCCTGAAAAATTTCTCAGTTATAATCATGTGGCTCTTATGACAAAAGTCACACCCTTCTCTGGCACACCCTTTTCCTGAGTCCACTTTTGGAATCTCCATATTGTTCAACAGCATCTCCATCCATTTAGAAGACCATCGTCATTCTTGTGTCTCTCCTCTCACCCTATTTAATTACAGAGTTCTTTGGATCTACATTCAAAAATCACTTTGATCCCAAATATCACCCATTCTGTTTAACTCTAGTGTCATTGTGCATTTGTAAGCCCCTTCCTTTTTTTCTAAAAAATATCAATAGACCACACATTTGCTTTCTCCTCCTCTACTCCATACTCTAAGTAGAATTATTTTTGGAAATGTTTAATTCAATAGTGATTCCTTTTCACTCAAAAACTTTACAGACTCCCCTCTTCTAGCAGATAACATCCGAATGTGTTTAACACACCAGAACCAAAGTTTCACTTCACTTCAACACTTCTTTCCTCTCCTTCATTCTACACTATACCCACAGCAAACAGTTCACCAACTCACCATTCCTTCAATGAGCTATGTGTATCCAGACCTTTGTACCTCTGCTTCAGGATGTCCCTTAACATGACTGGATCCATCTGTAATAGTCCTCACTGCTCCTTACACATCGGTTGAAATATTTCCCTTATGCTCTTTTTGCATCAAAGAATTTCTCAAATTTCTCATCTAACTCCTTCTTTTTCCATCATATTGAACACTCCTTTATTGTGGTCCTTTCATATTTTGTCCTAATTTTTCATTTTGTCACTGGTATTTTGGGAGTTAAATGGGCTCTGTAGGATGGAGTCGGTCCCTACAAATTAACCTTAAGTTATTTGATTAGATTTAACTGGAATGAAAACTCTCGTAGCCTGTCCTTTGAATTAGTAACATTTATACTTCTTTCAATACCTGTCAAAAAACATCATCTATTCATCCATGGGAGAGAGAGAGAGAGAGAGAGCAAACATTAAACAAACAAACCAACAAAGCAGGAAGGAGTAATAATACTGAGCACCAGTTCTGTGTCCAGCATAACTGAACTACTGCAACTTTGTTTATTTGATCACTTGAGTGAACATGTACAGAGAAAGAAACCTGATTAACCTGAGAAGCAGAATCCATGTGTTTTGGTGAGCATTCCAAACTCTTCCTGCTTTTCCACTATTTTAAGGGCAATGTGTGTGTGTGTGCCTGTATATGCACATATTTCTTGTTCTCTGCCCTTCTCTGTTGACTAGTCAGATCATTCTCTAGCTGATACTCTATCCCATACATAGTTCTGGGCAAGAGGACATAATCTGCATAATTCCAATTCTTTGAAAAAATTGAAGACTTATTTAATGACCAAGCATATGGTCAGTTTTGGTAACTAATTATGTGTACTTTAAAAGAATGTATATTTGGGCTGGAGATACAGCTCAGTTGGTAGAGTGCTTGCTTCACCAGCACAAGGCCCTAGTTTCAATCCCTAGTATCAAAAAAAACAAAAACAAAAACAATGTATATTCTGCCATTGTTCAGGAATATGTTCTATATATCAGTAACGTAAATTGTGTTAATTTGTTGTTCTTTCTCTTCTTTATTTTATATGGATTCTTTGTTCACTTGCATTATCATGAAAATTCTAAATTTGGGGTTATATTCTCCCAGTATTTTGCAGGTTGTCATTCTGTTGCCTTCTGGACTTCATCATGTCTGTTGAGAAGTCAGACTAACAGTTGGAACATTGCTTTGTTGAAAACAATGTGTTTTTTTTTTCTTTTAAATATTTTGACTTACACAAGTTCTAATATGATAAACATAGGTGTATTTTTCTAATATTTTAGCTTTCTTGTGCTTGTATTACTTCTTAAATCCTTGGCTTAAAGTCTGTTAGTTTGGAAAAATTCTTGGCTATTATCTCTTTAAAAATTTCTTCTGGGCTGGGGATATAGCTCAGTTGGTAGAGTGCTTGTCTTGCATGCACAAGGCCTTGGATTCAATCCCCAGCAACACACACACACACACACACACACACACACACTGCTTCTGCCCATTTCTTTTCTCCCATATTTAATTATAGCCTTTTATTCTAAAATTATAATTGTATAGCACTTAAACCATTTTTTAAATGGTCCAATGCTATTGCTATTTTCTGTGCCTTTCTTTTTTAAAATGATCAATACTTCAGTTTTGATAGTTTATACTCACTTATTCTTTCTACAATCTGATACTAAACTCACATACTATTTTTAGTTTCAATTTTTTTCACCAAATTCTTTCTATGTGTGTAAGGTATTTACCCAGTTAACTCCTTATCATTTCACCCATTTTCTTTAATATGTTATTCACATTTATTCACCAGGACCTCTTTTATTTTTGCTGGGTCCTGAACTTACATTTTTGTCTTCAAAGCATTGGGAATTACCAAAAGCTCTGTTGAATTTTTCATTTGCCTCTTATACTGTACAGTTTGAGAATTATCAAATTCTTCAAAAAGGAGGCTGGTGTGGAGATCCAGGCTCATTTCTCCATGCATTTCTTCTCTTCATAATCTTGATATCTCAAATTCTGGTTGTCTTAGGTGGTCTGAGCACTAATTTCTGTCTCTTTCGTCCCTTGAGATGACCAAAAGCTTGCTCAGGCTTCTCCCCTTAGAAGCTACTCTTTCCTGACATAGTCCTTTGCCCTGTTCTCCTTAAGAGTATGCAGATGCCCCAAGGAGAAACAGAACAAGTGAAATGTTGGGGTCACCTTAGTGAATTTCTGTTTCTCTTCAGAATTTTGGTCCTTTAAGTCATTAACTTCTCAAAAAATTCTTGCATGACCATAAACAGATGTTTTTCCATATTTTGTCCAGACATTGCAGTTATTGGGCAATGTAGAATTACGTTGGCTTACCAATCACAGATTTTTGCACTGTTTCTTTCCAATACAAAACGTGGCTGCCCTTTTTTTAAAAAAAAATCCATGGTTTTAAGGGGAAAAAAGTAAGCTTTGGACTCCTGTTGTAAAACAAATTCAATGAGTAAGAATCCTCCGTGGTGTCCTCTCCCAGTGTGTGTTAAATGCTACCACAGATGTGTGCATAGGTTTCCCCAGTAAGCAGAGCAAAAGGAGTTTCATTTAGTCAGCCAGAGGGGGAGCAAAATAAAACAAATCTTGTCATTGTGGCACATTCTGATCTTCCCCATTTAAAAGGTCCCTACTGCTATACAGGATCAAAGGGCACATCTCCCCAGATATCCTAGAGATAGGTCAAAGCACTTTAAGCTCTTTATTGTCCACTCCATATTAGTTACAAAAACACTAGGAAAAGAATTGAATGTAACATATATATCAGCTGGGACCTTTCTGCCCTTTGGATTTCAGGGTATAATTGGCCCAGACTCCAGACAATTCCACAGCCTATGATATCTGCTAATTTTTAAAATTTACAATCTCAGGATCTCCAGGGCTTCTGCCTCCTATGACCTTGTATTGTCTTGAGTTTTTACTCCAAGTATGATATGTCTGTTGAGAACCTTTGTTTAAAAGAATAGAAAACACCAATTCAAACAATACAGGCATAAACATGGTTTTACTGAATTGCCCAATGGGACAGAAAATCGTAGGGGGAAATTGGTTAATTTGTTGTCACATCATTGCTTCCTCTGTGCTCTGCTGTCCACACTGTGACCTGCATCTGTCTGACTCCATGGGGGCATAGGGTGCAATGACCTGCCTTCTTCCTCATTCAAGTTTTCCCCTCACTTCTCCAGCAAAATTCCTGAATTTTGTTCTAATCATACCAGCTAAAGTTACAAGAATATGGATAGGAGACTATGACTCTGGGACAGGAGGGTCATTTTTCTTCAAGTGCAAAACTGCAATTGAGGGAGTAGCTCCTGATGAAAATCTGGGCATCTAAGAAAGTAGAACAGGAGATGAGTGTTCTGCACATGACCACAAGTGTCCACCACACTCAACACACAGAGTCACTTCCATCCAGAGTCAGTAAATCTATCTGCACGTGAAGCTCTAATGAGAAATGCAGAGGTTACTGAGGCAAGATGCTTCTATGCTGCTAAGAAAAACAGCCCAGAGGTAGTTGTGTCAGATGCATTGTGACGTGCATCTAACAGCAAACATTCTTCTTTGCCACTGTTGTCTTCTTTCCCCAATTTTCTTTCGGACTGTCCCTTATCTGGTATTACCTCCCTCAGGCATCTGAATGGCTATATTCTCTGGTTCCTTTTTCAGTTCTGGAAGCCTTGATTCCTAGGCAGCAGAGGTCTTAAAAGAATTGTGCAGTGGTTTCTTTCTTTTACACGGCACATTAAAACATCCAGATTAATAGGGTAACATGATGTTCTAACACTCATATACATCATGTAATGTTAAATGATTTTAAACATATCTATCTCAAGCATTTATTATTTCTTTATGGCAAAAATTTTCAAAGTGTTTTCTTTTAGCTTTTCAAAATGTACAAGACATTGTTATTAACAGACATCCTACTATGAGATAGCATGACACAACTTCTTGCTTCTATTTACCTGTAATTTACTACCCATCAATCCACCTTTTCTCATCCTTCCCTTACTCTCCCCAGCCTCTGGTCGTCACTGTTCTATTCTGTATTTCTAGAAGATTGGCTTTTTTAGATTCCATGTATGAGTGATAGCATGTGATGTCATTTTGTGCTGGTTTATTTCACAACATAATGATCTGTAGTTCCATCTATGCTGCACGTGAGAGGATTTTGTTCTTTTCATGGCTCTATAATATTCCATTTTTTATGTGTACCACATTTTCTTTGCCCATTCACAGTCGATGAAAACTTAGGTTGATACCATTTCTTGGTTGTTGTGAACAGTGCTGAAAACATCTAGAAATAGATTCAACTGAAGTGGTGAAAGATCTCTGTACTGAATATTATAAAACATTGATGGAAGAAATTGAAGAGAACTAAAAAAATGGTAAAACATCCTGTGTTCATGGATTGAAAGAATCATTATTGTTATAATGCCCACATTACTCAAAGCTATGAAGTTATAGATTCAATGCAAAATTTATCAAAATTCCAATGAAATTCTTCAAAGAAATAGAAAAAATATCCTCAATTTGTATGGAACCATAAAAACCCAAATAGCCAAAATGATCTTGACCAAAAGGAGCAATTCAAGAGGCATTGCAATGCTGGACTTAAGAACATACTACAGGGCTATAATAATCAAAACAACATGGTTGTTATAAATATGAACATAGAGGAATGGAACAGCAACTTCTACCTTAACATTTATTTATACATTTCTCAAAAACAAAGTTATCAAAGGGAATTAATGGAGGATAAAATTTTTCCCTTTTTTTTTTTTTTTTTTGTACTGGAGATTGAACCCAAGGGTGCTTAACCATTGAGCCATGTTCCCGGCCCTTTTTATTTTTTATTTAGATACAGAGTCTTGCTGAATTTCTTAGGGCTTTGCTAAGTTTCTGAGGCTGGTTTTGAACTTGTGATCCTTCTGCCTCAGACTCCTGAGCTTCTGGAATTACAGGCATGCACCACCACACCTGGCTAAATTTTTTCATCTTTTTACACTAGTAAGTACCTCATTATAAAAGTAAATATTTCTACACAATAATTTGTATGAAAATTTAATACATTTTTCATAGTAGGTCAAAAGTGGAAATATTCCATATGTCCATCTACTCGTGAAAGAAAAAACAAATTGTGATTTAGCAGTACAACGGACCCTACTCAGCAATAAAAAGGTAACTACTGGTACATGCGGCAATATGAATGAGCCTCAAAACCAGGAAGCTACTAAGGGAAAGAAGCTACATAAAACGTTCCAAGTATTTTTATAATTCTATTTATCCTAAATACACAGATAAAGCAAATCTTATGATACAGAAAGTAGACTCTTGGTTGTCTGAAAAATGAAAGAACTGAACAGGTGTCACTTTCAGATGGAATCATTAATAACCAGAGCCTGAGTCCCTTTTCCTTTTTTCCCTGATTCAGTGGTGATGAGGTTAAGTGTTGTGGTGGAGCCTCCATCAGCCTGGGCCTCATGGTGACTATAATGAGCAGTTTCCCACCATCCCACACTGAGCACAGACTGCTGCTGAATAAAGCCACAGTGTGTGTGTGTGAGGGTGCTGTTAATTTTTAAAAGGTATACATGCATGATACAAATGTGAATGTTTTTCATTATAAATCCAGTTTTTTGTACCCTAAAACAGCCTAATATTTGACATGGTGATAGGCTGTCTTGTGTCACCAGATAATTAAGGCTTTGAAGATTCTACAGATGGGAGGAAGCAGATCTTGCCACATAGTAATGATATGGGAGTAAGTTTCACCTGCTTCCTTGATTTTTTTCCCAACCTCATGGTCTTGGATCAATGACAGAGACAAAATCAGGAGATACTTCGAGCTTCTAAAAATAATTAAAAAGTCAAATGCAAGGTGTCTGTGCTTTATTTTTATATCAAAATGATTTATGCCACTTATCTAATGACTGATGCTTTGACATTCTCATTGCACAGCTGCAACTGAAAATATGTTCACATTGTAATGTTTGCAATAGAGGCAAGCACTTTTGCTTTCATGCTTTGTATTTAATTCATTCAAGAGTCTTTCACTCCCAGCCCCTTCTCTCCCCTGGCAAGAATAAACTCAGGCATCTAGCTTAGATGGGCTGTCAGTATCTGAGAGCTCTGAGAAAGCCCTGAATTCAGCAGGATTCCCTCCCCTTAGCAAGAGATATTGCAAATGAAAAAGTTGAGTGCTGGGCTTTCCTGCCCTTGCAACACAAATTTTTCAAAAGTCTTTAAACTCTCTCCTTCTCCCTTCAGCTCTCAGGGGAAATTGTACTGATAAGGTTCCTGTTCATCAAAAGAATGGGATAGCAGTGACTGTGCAATTCCCAGGACACCTTCTGCTGGAAAAGGGTGGTTTCTCCCCTGAGAAGCTATTATAAAGAATAGGAGTTCTCCATCTCCCACAGAATGTATCACTCCACTTCAGTTATTGTTCCAATGGATTCCTTTTCCTCCTGTCTCTCTCCCCCACCCTCAAGCAGTTTTGAAAATCCATTACCTAGGGAGTTTCAAATTGTCTCTGACCTTTCGATTCCAAGAGATGGCCACATCCAATGGGCATGCAACACACTATACAAACTGGAGTCCAGAAAAAGGCAACTTGCTGATGAGATGAGGAATATAGAACAGTAAAACATAAGTTGGAATTTCTAGGGAAATGCAAGAAATATTTATTAAGGCTCCTGATTGAGGGTTAGTAAATGAGATGGCATGTATGAAGAAGCTGTGTAAAGCATGAAGTATTATGCAGATAAAGATGATGCTTCTATTAGCAATAATTTAAATGAGTCAGGGCTACATGACATTCATGTGTTTTACCCTCATCTCTCTTCTGAATTTTAAGAATCTTTATTTCAGGCTCACACATAATCAGGGGATGTCCACAAGGAAGGAGCACATTATACTAAAACCTGTCAGTTCTCATCTTTTTACAGTTCTAAGGAAAGGTTTTGTGGCGGTAGTAGGGACATCTCAGAAGAAAACACTGCTCAAACTCCCAGTTATGCAGAGAGGAGTCTGTCCAAAAGCTGAATCTTTTGCACTTTACACTGGATATGAACGTCTGGCCTAAGACAACTGTTAATGCCACGGTCCAAGTTAGTGGCTAATTTAATTCTATTTAATTCAACCAAATCTTTATTTCATGCTAACCTGTGACCCAATTGCTATGTTAGAGCCTCTGGGGATATTAAAAATATGTAAGACATGGTCCACAATCTCGAGGAGTTAAGAATGTAATTGAAGGAGCTTGTGATTGAATTTGTTAAGGACAAGGAGGTGTGTGTTACAAATTTTAGAGATTCTTTTTCTTATTTCCTTCAACATGTTCATTTGGACTGTCAAGAAATTGTCATAGTTTAGAGGACGAATGGATATGAAAAAATAAAACGGAGTCATAAGCTTTTATATCAAGCCCTAAGCAATGAAGCCTTCCTTTTCTCTCCTCTGCAAAATGAGTAGAGAGACATACAGGATTAGATATATAATGTGTGGCCACTCTTCAGTAACCACTATTGAACTTCAAAATGAGTTTAGTCATTAGCTTTGACAAATGAGGAGCCTGTTATTGATTTTTACACATGTCTATCATGGGATCTATTTAAAAAGAACAGTCAATTCTAAGAAAGATTATGTTAATCTTATTGGTTTGATGTCCTAATGGGAGGGGGCAGAGCAGGGAGAAAAAAAGAAAAAAAAAAAAAGGAGGCCCTGGAACTGGGAAATATCTGTATCATTTTCTTAAATCAATTCAAAAAACAACTGAGAAAAAATCAAGTGTATCCGTCTTTTCTAAGAAAGCTAAGAATATATTGATAAATCATTCCCGACAATGTTAACCAACAGCTTGAGAAGTTCACGAAAAAGGACATTGACAGGAGGGATACAATTACTAATTTATTTGTCTTTTTATGGTTCAGTTAAGAGTATCTTAGGTAGTCTAGCACATGGCAGCTCGTCAGACTTCACAGGGTAGCTGTCAGAATTTTGACTGATGTACAAGCGCTACTTGCTCATGTTTGCCCTTCCTTTCAGTGGAGTGCATACAGGTAAGACAGCTTGTTGGTAATTTTTATTTAATGCTCCCAGGATCTGTGGCTGCACTTTTATTGAAAGTTCTGACAATAAAATTCCACTCCCTGAAATTTCCAAGGTTTCTGCTGCAAGCGCTTCTCCACTTAAACAAGATCTTCCTTTGGGATTAGACAACTCTTTAGGGTCTTTTCTGATGCCTTCTGATCTTGGAGACAGCTGTTTAGTGTGTTGGAGACCATTTTATTTTGTTTTGTTTTTTTGCTAACTTTGCTGGAAAGGCATCCAAAAGAAAAACAACACACAAGGAATGATCAGGGTGAAGACACATCGGGGCTCTGGGGAGAACTTTTTAATTTTGATTTGGCAAATGCCAAATTGTACCTACTTTAATAATTCTTAAACTTCTCCCCACTCCTTCTCTCCAATCCAATCTACTCATTCAATTAAACTGCACTTTCCATAATAGTCTTGCCAGTTCTAGAAATTTACCTTATTTTTCTAAAAATTGAGTCCTCATCTAAAGCCATTTTCAAACAGGCTTGGTCTTGGGCTGTTTGATCAAAGCCTTTTAATTATACAGCAATTACAGACCAGTGTTCATATCACTTAAAATACTTGGGCAGATGATTGGAAAAAGTAAAATGTAACATGGCCATGCAGCATGTTAATATAGGAAGGGCAGCTGCCTGGTACCTTCATGTTTCTCCATCACAGGAATTGTATCAATGCAATATTCCTGGATGTGTTTCCAATGTCTCAAAGGTCATGATCAAAGCTATCAGGATTTGGTTCCAGTATGAAATCCAATACTTGATCTGTATTTTCACATTAAAAAGTCTGAATTGCTAGAGAATAAGGCTAGATTGGCAAATCATTTGAAAGAATGCTTTAGTCATTAATAGGAATAATTATTTTCTCTGAAAGTAGCAGTCATGTGGTAAATGTTGATAGCAATCATGTAACTCCTTGTATTTGTGTAATTCCAACATTTTATAATGATAATTGTTTCACAGGAGAAGTGATATTTGATCACAGCATAATAATGTAGGAAGAATGTAAACTAAGTCCAATTTTTAAAATTGACCCAGTTTAGTATTGTGAAAAAGCTCATTGCATTGTCATGCAAGTAAAGACAAGTTTGATTATTCTGTAGGAAAAAGAGATTCTAAACCTCAGGACCTTTAAGACTAAAATGTATTCCTTGCTCAAGCCTCATGTACAACTAGGCTTTCTTTCTTTCTTTTTTCTTCCTTTCTTTTTTTTTTTTTTTTTTGAGGGATTAGCTCATCCTCCCAGAAGGATGAGAAGCACAAAAAAGAGAGCAAGGTAACCCTCACATTGAAATTTAACATGTCTACATGGAAGGACACATCACTCCATGGACATTTTACTTACTTAAGCAAACCACATGGTTCAGCTCTAGTTCCCAAGGGCAGGGGTTTACAATAATCCTTGCCTGGTGTGACTCTGCATGTTAGCGAATGTTATGTAGTCCACACTTTTCATCCTAAAGATGAAGAAGCTCCTGAAAGTTTCCATCTCTGCATCCTATATGCCTCCCACACCAACTGACCCATAGTACTGCTTTCAATCATGACTCAAACTCGAATTTCCTAACTCCTCTATCATGTTATTCTCCATGCCAACACCTGTCTCAGCAGTGTTATGGCAAATGTTAAATGTGTAAAAAGATAAAGATGATATTTATAAAGAAATCAGAGTCCAAGTAGTGCCCCTTACCCATATCTTTTTTGTTTTAGAGTAATCCCCTGTCCCCCCAGGTAATTATGTCAGGTGATTTATCCTGATTTTGGATTTAAGGAAAGTTTAGCAGGAAAGTAGCTTACCCATGATTCTATAATGAGGGATTAAGTGAATCTCCCACCTGAATCCCCCAGTCCTACTGTGTTGGCAGTTATGGGTTTTGCTTGCAGTCTAGGTGGTATCAGGCCCAAGATGGGAAGCGCTCCTTTGACATCTATTCCCTGCTTCAGTGTCAATTTCAGTTGTCCTCAGTCTCTTGCCTGTGAACTTCTTTTCATCCAGTTCAGAATCAATTTGAGTAAGAGTCTCTGGCCTCAGCTTTTACAAATTTGCTGAATCAGCCCTTTGCCCTGACATCTCTCCTGCCACCATGGGGAAACACTAAAGCTCATATCAAACTGGAGACTCAGAACACATGTTCCCCTTATGGTGTGAGCTTGTGACTTCAACATGGGCCAAGGCAAAGCAGTCAGGGCTGCTTAAGAAGAAAAAAAAATGCCCCACACAATCCAATTTGGAGGTTTTTTTGTAGAACCTACTAAAATTGGAATTTAAAATATTTCCCACAATTATATTGATTTTTCATTTCTTATTCCTTTCATCTTATCATGTAAGCTTTCCCCCTAACTCTCATCTACAGTAATAAGTTTTACTGACTGGCCAATAAACATTCCAGTTTTACAAAGAGACATAAATAAGACATAAAATGTTGTTTGTAAATCATGGGCAAAAAGAATCCTGTCCTACTTTCTAAGTTTCCATTGATATTCAACTCTATCTTCACGCTACCAATTTTTTTTTTTCTTGTTAGCCTATCAGATCCTCCCTCAGATTTGGTCTCTGGGTAAAAGCAGATTTTTTAATCTTTACAGACAATGTTTACCTGACCTTTCTCCCAAAGTATACAAAGATCAGATAGATGCATTAGGAATAAGGCTATATATTTTTATGTTTCAGTTGTAGTTACAGTAAAATCAAACATTTTATAGGAAATTCATTTTACTCTGATAGGAATGTGGTTGTTTTAGGTCTTGAAGGATTATTGGTTACCCTGTGGTTTCTGTGAAGTCCAGATGTTTTCAAGATGGTGTTATGTGTGTGTTACATTTAGTAAGATTCAAACTCTTAGACATTCCCCAGAGTTAAACAAGTTTAACACTTTGAGGCTCAAATGTAAATATAGACATTTATATGATATGATTTTGCAATGTCCTTGAAATTAAAATAGGTATCATTTCAGTTATGTCAAGTGATTTTTATTTTTAATATGTTAATAAAGCACATTTAAAAATGTAAGTAATGTGATAATCAAAATGTCAGTTTATTAAATTAAAATTAAAAACATGTCAAAGTTGATTTCAGCATTGAGACAGTTTTGAAGTCTTGTCAACATTTTGGAAAAAAAGAAAATTCACCTTAAAGTTAGTTACTATATGTTTTTCCTTGTCTGTAAAATGCTCTGACAGTTATCTCTCAAACTGATATTAGAGTAAGTGTACTATAGTTAATGTAATGGTAATTTTGTTGATGTTAATTTAAAATTTCTTACACATTAATATTTAGTTTTTCTTTCTTCACATCTGGCCAACACACCCAACCTTTTCTGTTATTGAACTTGACCTTTCTAGTGGATTTGACACTGTTTACCATTCATTTCTTCTTGAATATCCCTCTTACACAAACGTCCACGAAAATAAACTAAACTAGTTTTGCTCTCACAATTCACAACACCAATTCCTCTTTTTTTTCTCCTGATTTCTTTTCCCTTCCAACATATGATATAGATAATGGAATTTCCAAGCCTCCATTTTCTATCTACAATGTCCTCACATTCTGATTTATTCTAAGGCACAATTACTTTCCAAACTATTGTTCTCAATTTGGTACTATTTGATGGATGTTACATTGTCTAAATTTCAATCACAACCTTCCAAAAGTAACCATTTCTCCCACAACAAAATTCAAAAGTAAAAGTTCCTATAGATTTTTCCATTTTTGTCAATTGTATTTTTATTTCCCAATTATCTAGGCTCAGATTCTTAGTGTATCCTTCAATTATTCAATTCTCACTACGAGAGTATTCACCTCTGAATTTTAAGTTAGTAACTCTATACTACTCATTTTATTCTCTGTACTTTTCCTGCAAATTTGTTTTTCACCCTAAGTTGGATTTTTGAACCAGTCTTGAATGATCTCCCTATTCCCAAGTTTTTGCCTCACCAATCCGTCCAGTGCTGCACTTCTGCATCATCCTTTGGTCATTTCCATTTTCTCTAGGCTCTCGAAAGAAATGCTTCCTTCTGCCTAGAGAGCAAAAGCTAGAATTCCTAACCTGGCTTTGTTATCATTCATGCTTAATAAATACTTTGAATCTGGATTTTTAGTAAATTTTTTGTTTTTGTTTTTTATAAAACAAACTATGGAGCACTGATTGGTCATATTTATTTGAAAAATATCAACAACATTTGGGGGAGGGGAGGTTCCCCTCAGACTCAGACTGAGGAATATGCAGAGTGCCATCTGAATGTGGAACCATCCTGGAGCTGGCAAACATCTACATCTTCACATCTGGAACAGCATCTGTTTTATGTTGTTAGAAGAAGAAAACAAGAAAATCGGGGTAAACACCACTGCACAATATCAAATTCTACAAATCTAACAAATATATTTCTTTATTGTCTATCGAGTGGCCAAGCAGCAATGTGAGGCCCATACTAAGATGCTTGATAATTGCATTTCTCAACTCTCTTTAGAAAATGCCATACTCCAGGCCTGGGAATAAGTAGCTTTTGCATAACAGCACCAGGGCCTATAAATAAGAAACTCATTAAGCTACCTGTAGCAGGCCTCTACCCCAGCCCTGCACTGGTTTGGGAGCTTAATGAGGTGATAATGAGGAGAAAATGGTTTAGCTCCTTTTTGGCCTGGTGTGTGATGGGTAGGGAAATCCAAGTCTTCAGTGAAACAGCCACCACAGAGCCCAATTCATCATTCAGGGTGGGTCTATATCAGAGAAATAATTTGCTTCTAGGCCCTGAAGTTATTTGGCTCCCCTGTCTAAGGAAACAAAGCAAGCTATTCATTCACATTTGAAGGGACTGTCCGAATAACACCAATAAAGGGTGTTAGACTAGCTGGTGATTAGCATTTGAAGGGAAGGGCCAAATAACCCCAACAAAGGGTGTTAAACCAATCCACATTATAGGTAGGGGGTGGGCAGGCTGTACAGTTTTAAGTGGATTAATGCCAGCATTATTTTCTCACCATGAGCCTGGCCTCCTCTCTAAGGTCTCATGTTATATTCAAGCCTGGACCAAACCTTCTTGGTCAAGTTCTCCCCTTCTTTTTTGCATAAGAAACTAAAACAGTGAGTGGGGGTTAAGAATATAGCATTTACAGCCGGTGGCACATTGCCCATAATCCCAGCAAATCAGGAGGCTGAGACAGGAGAATTGCAAGATGGAGGCCAGCCTGAGCAAACCAGTGAGACTCTGTCTCAAAATAAAAAGGGCTGGGGATGTAGCTCAATGGTAGCACATCCCTGAGCTCAATCCCCAGTACAAAAATTAACAAGAACATAACATTTAGCATTTCAGAGACAAAAAGAGATCAGGATCAACACACTGATGGGTTATCCAGGCTACAATGCTTAATTCATTGGGATATTCTAGGGCAGACCCCAAGACAGGCCTAGGTGAATAAACCAGTGACCAGTATCACTTCAATCAAGCTTTTCTTAGTTGTGCTACATACTGCTAAGGATAAACCTTCAAAGTAAAACAAACAAGCAAGCAAAAACAAGAGCAAAGTAAAACCAAAGGGAAAGGTGAAATCAGAATCTCAAGAGGAAGATACCTCAGCATCACTCTGTCCTGTTTCCACAGAAATCCTCTCTAGTGGAAAACAGCCCAGGAAAGTCAAACAAACAAACCACAACAACAACAAAATATGCTCCTGGGTTCCTGTCATGAATCCATGCTGTAGACATTGCTGCTCTTCTACCAGGTGCTCTGCATGACCCAAGAATTTTACTCACATGACTTATCACTAAAATACTTTTGTGGAGGGCACCACAGAAAAGTCCCATTTTTGGAGATAAGATTATGTCAACTAAGAAATCAAATAGCTTATCCTGCCCAACACAGTAAAGTGCTGGAGTCAAAATTAACACATAAAGAATATGCTTTTCCATACTAAGATTGGAAACCAGAGAATGTATGAGCCTCAGCTGACAGAAGGTGGTAAGTTTTGTAGTCAGCTTTTTTGCTACTGCAACTAAAAGATTTAACCAGAACAATTTTAAGGGAAGAAAAGTTTACTTAAGGGCTCACGGAGCCCGGCGCAGTGGCACATGCCTGTAATCCCAGCACTTGGGAGGCTGAGGCAGGAGGATTGCAAGTTCAAAACCAGCCTCAGCTACTTAGTGAGGCCCTAAGCAACTCAGTGAGATCCTGTCTCTAAATAAAATACAAAATAGGGCTGGGGATGTGGCTCAGTGGTGGAGAGCCCCTGGGTTCAATCCCCAGTACCAAAAAAATAAATAAATAAAAATTTAAAAAAGGGCTCACAGATTCAGAGGTCTCTATAGGCAGCTGACTCCATTTGTTGGGGCTCAGGTGAGGCGGGACAATCATGGCAGTAGAGTATGGCAGAGGGAAGCAGCTCACGTGATGATCAGGAAGCAGAGAGAGACTTCACTTACCAGATATCAAATATGTATCCCAAAGCCATGCCCCCAATTCCCACCTCCTCCAACCACACCCTACTACTTCAGTTGCTACTCAGTTAATTCCTGTCCAGGGGATTAATTCCCTGATTGGGTTAAGACTCTCACAACCCAATCATTTCTCCTCTCAACCTTCTTGTATCATCTCACATGTGAATTTTTGGGGGACAACTCACATCCAAACCATAACAGTGAGGATTTAGAGGTAACTGTAAGGAGATGATTTCAAGCAAACCATGGTCTATTGGGCATGTAAATTTATCTTGATCCCTCACCAAATCAACTGCACACCAAAAAAAAAAAAAGAGAGAGAGAAAGAAAGAAAAAAGAAAGAAAGAAAGAAAAAAGAAAGAAAGAAAGAAAGAAAGAAAGAAAGAAAGAAAGAAAGAAAGAAAGAGAAAGAAAGAAAGAAAGAAGAAAGGGAGAGAAAAGAAAGAAATCAGAAGCTCACATGGACAAAGATGAGGGGGCAAAATAGAGCAGTTGAGATAGGTGCACATTACTTAGAACACCAAAGAAATAGACACATAACTAACTAAACAAATAAAAGGTGAGATGGTTTTTCACAAGGAGTGGGAGAATGCAAGGTCAATAAGAAGCAAGCCAGTTCATGCTACAGAAAAGGGTAGGGTGTAGGGGTACGGAGTTTAGGTACACAAGCAGACATCTCTGAGCCAAAAGAAAGGGTAAGGACGAAACATGAAGATTGGCTCAACGTCTGTTCAGCCCCAGCCCCTCCCCGGGTAATCTGGCTCCACCAATGTTCTTTTCCATATCCTTCATCTCCCAGCCAGTTTCCTATTGGTCAAAACAATCCATATTTTGCCCTAATCCCAAATTCAACATATCCACTTTATATATAATCTTCCTTCTGAATTTCCTCATTTTAGTAAATCGTATCAAAATCCAGCCATGAAATCTTTAAATTATTTTATTATTCAGTGAAATTGATAGAGGTATGAGAATATTTTTATGTTTTAAAGGACAATAATAAAATAAATACCCTAAAAGCCTACCACCCAACCTAAGAACTAGACAATAAACCACACTTCTGCATTCACCAGGAAGTCCCTTGCCTTTGCTTCTTCCCACAGGGCACTTCCAATCTGAGTTTTGTGTTTATCATTCACTTGATTTTTTTAATAGATCTTTTGTCATATATATGACATAGTATCCCTAAAGAAAATGCTTCCTATATTCAATTCCTTTTGAACTTTGAAAATAGTATCCCCATATATAGTCCCTTTTGATTAGCATTTTCAAGTCAATTGATGTTTCTAAAATTCATCTATACTGTGGTAGTAGTTATAGTCCCTTTGCTTGTTGACATTCTATGTATGAATATACTTTCTCTTTACCTCAGTTTATGTACATATTTCTAGTTTTTTGCATATATAAATTATGCTGCTATGCATATTGTGTTCATATCTTCCGGTGTACCTGTATGCAAAGATTTGTCATTTTTATTGAATACATAGGGTTGGAATTACTGGTCAAAGAATATGAAATATTTAAATTTATAAGATAGTGCCAAATTGTTTCTGCAGTCATTATATTAATTTATGCTACCAATAGAGTAAACTAATGCATATTGTAATCAGAAAATTAAATTTTTCCTGTAGTTATAGGATTTTATCTTATGGTGATATTCATTGGCTAATAAATAAAGGCTGAGAACTTTTCTTAAGTTTTGAGTCATCTGTGTTTCCCATTCTTAAAACACATTCATTCCCATAATACATGTATATGAAAGTATTTATATTTACAGAAAAAAATAAAGAAGGTATAGTGATTTCTATACACTTTGCATTCAAGTTTCCCCTATTTTTAACATTTTATCTCAGTGTTGCTGCATTTGTTACAATTGAATGAATTCTAATATGTTATTAAGTAAAATCCAAAATCCATAGTTACTTACATTTCCTTATTAACCTAATGTCCTTTCTCTGTCTGAGGATCCCATTTAAGATGTTACATTATACATAGTCATGATGTCTCTTTAAGCTCTTTTGGCTTTGACAGTTTCTCAAATTGTTTTTGATGAACTTCAAAGTTTTGAGGAATATTGTCCAGGTAATTTGTAGGAAGTCCTTTTACTGGAATTTGTGTAATTTTTTTTCATGATTAGATAGATTTAGGTGTTTGGGGAATTATTTTTTCTGTTAGGTTCTTCTGTTAATATGTAATAGTTATTTTAGAAAGTCTGATATTTATTCTTATTGGTTACATATTCTCCCAATTTGTTGAGCTTATTGATTATATAATACTTTAATAAACAAAAATTTTAAATGCTAGTTACTTTTATCAAGATTTATTTTTCCTTAGTTAAGTGTTTATGCTGCTAAAAAAGTTCTTTCTCTGAGTTCCTAAAGATATTCCCCTAACTACAAGTGCTTAAGTTTTGTCTTATACATTTAATTCTACTCCATTTAAGTCAATTTTCCTGTATCCTAGAATGTAAGATTCTAAAATAATTTTCCTGTATGTCAAGATCTTTTAAAAATCCCATTGGGGTTTTGAGCAAAAGGACACAAAAACATTTCACCAATTATATTTTTGTTGTCCATGAATATGTTGTTGTTCTTTATGGAGATTTTCTTCATTTTCTTTTCCTATTCATTTTTTGAATGATCTTGTGTGTTTTCATTATACTTAACCTCCAGGTATCATCAATTTTTGCCTTTACTATATAGTGTAAGCTTTATGTTTCTAATTATTTTTTGCTGTTCTGTACAAATGTAATGAGCTTTGGTGTTTTGATGTATCTAGCAATCTTAATAATCTAAGTTCCCACAAATTGTTCTCTATATTCTTTGTGGTTATCTGTATTGAGAAACATTTTACCAACAAATAGCCACAGTTATGTTTCTTCTTTTCCAAAACTTATAATATTCTTCTCCTTTTATCATGTGGGCTAGGAGCTCTAGGATCATGTTGGCAATAATCAGTGTTAGCGGACATCACTCCTAAGATGAACCATTATAGTTCTGATATCTCATCTTATGAATGGTATATGCTGTAGATGTTTGCATAGATATTCCTTATCAGCTAAAGAACACTTCCTTCAAATCCTAGCTTACTATCAGATCTTATTTTTTACAAAAAAATGTATTCATGGATGTTGAATTATATCCAATGCTTTTTCTTTACCTATTGCAAAAGCAATTTGAGTCTTCTTTAATCTATCTATTGAAGGAGAATTAATATTAGAAGTTTCTAGAATTAAATCAGTCTTGAATTCCTATAGTAAAAGTAAGTTGGTATTTGTATCCTTTTTTTTCCTGTATTGATCATTTTTTGAGAAATTTTGCATATAAATTCAT